>VXAZ01001324.1:3901090-4060642 GCA_013399875.1 Gymnorhina tibicen | reverse complement strand
CGGGGGGAGCGGGGGAGGAAGGGAAGGAGGGAGGGGGGCGCGCTCGGGGCCCGCAGGAGGCGGTTGAGCTGCAGCAGCAGGTGCCCGGGGATGCGCACGGCGCGGGAGGGGGGGAGCTGGCATGGAAACGCGGTAAGGGAGCGTGAAATAAACATCGGGGACCGTGGCGTGGGTTTTTCCGCTGAAGGCATTCGTGGCTTGTCTTAATTGACACGGGGAAGTACTGCAAACGCTCCACAAACACACCGTAAATTGCCGCACATCCCAAGAACATTCCTGAATTTAACCCTTAGAAATATAAATAACAATTTAAAATTACACACTTGGGGAGGGTGGAGGGGGAAGGGGAAGCCAGCAAGAAAATCTGGATAGTCGTCTCCTACTTTTTTTTCAGATTCACGCTGGAAAGCAGAGACGTTTATATGTCTATATGTGTATTCATTTATATACAAATCAAAATCTCCATTTGGCACATGGTCTGCTCACTGGGTTGTCTGTACAAAGTATTATACAGATCCTCTTGACATCTTTCCAAGGGTAAAATACAGCAGCCTTTGTGTGCGTGACATTCCCCCATCTTATCTAGTTGCTATACCAGCAGAGAGCCACCATTATGAAATAGTAATCTCTTAACCTTTACTAGTAGTAGTTTCTGTTTCTGCATCTGCCAGGGGGTTGTTTTTGTTTTCTACTTAAGTGAAGGTAGTGAGATTTTATGAGTTCCCAAAGCTTTTTACGGGGCTCTCTAACCCTCTCACCCCCACTTTTTTTGTGCACTAACACCACCATTTGTCTAACTCTCTGAGTTTATCATGATGTCTCCTTCCAGTCTGTTCCTCCAGTCTGTTCCTTCAAGAGAAAGCTTCCTTTTTCAAGAAGGGTTTAATGGAGGCCTCTGAATAGAGAAGGCATTAGATAATTATATGGAGGTATATACAGGTGAGAAAAATGCTACATTACTTTTTCCCAGAGAAAAACAGTCAGTTACATAGCAGACCTGAAGCAGGCCATTCCCAGTAGACTGCTGTAATGGAGTTGAGGATTTCTAGATGCAGAATACTAGTCAAATTGAAATGAAACTGCATGTCACAGCTGCCACATGCAAGGCCAAACTGCACTGCCACAGCTGCTGCCCCCTCTCATGTCTTCATTACCAACCCTCCCCACAGCTAGAAAGCCACCTGGACTGCAAAGTGTTGTCATAACAGGATCACGCACCTTGGGTCCTGGGCTCAGAACCTGCTCCTGATGGTCATTTGCTCTGCATTCCTGTGTTGGTGTTGAAGGAGCACCCTTTTCACAGCTGCACACATACCTACGGATCCTTTTATCCATCAGCAAACACCAGGAGTGGAACAAGGGCAGGAGCATCGTAACACAGGCACTTGATGTCTGATCTTCAGAAGTGCCAGGTACTTACAGACGCTCTTACAGCTAATAGAAACTACAAGCCCTGTGCACCTTGAAAGATGAGGACAATGAAGAGCAGCTGCACAGCATATCCCAGGGAAGGCTTTTGCATGGTGGAATTTCTTCCGTGTTCTGGTCTGGCAGATAACAAGGACTGAGTCTCTAAAGGCATGGCTATGGCATACATCCTCTCTTGCTGTTGTTTGAGAGGGCCCAGAAGATTTGGCAGAGAGGCTGCAGTCTGAAAATATGTTTTCTTGCTTTATGCATTCAAAAGGTACAAGTTAAAAAGTTTATTTGACTCAATACTGCTGCAGCTGAGTGCTGCAGACACTGGTTTCAAGAGCATTCCAGATGCGAACAGGATCTTTAAGGACTTCTAAAATATCATCCCCATAATACTGTACCCACACATACCAAAGAAGGTCCTAAAGAGACGTTTAGACTAAAGCAAAAAAAGTGCACCACAAAATATAGTCTGTATGTTAAAATAATTTGTTTTGAACTTATTCGTACAAAGTTTACATGCAGATTTGGACAGGAGTAGGAGATTTATTGTGATCACTTGTAAAAGGCTGCCTTTAAGTTCTGATGCTCAAAAGCTGTTCATAAACCAACCAACACATACATTAGGAGTCCTAGTTTATAAATTTCACACTATATATCCAGGGGAAAACCTTTTGTTTTATCTGTATAAACAAAACTTTTATTTACATAAATATGGCCCAGTTCTACAAATATTTATGATGAAACTCACACTGAAAAGTAAATATTGATATCAGTTGGTGAGACTTACCTTACCGGTTGAAAGGTTCCTTACTAGGGATTATCTGCAAAAGACAAAGCAAAGTAGGTAACTTTGTATTTTGTTCACCTATTCATAGCCAGAGGTAAAAATGATCCTTGAATGAATATCCCTTCCATTAAGTTCCATTTGAGCTTACTCCCTTATGAATAAGGAAAAGCCTGCTTTCCAGTGCAGGTTCTATAAAGCAGAGTTTGAGAAAGCCCCCCTGGGGCTGCATGCTTCATTTAGTGAGGCAACAACTCCATTTCACGTTGTCTTCAGACTAAACAAAGTTTTCCAGCTCTGCATCCTGCAGAGATCTATTCCAAACAAACAGAAAACTTAAATGGATTAGTATTCAGATCAGTTGTCTATTTAATATTTCAACACCAGAGCTCAAAATTTGCTTGGTTAACAATACTCTTTACAGAACATAACAAACACTGTGCTAACCTGTGTTTTTCCTGTTCCTATCATGTAGCATAGTCAGGACACAATCATGCCTACTTAACATAATTCTGGAGGATTTGGTTCCAGAAAGCAGTGTTTTAGCAGCAAGGAAATGACTCCTCTTTATGTAAAACAGTTCCCTCTTGTGGATATTCTGTGCACAGTATTACAGAAGTATTTAAAATATTCTTTAATTCTGGATCTTTGCAGTTAAAATCTCCATTCATCAATTATCCAAACCCCTTGGCATTCTTGGTTTTAGCAATTAAATATGTGAGGAAGAACAAGCTATTGCATTTAATCATAAGACAACTTGCACAATTACACATTATCAATAACAAATTATTTAATTAAGTGCAATAAACACAACAAAGATAAATAAAGTTGCATAACTGTACCTATATGAGTCAAGTACAAATCACAGTGGGGTTTTTTATTTTGCTTATAGGAGAAAACTTTCCACACGTTCCGTTAAAAGAAACCATGATTTAAAAAAAAGATACCCTATATAAACAAAAGCGACAGTAATGGCAGAGCAGTCAGGGTTTCCAAGGATCCATGTATGAAGTACTGAAGACAAAGAAACTCTGGAATGATAAATCTTTCAATTAAAACTAAAGAGTCCAAGCAAGTAAGTGGCACAGCTTCACTGGTGACACAATGTTGCACCAGGGATTAATTTGGCATGGCAGTTTGGAAAAATAAAACCCATATGAATGGAGTAACAGTGTTAAGATTTATGTGTTCTCTAAATGATGACTATATTATACAAAGAATATTTTTTTTTCTTAAGAAGCGAAATTGAGAGAATAAATGCATACTCCCCAGTTTTGCCTAAAGGCGTTTGGTCTGAGTCGGGGGAAATGACAGAAAACAATTGCATGTTCTTATCTTGAGGGAAATTATATTTTAAATGGCTGAAAGCCTTTATATACCAATACACCATAAACTTGTTTACCACAACGTTTTTGTTAAATGGTTATATATAAAACCTTCCTAAACTTTGATTAAAGGTACAGAGTAAATGTTAAAGAAGCAGCTTAAGGTTCAGTAAAGGTAAATACTTTCCAAGGTTAAAAAAAATCCCCCGAGTTCCAACTGTTTGTGTCCAACAGACTCCTTCACATTTTTGTTGTCCCTGTAGAACACACTGTTGGCTTTTATGTAACATCAGTAGCTGTGGCAGGGCAAGCAGTTAGACACAGAAATAGCATAAAATAGTAATAAAAAGTACTTCTGGTCAAGAGGCTAGGTCTGTGTTTCTGAGGTCAGTGGGGCACTTGGTCTTCACTTCAAATGCTGGAGACACAGTATCAACCAGACTTCAGGTATAAGCACAGATGTCTTGCACAATTAATTCTGAGCCTCACTTTAATATTATTCCTTACTACTTCTACTTTGTCCTGGTAATAAAGCGAAAAATCATACATTTGTAGTGATTAGATGGATACTGGGACAAAATCATATCATGAAATAATTCTGAGATTTTTGTTGTAATGCAAAATGTTAGCTGAGATGCTGATGTAAAGCACGTAAGGTTGGATCTACTGTCCTTGTCTTAAAGACTCTAAAAAGGAAATATAAGGAGGAGATTATACTAATATGCACATAACTATGTATTTGCACATGGCAAATCATTATCTTTAGCATTTGTTGTTTTCATAGAATTTAGACAACCTATTTCAGTGCATATTAATTGAAAATTCTGTTTAGCTTACTTTCTATCTGCCCAATCCCTGTTCAAAGACTGAAGTACATATTTAGCATGATAATATATTGCACACTGTAACAGCTTCTTATCAAAGTACTTTGCAAATACGAATATACCCAACCTCATCCCATCTCTCCGTAACCGTATACGTGAACACTATTCTTGGCAGCGAGGTTACGTAACAATTTCCTTGAATTAGTTAAAACTTTTGTATTGAGATCTATTTTGGCACTTAACCCTGGCAAAATCCTCCAGCTGGCAGGACAAAGACATACCTCAGCAGAATGCTTTAATGGGTCACCCAGTCATTCAGAGTGATCATCTCCAGAGTACTGGAACCCTTGCACTCAATCCAGCCAAATAAAATATTAAAGAAAATCCCTTGTTCACGCTAATCCATATTGTATGAATAGAAACTTAACACAAATGAATATTGCAAACATAAAATATTTTCTTTGGGCTTTTTTTTTTCTTTATCATTTTAATGACGCAATTCTTGTATATCCTTGTATTTTGTTCAAGAGTTAGACCCGTACATACTTCCTCAGTCTTACCAAGTTTCCCAAATCACACGGGTTTTGATTAGATGTGATATTTCTTGCCAGTAGGATCAGTTCTTATTGGAAAATTAGTATGGTTTATGCAATAACAGAATATTAACACATCGCTAGAATCTGAAAAAATGTGACAGCAAGATGGTGACCTCAGGAGCGATATTAATTAAGCCATGTTAGATGGTCTGAGGTCTGTAAGTGCATTTAATAAACATCAAACCAAACACTTGAAAGCACTCTTGACTCATGCGAATCAGAGCCTGTTTATTACTGTTTGTACTAATGATACTTCCTTCCAGACAGGAGAGAAGAAAGTAGGAAGATATCAGGATATTCTGAAGACAGAATAGTAGCAGTCACTGTTAAAATACAGATAGACTAACAAAGGAGCTACAGAAATAGCAATTAAACAAAATGGATCAACAAAATGGAAAACAAATAAAAAGACCATTAAAATGTCTCTCTTAAACCACTAGTTCCTCTTCTTCTGAGTGGGCCCTGATGGCCAAATCGTAGAGAGAAAAAGCAAACCCTTCACCCTCTGCTGAATGATGATGACAGAACAAAACAGAAGTGCAGTGGTGTGCAAAGAACCACTGCAGGGGAGCAGTAAGAAGAAGCAGGGTAAAACTTCTCAATGGTTTGTGTTGTTTTTTTTGGGTTGTATCAAATCAGGACAGCTACATCACTCTGCAAACATGTCAGGGCAATGCCAGGACTTCTTTCTGTACAATTTCTGTTTTGTGGAAGCTCTCCAGTTCTTTGTAGAAGTATTGACACCGTACTTCTTCTGGTCATTCCAGATACACCCAGAAACTTCTAATGGAGCAATACAGGAACTGTTATAGTAGTACAGCAAATATATATATGTGTGTGTATATATCTATATCTATATATATCTCCTCTGTGTGACGTAACTATGATAACACAAAGCAGTCAGTGTCCCCCAGTTTCCAACAGCAATGTTCATGCTGTGACCGTAGCTACTATGTACAAACAGAGCATTCCACAACTGCTCAGGTATTGCCATAATGATCGCAAAGACAAATACTAATTTTTTCTAATGGATTTAATTTGGAGAACTAAGTATTTATTGCCTCATCTTTTAGCATTTTCCATTCATTTTACTTGGTATCTCGCATACTGGATTTGTATAGGCCAGGTAGCTTTATTTGCTTGCTTCTAGGAACCATTTCCCTTTGACTCTAGATCCTTCTAAGGCACAACTAAAAGGCTATGGAGGGAAAAAAGTTTCATTGTAAAATATAAATCTACAGATGCCTGCTTGCATTGGACGATTCTTTTTTAAGTCCATCAGCCAACTTTGCCACGTGGCACTTGCAGTGAGTCATTGCTGTCAGAGTCAGAGCCCCTACAATGGAAGCTCTGCCAGTCATTCCCGAAACCAGCCGCCAGCCTTAAAGTACTGTAGGGCTCCAAAATCTGTTGTGTACAATTTACATTGTTTGGGGAGCAAAGAAATAGCAGGACAGTACTGCTGCTCTGCTCCAATTAGGCCAAGGGAGATTTTCATAAAAGTCAGCTAAATGTGAAAACCAAGAAAAATGTGAAGATGTATGTGTTCTGAAACCAGCCCTTGAGAAGAACAGCTCTGAGCAGTAGCTAATTTGATGTCCACAACGTGTAAATCTGCTTAACACTGAAAAATCAGACATCATACTAAAACTTTAAAGGGGAGACCATATGTTTACAAGCAGCCACTCCATTTTTTTCCCAGCTCATTATGACACTTACACTTTGCTCTCCCCAGGATATATTCACATTTAGGAACTCGGTGTTTATTTTTGACAGTAGCCTCAACATAATTCAGGAAGAGCAGTATTTGCAATGACCTGCTTTGCTTTCTTGTCTCTCACACTTGTCTGGAGCTGAATAGCTAAGAACTGGCAATTTGCAACTGAAAATAAACTAGAACAAAATAAATCTTTTATTATCAAACATCAGCCCATACAGTAAGGTTTGAAAAACCAAATCTCACCATAATCAGAAGACGCTAAGACACTTTTTCTCTTCCCACTACGTAAGCATATATCCACCAAAGAGTTTTTCCAATAGGAGGATGAGATAAAACACATTTAACACGCAATCCTGCAAAATGCTGAGCATTCCTGCTTTGATCCAGCAAAGCGTTTAAACAGGTGTCTAATGTTATGCACAAATAATCTCAAAGAATCCTGTAACCGAGTCACATGTTTAAAATTAAGCATGTGTTTTAGGTCCAGGGTGACAAGGCTCGACACCTTGTATGATTAAGTGACTAGTAAGTTGAAGAGGTTGTGTAGGAGTCATGTCCTTAATTGCTTGCTGACTTCATCAGCATGTATATCTTACTGGGGCTGTATTTGCTAGCATGCGAAAGGTGACCTTTAATTCCAGAATTAATATAGCTTTAGCATTTTCTTTTCTGTTTGGAACTGTACGTTCTTCAATTAACAAAATAATGAAAAAATAATACCCAACTTAGTCAAAATTTTTGAAGGATCAATGATTAACTGGCATTTTTTGTACTCCTGATAAAAGATGAATCTCTGAAATAGTATTCTAAAGACATGTTCTGCTTTCTCATGGATAGATTCAAATATGTCCCCTCAAAAGTTAGTGGTGCTGCTAAGGATCAAATATATACCAGTAGTCTCAGATAAGTGTCAAATGTCAGAGCTCTGCTAATGCAGCAGTCTTATATGCGGTACTAAGTCTGCAGCAGGCTATCGAACAAAATACCCTCAGGCTGAATTCAAAATAATTGAATTCGAGGCCAAAATGAAAGCTGCCTTAAAAAGGAAGTATTTTCCAGCAGCAAAAATATTTTTTTCCCCTGTGCTAAATTCAGTGGAATGTTGGGATACCTAATGGCAACTGACAAAAAGGAAGTGCGGTTTTGACCTTCGGCTGCAGCCTCTGGGCAATATTATAATGGTAGAATGAAGCTTTATTAACGGAATAGTCCCATATGCTGCATCTACTCATGTTCATGGCTTTAATTTAATCTGATCTATGGGCAGATGTTAATTTCTTTTTCCTCTCATAAGATAATTGTAATTCAACCTATGGTCGGAACTAATGTAAGTTACTTGGGAAGAGGCATGGATTGTTTGTGTCCTATGCAGTGGGTGCAGTTTTGCCTTTGAATACAAGTCTATAGCTGCATCAATGAAGGATACGTGTGGATATCTAATAATAATTTACATGTGAATTTCTAACAATAGTTAGTGTAATTTGCAATTGGTGGATCAATATCTTTGAAGAAAAACATAATAAAGTATTTTCATAAATGTTTACAGGTGGATATTCTGCAGATAATTTTTAAATATTAATTAACATGCAGGTTTAGGCAATGGAATACTGAATTGTATTTAACTGTGAGACGTATTAATCACAAAACTTCCTCCTATTCACCATCTCAGTCAAGTCCCATTCAAAGTCTCTGATACAACACTCCTCTGTATTATTGGACTTTATCTCACACAACAGGTTTTCCCAGTGTCTCCTCTACTAAAAGGAAGTTCGCTGCTATACATGTGAGAATACACTTTTGCTCACCTACCCTCAATATGTGAGAAACTGATATATGCAGTCTATTGACAACTGCAATGGTTAGAATATTTCTAATGTTTACACAGGTTTAATGTACTTGGTCTGTTTTTCATAAATTATGCCTATTGTTAAATGTGTGTTATAAAGTGTTATTTGGTATTATCAACTTTACTAAACTTATAATCAAGACTATTTCTTCTCTGCATTTCCACGATGTCAAATTTCCAGTGTTTTCTTTTTGTATCAAGAAATGGGTAACCTAGAAGTTTTTAAGGTCTGTGAAGAAATGAAACTCTTTAATTCTTCTATGTCTCTTAGGATCAAGACAGGTGAAATGCAAAGCCGTGTAACGTGTTTATCTCCCACACTTTAAAACATTGTTTTAAGTGCTAGAGAACCCTACAGCCATATTAAGATTATATAACATAGAATAATCTTAGTGTGGTCCTGGGGAAGCTCTAGCAGTACAGTATTCATTCCATGTTAAAAGAAGAAAAATTAAGTTAGAATTTCAGGGGTACTTTTGTTGCACGGACAAACCCAGCTTACTAACAAATTGCTTTCCTAGAAGGAAATGCACCCTTGCTTATATAAAAAAGCATTCATAAAAATACTTTCTCTTTTGTTTGTGGAAAGATTCAGCTTCTTATAGGCAAGTAATTATGAGTTAATTATTAACTAACTGCAACAGAGCCATAGGACAATGAAAGTTTGTCAAGGGCAGGTTAACATTAATATAAATAAATACTATTTAAATAGACAGTGTTTAGGCAATACACTTCATTCATTGTGCATCAGGCTAGTGCCCTTTCAGTGACAGGCACTGGCAACTGATTAGGATGTGTTTAAATCCTGATTGATGTGTCAATGCAACACACTTCTGTATGCATTGCATGAATCACAAAGTAATAGATTTACCAGGGGGTTATCACTATCAATAAAGATGTAGATTATGTTAACTTTTCTTCTTAAAAAAGAGGGTTTCTCCTGCCTTTTCTCCTGGTTGGTACAGAAAGTGCTTTCTAACACAAACTAAAACATACAGCCAACATTCCTCAGTGTTTTACCTTCCCTTTTGTGAAAAACATCCTGCCTTCCAGAC
Organism: Gymnorhina tibicen; assembly: GCA_013399875.1. Taxonomy (NCBI): domain Eukaryota; kingdom Metazoa; phylum Chordata; class Aves; order Passeriformes; family Artamidae; genus Gymnorhina; species Gymnorhina tibicen. Next base: position 4,051,073 of record VXAZ01001324.1, on the reverse strand, counting down.
TATAATTGAGTATAAGCCATTTTTAAACATGCAGTGCCATCTCTCCAGTCTTCTCTGGAATAATTTCAGGTTTCAGGAAATACTACAGATAGAGCTATTTCTTCTTTGGATGATCAGAACTGATTTTCTTTATCTTCTTCAGCTTGCTTCAGCTTCTTCAAAACTACCATGTTAACCAATTCTCACCTTGGACAAATAATTCTGCAGCACAGAAACACCTTTTCTTGTCATCCCAATCTAAGAATAATAAAAATATTGTGGTTCTGTAGTTTTTTAAACTCTCTTTGATGAAGGACGAGATCCTTATAAACTCAAGATACAATGGAAAAAATATCCCATACTGAGGATAAAGCTGTATGTGAGGAATCAGTACTTTTTAATTCTTCTACAGTGTGATGGAAGACAGTCCTAGCCTTAGCCCTACTGAGTGGGAACACACCAGGCAACATCCAGACAGGAGCTTCATGGTGGAAATGGCTACTGAAAGCAAAAAGATATTCAAGTCTGAGATAAGGTTTTGAAGTAGCTGATTACAGAGGAAATGCATGGTGTCATTTCAGCTAAAGTCAGATTTTTTTTTTCCAGTTAAGATTTTGAATATTCAGACTGTCTTCATATTAAACTTAGATCCATTAGATATGGGTCAATGCACACACATTTCCTGTTATATTTTCCCCATGATGCCTAATATCTCTTGTATAATGGGTACATGTTCTTGAAAACTAGACAGAGGCGTTTAAATCTCTTCTAAACCAGGCAATGTAACTATTAGTAGAAAGTACTACAGATGGCTGACTAATTGAACCATGGAAAGCATTATCACACCATTTCTCAATTTAGAGCTCATTATTCATTTGAGTTCAATCTCATTTCATTACTGTTATAATTCCATATAAAATTAAAGCGAGTTTTAAACTTACGCACCTGAGAGAGGTTATTTTGCAGCCATCCGAAGTGTGCCTCATTTCCAGCCAGTCCTACCACACCACAGAAAATGACTGTGTATTTTTTTTTGCTTATTTTCTGAGGGTTTGGGATTGTAGCTTCGTTACTAGAGCAGAATCCCTAGGCCAAGATGCACATGCAGCCTTTGCTCTGTGACCTTGAGCAAGCTACTTGTACTCCGTGGGTTTTGTGTTTCATTCTGTGCAATGGGTATTGTGGGGGGTTACTGTTTCTACAGCGCTTTTAGAGCATTAGGTGAAAGGCACTGTAAAAGCTCAAAGTATGGCTTATTAATACTATGTACATACGTATCTTTCCAGGTTATGTCTCAGGTATCCAACATGGGGATTTGTACAAAGCTGCGTGTCTTCTCCAATAAAACAAACTAGAGCAGCTACTTATTTAAAGTTCTTTTGCACCAGATTAACTGAATGCCTGAGAGAATGATACTAGGTCACCTTCTTAAAATGGCCTGAATACCAGCAGAAGATTAAGAAACGGTGGGAGTGACTATATTTTGTTACACTGAAAGCATTACAAGCAAAGTGTACATAAGCAAAGTGACATTCACTGACAGATTGAATTGCATTATGATAAACTAAAAATGGCAGAGAGGCTCAGACCTTTGGAATAATAACTCTTGATGATTTTCCATTTTGATAATCAGTTGATTGGCAGAGGGTACAATGAGAAAATGGCTATGACTTTTAGTTTGGAAAACAGCTGCTTTGTGATCCAACTTGGTTTCACCCTAACACCAATGGTGTTACAATCTGCGTCTCTGCTGGTTTTCATGAGTCCTGGATCTTTTTTTTTTTTTTAAAGTGCTGAACCCTCAATTTTCTAGCAGTAGCTCAGTGGCTGTAACCAAACACTCATCATACCAGATCATACGTGATACAGGAGCACAAACTAACTCTCATGTGGCCAGCGAACTTCCAGTGCCACCCTATAATTAACTATTCCTGGACTTTGATTAAGATAATGTGTATTAAAATACACTTGGAGTTCTGAGGTTCTCAAGGGCTTAATACCATCCATTCATGCAGCTTCTCTTTCCTTCTGAACTATTGTAATGTAGAACATGAGTGTATGGGTTACTTTAATGGCATTGGCAGAAATATGCCTATGTGTGTGTATTTTATGAGTTTTGTAATTGAAGACATGAATGCAAATACATATTTTCACTTAATGTGTTGTAGTTTTAATATACTACAGGATCAATTTCTGGCATTATATTTCAGACTGTATGACAGCTTTTTAATTTGTCTGTTGTGAAAGAAAAGTGAGGGGTGAGAGTAAACTTCTTAAGTGGCCAGTATCAACAAAGAAAGAGAAATACTTTTTTTCTCCAGGCTAGCAACATCCAGCTGGGAATGAAACCTACTTTGTCAGTATAGCATGAGCTAAGCCAGTCAGTCATTGGCAGCAAGAAACCAGGTCACAGTGGTCTACAGCGATCCTGCTGCTGGATCGTACTCTCTAATGAAGAATGAACATGGACAAAGGTACAAATTGCATCAGCAACAGCAGCTGGGTGAAATAAGGTTTAACTGCTTATAGGAACCAGATGGTGGGCTATTAGAAATCGTCTAAAGCTGCCCTGGAGTGGCAGGAACAGGCTTGAGTTCCTGCAGCAGGCAGGAACTGAAAGCATTAGTGTAAAGACTTTGTCAGATGAACATGTTGAGGCATTCATTCCTAATGTCTCCCTACTTCTATTATAAATTGCAAGGGCCATGAGCAGAGGAGAAAGATACAAATTATGGAAGCAGATGGAGAGTCAGTGAGGCATAGAAGTACAGGTGCTATACGAACAGATGGAGTGAGGGGGAAAAAGGAAAAGAAAAGTGCTAAGTCTGAGAGGTGCACAAAATTCAGCAGGTGTATAACAGTTCAGTCTTGTGGGGGGATTTGGAAATTAATTACATCACTTTTTTCTCAGATAGCTCACTCCTTCCCACAAGAGACACTAGTTTCTTCCCTACTCCGTGTGCATTAAAACAAATTTACTTGTCCTTGAATACATCTGACTGCCAGGAGTTTTTTAAAAAGTTCTCTTGTGACACGGCTGAACTAAATCAATCTTATTAAAAGCCATTATCTGCTTAATATAATTGCAGTTCCTTTGTCCCAACTCTAGACCACATTTGTTTGCAGATCAATGTTAAAAACAATGGCAAAGCTGAAATGCTCTTGCTTTCAATCCCAAAGCAGATAGTATCACTGTCCAAAAAGATGGTGCCAGTAGAGGTATTCAATTTGGTAAACCATCTGATAAACTTAGACTGCATCCACCAAATCTCAAATCCAACATCAGCTTCCCATTACACAGCAAAGCACTATCTCACTGTCTGACATGAATTACATCAGTTTCTCTTTTTTAGTAAAAAGACATATGATGGCTGTTATTTATCCCAAGAAGAGTTGTTTGATGACTTAGACAACTCAGAAAACTGAAGTTCAAAATTACAGTACATTTTCCTCTCTGCCTTTGCTGAGTCAGGGAAATGTCCCTGTGAGTGACAACACTCTGTAGCAGAACTGGCTCTGTGAAACCTGCAAGGTTGAGCCTAACAGGAGTCCTTGCTGGTAGCAGTCTGGGATGTGAACTAGGTTGCCAGGAAGTCTTATGACTGACAGATTCAGAAGCCATAGCCTCCATGCCCAGGCTTAGCTGGGGAGGCAGCCTCCCAGCAGCAATGTGTTGCGGTGGCCAAGTCCGCATTACACCCCCGTGTTTGTTACTACGAAGCGGTCTCTCCCCACACCACTGTGCTAGAAAATTCTCCCTTCATCAAGACCCCACTGGCCCCGGGTCCTCTCTCCTCTGCCCTTCCCCCTCCCATTGGCCCCTGTTATGTCACTCAACCTTGCCTCTACCCCCCCCAGCCCTCAGATTATTGGTTACTGATGCTCCACCCGCCCCTGGGACCCTCCGGGATAGAACCACGCGCGGGCTTTGTTCTTTGCCTCTGTTTCCCTTCGAGTGTGTTGGTTCTCGGTATCCAATAAATGCCTCGGAATTGCACGCGAAGAACCCCTCTCGCCTCTCCGTCTCCGGTCGGCGCACAGGCTGTGTGTGTGTGTGAGTGGCTGCCCCGACAGCCCGCGGGGGTGAGGCTGTGTGCATGCCTGGGCGCTGGCAGAGCGCCGCCAAAGCGCCTCCACAAGGGACTCCGTGGGAAAGATGTGGCATCGGTGCGTCGACAGCACCACCGCGATACAGATGGGCACAGGGCTGAGCCCTTTCACGTCTGAGAACCAGTTCTGTGATTAACCATTCAACGCTGATTAAAATGCACGTGTGCCTGCTATCCTGGGGGCTCACGTTTGAAATATCCTCTTCGGACAAATTAACATTTGTAAGCAAGGCATGGCTGGTTTTTTTCTATCATCATTATGCTTTCTTCCATTACCTTTTGAGAAAAGAGGACTTAATATTCCAGGCATTACCTACTGGATATCATTGGTCACAAAGCTCTCATCTTCTCTATTTTTGAAGAGAATCTCTGGTTCTTTCCGCAGTAGAATGTCTATTTGAAAAATAGGATTGCTAGGAAAGATTGTAATTTTCTCATTAATTCCAAAAGCCAGAAGGGAAAATATCTGCTGGGTCAACTAGTTATTCTCTCTTTCACATGTTTTACAATGTAAGCTTTGCGGATCATGCATACTTTGATTGGTTCCCTCCTCCGTGGGAAGGAATGGGTTCCATTTGGAGGATTACTTATAGAGCTCCGACAGACAGATTGGAGTCAGGATTCATTATTCCAACTTCCATGTCTTGACGACAACAACACTTTCATGCAAACTCCAGATACCCCCATGGACACTGACATTAAACCATGTCAATGCTCAATCCTTCTCTGGCATGTGATCAGAACAAACGTGAACACAAAGGCAGGAGAATAGGCTGGGATCCCAAAGTGGCATTCCCACAGCTGCCATCCCACTCATTTTCTGCATGTTTTTTGGGCTGCTCCATATAAACCTTTGCTTGACCTTTGATTCTTAGATTCAGTTTTGTGATCTCACTTTAGCTAGTTTTAGTTATTACTGCTTTACATCACTGTTTCGTCATAAAATCAGAATGATATCACAAAAGTCTGCCAGCTGGCTGAGAAACAAAGTTGAATTTTGAAGGCAATATGCAATAGGCCACCATTTTAGTAGATTTATGCAAGTCATGTAGCCTTACTACAATAAGATATCTCATAAACTATTAGCTTTGGGAGCACTGCAGGATAAGGTATACATTAAGCAGATTAAAAACAAATAGGAGGTGGCAAAAGACAATAGCAGCCATTAAAGGAAGGCTCACAAGATCTGTTGGACAGAGTCAACACTTAATATGGAATCATTCTTGCACAAAATTGAGTGTTTGAGCCTGCTACAGTGATATTCAGAGCAGCAGTGAGAAGAAATCTGTCACTGACCACCTTGTGAACTAGGGAATAATTCAATGCAAGCAACCACCAGTACCAGAAGCGCTCTTGTCCTGAAGAAAACTTTCAAGAAAAGTATCTGATACACATTTGTACACTGAGATAGTAAAATAACAGGTCCTGAAAATCCACACAGTTACTGTTTCAAAATCCTTATTTTGTTTAGCCAATATATTTAAAGGAATTTATTTGTTGACTTACCCAATACATTCAAGACCTGAAGTCTCAGACAAAAAAAAAAATTGACTTTCAATATTAACTCTATTATCAGAAAAAAATCCTGTAGATAGGAGAAAAGAGACTTTGTCTTCTGATTCCAGCTGCTTGTTTTTATATAATGCAAGAAGCAAAGAGAGCACACACACACAAAAAAGTCAGAAATTTTTTGTACTCATGAGCAAATACACACAAGAAAATGTATCAAGTCTACAGTCACAAGCATGACAGATGCACCCAAGGTCTTGCTGACACTGGCAGCCTTACAGGGGCAATCTGTATATAAGGATGATGTGTTCTTGAGCAATTCCTTCTAATGAGGTAGGCTTAGAGACTGGTTCCTTTAATATCTCTGGCACGAAGTTTTCAGGTTTTTGCTTATGAATTGAGCACTGCAGAATCATTGGAGGACTAACAATAATAATAGTAATAGTAATAATAGTTAGCAGGTTGATGACAGGCCCTGAAATGGATCCCCAGAATCCTCCTGCATATATGAAACAAATTTTTCTTTTCCCTCAACTGGAGACAAAGCCACTTAATAAAAGGCTTGAAAGAGTCTGTATCATAAGCATTTTACCATTTTCCATGAAAATGAAATTATAAAGGGGAAATCATACAGACTGTGAAAAGTAGTCTAAAAGCTAATATAATTTAAGCATGCCATGTAAAATATTGAAATATGCATCTACTACTTTTAGCAAGGCACGTTCACTAAAAATCTTACTTTATTTCAGGCCTGCTCATTCTTTACGTATGTAATCCAATGAAATAGTAGTTTTGGTTCAGTAGGTAAAAATCAGTAATAATCTGTATTACATGAGAACAGGACACACTAAACATCCTTCATTTCCTTAGGGACTTGTCAAATGCATCAAAGCTGGTATGTCATTAGAAACAATGCAGTCCTGTGTTAAAGGCTGTGGGGCAAATAGCCTCTGATCCTGTGACAGTGAATTGAAAATCCTGTTGAAACAACCCAAGAGGAAAAGCCATGCAATATGAAAGAAGTGGCTTTTGAATATCACCTACCCCATTTCTTACACTGGTAGAATGACCTGGGCCCATGGGAACCCCTGCCTACTAATTCAAGGAAAGCTAAGGTAATTTTTCCCCTATAAAAGACTTAAAATTCTTTCTGGATTATGACTAACCCATCCTTCATCCCCAGGGTTCTTATCTCTGCTTATCACATGCTTCTTATCTCTGTTTTTTGTGAATGAAACAATTACCCAATAAAATGACACCTACTTCTCTCTTCCCTTCCCTTTCTCTCAAAAGCTCCTATTAACCTTAGCAACTCTTTACCCTATCAACACAGCCGAAATCTTCCCAGATTGAACATTGCATTCTTCTAGCTCTAGTTTTAAGAACAAACTGCACTTTCCTGGCCAAGTGAACTCATGTAGAGTGAATTGCTGGCATGGAAGGTGCTGTTTCATACTTAATTGTAGTAATTGCCTTTGAAACAAGAAGTTCGGCGGGTTTTTTTTCCGTAAAAAGTCATTTAACACTTCCCTTATTGCCTGAGTTTTTACATCCCTGATAAAAAAGGATTTTGGTAAGCATTTCTTCCTAGAATCCTGATTGGAATGATGCATTAAACATACCTTTTTAGAAAGTATATCTCGATATATCTGTTTGTACTATACTGGGACTTGGATGTCTTAATCAGGATCAGTCTCATTTAACCAGATACTGAAATGCTTTGTAACTACCATCCATCCAAAAAGCTCCATTTTGCATCTCTTTTTCTTTTCATGAGGTTACTTAAGAAACTGGATACTTTAAAAACAATACTTTATGGCCTAATGAGGTAGAGAAAAGTCCTCTGGGTTTTTAACTGTAATGTTTTCTGTGACGTTTGTCATTGTTGTATCTGAATCTTTCGTAAACAGCTAAGGTACAGGCTCTAGTTTGTCTGCAGTGTTTGTGATCATTTATATACCAACAGTAAGTTTACAATGAACCTGATATGGTGGCATTTTCACTTGTGGAAATAACATTACACATAAAAAGGTAGTTTTGCTTCATCTAGTCTTCTAAATAATTAATTGAATAAGGAAGAATAACCATATTTACTGCACAGACTCAGCCCAAGAGATGATGTTACATGTCTGAAGCCTCCCTGTAAGGCAAAACTGAACCCAGAAAGAGAGTAAATGAGCCTACTACAACTGCAATGCCTGTGTAATTCTGTTCAGAGTCTGGAGATCAGCCACAGAAGAAACAGACTGCCACACTTGCCCAAAAACTTTCTGGAACTCAATTCAAACTAACAAATATGTACTGTAGCACTGCAGTGCATCTTCTGTGTTTTGGCATGAAAACTGGATGTAGAGGCCTCAGGTCAGCCTTTTCCTTTTCAGGCATCCTGTTTAGACCTGGAAAAGTACAGGTCAGTTATGAGTAAATTGATGGATAAATTTTTGTTGGGTTTCTTTTAATTTTAATTTTGGTAATTTTATTTTCTAATAACAGTGAAGACAATGGTTATCTTTCATCAGTATAGAGTAAAATTTGGCAGTTCTTTTCATAATGTGCAGCAGAATCAGCTCAGCTGCATTAAGGTTATTCTTTCCACAACTCATGAATCAGCCACTCATATTTCCATTTTCCTATGAAATAAAATATCATCATTTCAGTCATCATTTTTAGCAGCTATTTCCTTTTCGGTACTTATGGCATCCAGTTCAAAACCTCACTGTAACACTTGCTCTGCAAACAATCTTCCATATGTGTGTCCTTCCACTTAATAATAGTTTTAGTTCAATCTCCTTCAACTGCATTTCTGAATAAATGGGAGAGCTCCCCCTGGGATGACCCGTGTTAACACTGCAATGACTTAAATTGTGTAATTCATATGCTTCCTGGCATTAGAAGAGGCATTACCATGTGCTCAGGGCAGTCATATGGGTAACAAGATCAACGAGGTATTTCAATCTATGTGACATGAATAGGCTTCACCAAAATGAGTGAAATGCCGGAGTTATTAAAGGCAGAGCATAGATGTCACGTTTATTTTGTGCTTCGGGCTCGTGAGCTCTAATTAGCTGTCAAGCCAATTAGCCTGAACAGGCATGTGAAGTCCTTGCTGTAAGACCAGCTCAAGTACATGAGCCCAGGACTGAGAAACCCCATGAGCTCTCGGTGCTGCTGGTCCCTGTCACCTCCTCCGTGCACCAGTGGGAACAGCGACCTGAACGGCCCTTGTGCAAACGGGGGAGGAAAGAGTTCAGCCCGCAGCAGCGACAACTCACACTCGGTAACGCAGAGAGCCCCTGCTGAGTCAGCCTCAGTGATCTGCAAATTGCTGTACCTTGCATTCCCCTTTGTTACCTCCTGGCAAGACTTCCCAGTAGCTAAAGGAAAGGGACAGATTTTGCCCTGCATTTATTCTTCAGCTGAGAACTAGCACAGGGTTTATGTTTCCCTTAGACCCTCAAAACAAGGATTAAGTGTGACTTCACTGCTGTTGGCCTAGCTGGTTCTGTTAGAGAGGTGTGAAATTCATCTAGACTGATCATAGCAAAAATATTTTAGTCTCCATTTCCAACTGGTATTAAAACTAACTTCTGGAGAGTGAATCTTTTGCAGGAACAGCTGCAGTTGCAGTAGAAATAGATGGGAAGACAGGAGGAGAACGCTTAAATTTTACTGTTTTAAGCTGTTTTAAGTTCTCTGAGGCTTTGAACTGTTTTTAGGGTGATCATGTTTGTTCCATTTTGAGAGCTGCTCAGGTTTTTGGCCTTTATTAGATGTTTGTATTCTGCATCTTATTATACTGAGATATAACTGTATTTCAGTTATAGTCCCTTTCTTGAAAAACTAAAATTCAAAAATGAGAATTATTAACTCTGTACTATTAAGTGTTTCTAAACGAGACTGTCCTACTTGGTTATTTATCATATCACAGTAGAAGCAGTAGTGTCTTTTGCAGTGTGTGAGCATACAAAAATGCTTTTTTAGATGATGTTTGTTTATTCCCTAAAGCTAAGAGTCATTTAATTTTTTGGGTAAAATCAGAGCAGTTACATAGATAGCCCTGAGGTTGAATAGTAACCACCTAAAGACGACTCAAGGGGAAGTTGCTATGACAATGGCTTCTGAACAGAGTAAAAAATAGAAAAAAAAACCCTCACCACTTGCTTATCAGAGGAAAAATATGACACAGGAGTTGAGGTCATCCTGAAATTAGACCCTCTGCACAATAGCTTTCAGTAAAGCTCTAACAGAGATTTCATGAATCCAAGCCTCGCTGTGACCCCCAACATCTGTAGAAAAGTAAAAGTATGAGAAATATTCTCTCACTCAGAGTTGGAAAATAATGAGACAGCCAGGTAAGCTACACAAAGGAACAGAACAAATCGAAGCCAAGCAGTTAAGAATACCAATTCTCAGTTCTATTCAGACACCCAATTTGTACATCTTCCTGTGTGCTGCATTGGCATATGTAGAAGAGTTACATAGAAAAGTTACACATGTGCTGTCCTACACCCGAATCTGAAGCAAGTCAACTTTCCATATCAGGGCTCCTTTAACAACTCCCCAGCTCGATATGCCTGGCATGCATCAGTCTGAACATGTGAGCTGTTAATTACCACAGCGCAAGATTTCCCTTGGAGGAGAATTCCCATGGTGCGATTTGTCCGCAGAGCCTATTCTGTGCTACTTAAGGGACAGCTGTTACAGCAGATGAGAAAATCTGAACACAAATTGAGACAAGCATGCTTTGATATGTGGAACTGCTCTTTTAGAATTCCAAGAGGTTTGCATTACAGCATGGCTGCAGGGGTGGGGTTCCTATGATATCTCCAGGTCTGCATTTGGCACACAGTGCACACTAACTTGGTGAGATACAGCTGGGGGAAGGTGGCTGCTTGGATGTAGAGCCTACACAACACATGTTTTTAGTGAGAGTAAGAGGTGCCATCAAAAATATCTGTTTATGAAGGTAAACGACACGCTGTGTTTGGGCACCCTTTGACATGGGGACAGAGACTCTGCAGGTTTAACATTAATAATTAGCATAAGGCTTCCAAGAGTGACTTGTGATGCCTTCACTTCAGGATGCAAAACCTGTGACACTGTCAGAGACAACTCCTGTAAACTCCTCTGAAATCAGTTCAAGGGGTCTCATACTAGATGCCCAAAATAAGAAGCAGCCCAACTGATTGGTCATTGCTAAATTTCTGGACTTTTTTCATTACTGATTTGTGCATTTTCTATTCAAGTAAAGAACGGTCAACACATTTCTACTAGAAAGAATATCCAGCTGAGGCACTAGGCCATCAGCATGTTCCCTCCAGGCAAGATCTTCTCTCTGCTTCAGCCATACTGAATTAAATTTGTAATAATAAGCATAAAGACAGTCTTACCAGCCTAAACGTAAAAATGCTCTTGCTTATTTTAGACAGATCTTGATCCATTGACTTAATGTCCTTTAAACATTGATAATTTCATTGGTTAATAGCAATGGAAATCCCATTTTGGATTCTTCTTTTGGCTTTCAAATTTTGCCAGCCTAACGCTCCACTTCTTTGCTACAAGGTGGACTTCGCTGTTGACACAGCCCATGCAGTTTCACAGTCAAGAGAAAACCAGCTTTTTATGAATCATACCTGGTGCATAACTTTAATTTAATCCATGCAGGTTTAGGGATTTTCTCTGCTAATCCTTGTGTGTTAAGCAGTAGATGGTCGATGGGCTGTTAACACAAGGCATAAGTGGCTGTGACAGGTCTGTTAACAAGAGAGAATCTCAGACTTCCCTTCTCCACTTTTGCATCACTCTGCCTCATGAGCAAGGCTCTGGGTGGGAGCAGCAGACCTCCTTACACACCAGCATCTTTAATCTCTCTTCAGCTGTCACATATAGGAAAAAATGTAGCTGTAGCACCAGTGTACGGTACAACCATGTGAGATAAAGAAAAGGCAGTCCCAGCTGGCCAGAGTCACCCCAAGCTCTCAGGCGAAGATCTTGCCCCTGGCTACTTTATCTCTGACTCTTTGCAGTCTGCTTCCCCCTCCCTGCACACCTCTAAACAAAGAAGAGACCATATTTCTGTGCCAGGCAGGCAATTACGGCTTCCAGCCACATGGCTTTCTCCCAGCTATCGACCACATTACCTTCAAAACAGGAGTGTCAGAAAATTTATGTCCCCAGTTTAGGTTCAGTCTTCCGTTTGCAATGCAAGCCACGCCAACCGGAGAGCGCGTCTCAGGTTAATGACAAATGCTCCACTTAGAGCAATTGCTCAATATATGCTCCCCAGGACTTTATCTGACAGCCTATATAAAAAATACTAGAGTATTTATCTTAATTGCTGCCTACAAAGAATAGTTCCCCATTGGAAATATAAAGCATTTCCCTCTTTCTTCAAAGGAATTTGTGAATTGGTCCTCTCTTACCTCCATTCCTTCTGTAATCGATGTTAGTATCCGAAGCAGACAAATTATATTAGTTTCCTTAATTTTCTCAACTGATTGTCCCAAAAAGATGTTCTCAGTTGGTGATGTAAGGAAAACATGACTGTATCTAGAAGACACAAAATGACCAGATAGCAGATAGAAGGTACTGCTTTTCCAAGGGGCCTGTTCCTCGAAAGACATGTCAGGAGTTTCGCGCTTTAAACATCTCAGTAATGCAGTGACGTCTGGCCTATGTGGTTCCCATTACTTGACATACCACAGTATAAAATATAACAGCAAAGAATGAAGTACAGCACTGAGCTGAAAAGAGAACCCACGTGCTGTAGGAAGTCTGGAGCATTTTGGCTGACTCAGTTAACTCCATTCTAGTATAAGGTTTTCAATCAGGGACCAGTTGTTACAAAAGCAAAATGTGCATGGAGTCAGATGGACACTTTCTACTAACTGCCCAAAACCCCAAACTTGTAAGCTTCAAGTGATCTAATAGATCATAAGTTCTCATACTGAAATCAGTAGCTGTAATGTTGTCCAGCCATACAGATTTTTAAAGAAAAATGTGGAAGTTACTAGTATTACTGGTATAAATGTTTTAATTTCTGCCTTCCTTATTATTTTAAATATTACTGCAGTATAGAAAAAACCTTCTGAAATGAGGTTTTCAAGCAGATTTCTCAAGTGACTTGCAACAAATCTGAACATCCTTTTTGATATCTGTAGTAATTGAGCTCTCTTGTTTAACTACTGAAAATATGCAGTACTGATAGCCCTGGTGAGCTACTCCCCACAAAAGCAAGAGTCTTATTCTAAGACCATTTCACCCAAAGTCTTATTTGAGATAGACAACAAAGATTCTTTTTCTGTGTTTTATATTTTGTGTTGGTTTGGGGCTTTTTTGTTGGACGGTTGTTGGTTGTTGGTTGGCTGGGTTTTGCTTTTTTTCTTTCATTAGGAAATAAACTTTAAACACTACACCATCCCAGACAGGACATCAGACTTTAAACCACTGAGTTTATGATGTCAAAGCTTCCGAAATAACAGCTGGATCTGAGTTGAGGCAGTGATTGAGAGTGACAGTTTCTACATCCCATCACCAAATCCCTTCAAGTCAAGGATGTGAGCTTACATCCTGAACAATCTGCTGCCGGAAAAAAAGCCTGCTCACTTACAGGCCTCACTCTTTCTCCTGTTCAAAAGGAAAGGGGACAAGTGAAGATGGGTCTTAACAGCCAGCACTGCACTTTTCTGGAAAAGCTGCAAAACCTCATTTTCACACAGAAGGTGATGAGAGAGTAAAGCTGCCTCTCCAGCTGCAGCAGCAGGAACCGGGTGCCACGGTTGTGCCCAGGTTTGAGTTTTTACTGCATACTTGCAGAGGACAGTTCAGCTCTGGTGCACTGCCTGCTCTTCCAGAAGGGAAGACTGTAATCTTATTACCCTGTGGAGCCAGCTACTTTCTGGCAAGAGTCATTACAGTGTTAGCTGTGATTAGCAATCTCCTCCTCCCCTGAGCCTACATACTCTCCCTAAGGCAAAACAAAAATTTTCTCTCTTAGGGTTTCTTGTGTCATAAAAAATAGAGCTGCAAGTATCATCCTCAGTAATTTTGTACATTTGGGTAGTATTCTGTGTGGTGTGTTTGGGCTTTTTGCACAATGCCATTTCAAACTCGGAGACATCTGTTCCTCAAGTAATGGATCTAATTTAAAACCACAAGTTTCTCCTTTAACCTTTACAAGGACGTATGAGTGAATTCCTCCTCTAGAACATAAAAGTAAATGGTTCTCTCTTTCCAGGGCACATTTTATTATTCATTTTACATGTTTGAAAAGGGTTCTGTGCATAGTCCAGGATGTAATGTTTGATTTCTAGGCCCTTGTCAGGAACAGTAGTTAACGTCATTAGACATTTTCATTCAATAGAGGAGGCTAAAAAGGGGTAGCCCTAATGGACACCCTGTCACATCTTATCCATCTTTAAAAACATGTCTCTCGTAGTAAACAAATACAACAGGATGCCTCACTGCCTTTAGCTTTCCTTTCAGATGAGCAAACCAAAGTCATTCAGATTCTGCAGACACTATTCACAGTACCTTAAAAGTGAAATCCCAGCCTCAGAACACCTGCCAAGAGAAGAGAACAAAATAATACGAGGGAAGACTGAGTAAAGGGATTCAAAAGCCCCAAATCCCTGAGAGAGCTATTATTAACTGATAGATTTAGATTTCATTTCTGCTAGAAAAAATTCAGATGTTAGGGATGCTTCATAATTAGCTACAGAGCAGAAAATAAAATGTAGTGACTTTTACCATATATCCCACTTGAAACAAGACAAATATTTTAACCAAAAAACTGGGAGTAGAAACCAATATAGTCAAGACATTATCCGAGAGTTTGCCAATTCATGTCTCGGAAGAAAAGTAAAAATTTTAGCCTTTCCTAATAATAGTAATTTCTCAGGAAGAAGCTGGTTGACCAAGCAAGTCTCCTGAAATTAAATGGGTTGAACCATGAGAGGAAACAGACCATAATGTGACTACAGGTTCTTCTGTAAATGACTGGAACACTTTTGGAGGGAAATGTTTCAAAGGAAATGGCAGAAAGTATGACATTAAATTTGGGGTTTTTTTCTGTTTCTTTTCACCCTATTTATTTAAATCTTTCCCCTCATAGAAAAGAAGCATGAACAAAAAGAAAGAAAATAGCTTTAAAAGTGCCAAAAATGTTTCAGCTCTAAATAACTGAAAACAGTTTAATGGAAATAAAAAATCAGGGTTTGACAAAAATTGTGTCCCCTCTGTACTTCTACTCACATGGAATCCAGCAATGTTTTCTAGTGCTTACAGTAACTGCTTATGTGAGAAGCACTTGTTTTTTCTTTCTCCCTAGTAAGCCATCCAAATAAAGTTAATGCGAATAACAGGAGGAGGGTGAAGATAGGAGAATAGGTCCTTGGATACCAGGAGTAGGAAAGCTTTATCCTGCAGTCCCTCCTTCAGCCAGAGCACTAGCAGAATTTCTCCTCTCTTTCTAGCCCAGTATTTTTTGCTTGATCTGTAGAAATCTCATTTTCTTACAGATTTTTTTTTCAGTTCTGCCAAATGAGGATGAAATCAGACAACTATTTAAAGGTGATTTGAGACAGACAGCAATTGCAGGAAACAGACATGAACAGCACAGCAAGTTGTCTTTCTTTAGGAAAACAGACTATGAAAAACTAGGTGAACAGAGAATGACAGTACATTTTCTGCAAACCAGAAGGCTGTGACACACCAGTAACTATTTCCATGTGGAGCTTGAAAATGAAAAGGCAGAAGGAAAAGTTTGAAGGCTAATGAAACATTTTCTGAAATACTTACAAAGTGTTTTATAAGCATTCACATTGTTCTGACACTCTTGATGGCAGCAGCTTTAAATTGAATATGTGGGAAAAAAAGTAATTTCATTGTTTAAGAGACACTATCCAGTGGCCAGAAGCAAGGAGGACACACATGTAAGGGATGGAGTTACAAGGGCCATAGCTTTGTGTTCTCTTTCTGGCCTTGACATTGTCCTGTAGCAAGATGTTCAGCAAACAGGATTTTCTATGGCTCTGTGTCCCCTTAACTTTCTCGACCATTTTGACTTTGAAGTATCGCGGTGCTACAGTTACAGACATAACTCCTATTTGCTGTCTCTCCTACTTCCTTCTGATTAGGCAAGGTTTTTAACAGAGTTACATTTTGGTAAATCTCAAAGTCCTCCTTAAATTTCCATGATTTAGTGAAAAAAAAAATTAAAATACTTAAAGACTGCAAATAGTTATTTTACATGAAAGTAGAAGTGATGAATAATTCAAAAGCAGAATTCAAGCAATGGTCATACTCTGGATGCACTCAGTAACCGCTAGAAATAACAGTAATTGGCAAGAGGCTTTGAAAATGCCTGTAGGGTTTTTCTCCTTCAGTCCTATAAAGCTTACATTCATATTTTATTTTCTATTCTCTGAATTCTACTCCTTTTGTTTTTCACAGGCATCATTATATAACAAAGAAATACAAGTTTTCTTATTTAGTATTTTTCCTCTTAAGTGAACAAATAGGACAAAATAGGGAGAAGAAAGGGGGTTTTATTTACTTTGGGGTTAGGCCAGGACATGTTTTTCTGGCCTTTTGCTTGCAGGCTGCACCTTAAGGAAATAACAGGATTGCCTTGTTCTTTTTCTTCAGGTTTTCATTGTAAGGTGTTCCTCAAGTTTTATCTGCTATGCTTTTTTCATGTCTAGAAAATTTTCTTCCATTTTCTTCCCTTCCCTTCTCACAGAGAGAGGGAAAGATGCTGATTTATTCTGGAACAGTTATCAAAGAGGACTAAACTTACACATCAGTATGGTGAAGCTGAATGAAAAAAGCTATAGTGTACTTTAAAAGGGAGACATGAGCTGAAAGGCAATGAAGGATACTTCATTGGTAATAAGAAACTCATTCTTGGGACTTCATGCATATAACAAAAGACCAGTTAAAGGACAGAGTGCGCTGTAACAGGTGCATATATAGGACAGGACTACAGCAGGAAGTGTCTCTGATGTGTCACTTTAATCAAATCTGACTTAAGGAAATAAAGTGCTTAAACACGTGCACAAATGTTGCCAGAATGACAATAAAGAGAGGAGGGAGTCTGCAAATAGAGGCTATGGAAGGACCTGGTTGAGTAGAACAGCCAGGTCACAGGAATTCATGGCAGGATGCCAAGCTGGGTAAGACCCTTCCCTCCTAAGCTTTATACCAGTCATGTCACCAGCTGTCAATGAAGAAGAAAAGAAAGGAGCAGTTTTAAAAATACAGGCCAATTCTGTGGCTAAGATCCTCTATAACACTTTTCCTCTCCCTTTCAGCTTTATTAGATAAATAAATAAATAACTGGATTGTGAAACATGACAGAAGAATATTAAAGGCTATTAGCACATGCAATGAGCTGTCTGCTGGTGCAGTTCTAGCCCCGTGTAGTGCAAATCCATGTCATTCAGAGGGGACTGATGGATAATTAGTCCTCAGCGCTGCCAGAAGTCTCTGATGTGTGAACCATTAGAAAAACTTTCAATAAGCTTTCTTCTGCCACTTCCTTCCCAGTCACACCAATATGTTCCAGTTATACACATATGACTGAATATGTTGCAAGGTTGAAAGCTAGTTCAAAGGCAGACCCAAGTAAGGCAGCAACCCAAACAGCTTCCTGCACTGCTGGCTATTAGCCTCACTCTGGCCTGACCACTTCCCACAGTCCGCTGGGAAAAGCTCTGGAGACCTGTCGACAGATTGTGCTGCATCAGCTTATCCAGATCAAACACTGAAAAGTTGAAGTTCTCCCTTTGTCTTTGAGGGCTCTTTGCTGCCTGGCATAAGTCTAGCAAAGCTTTCCCTTTCACACAACCACTGCAGCTGAGGATAGTTTGGAGATGAAGCCAAGACTCACGTAACAGTGACATAGGACAAGAAACAATGGTAGAGCTCTGTGCTTACCCTTTCACAGCTCTGAATGTGGGAAGGTATGGGAGCCATGCCTGGACCCAAGGGTATCCAGACTCAAAATCTCCAGTTTGACATGGTTCCTGGTTAAAAGGTTCCTCTTTTCTTCCTTTCATACTGAGGCTAAGGCAGGCAGGAAGCCAGCAGTGCCCTGCAAAATCTGGATAGCACTTTACATTTTTGTCTAACAACTATTTCAGTGCTTCATAAACTTCTATGCAGATAAAAAAGGAAATGCAAAATTTATTTGTGAACAAAATGTCTTTTTGTTTCTTTTTCTGTAGAAATATCTTTTTTCCTAGCTTCTTTAGACTAGGGAATCACTCTTTGCCAAAGGACACACACTCTTCAGTTCTTTACTGTAAGAATAATACTTATTCAGACTAAAATAAAAGTTTCCATTTTCTATACTACGGCAAAATCTGTATGACAAATGTTCCTGCTGATAGATTCTGTAGCTGTGCCAGCTGAGGAGACCACACTACAGCTCTTCACATTCTGCCAACTCCTAACAATGCTTTCGACCATGCCCTTAATGCAATACATGGAGGTCTTGGGTATCCACAGAACTGATAAGAAGACATCCAGATGTACATGCTGTTCCAAAGCTCTCCCTTTGCCCTGCAGTCCAAGTACATAGCCTAGTACTCCCTGAAGCCCCTTGGAATCCATACTCACTTTATAGACAGTGCTGTTTTACCTTTTTCTGGGCAGAATTTTGCATTCTACTTAAGTCTTCAAGAATTCAGTGTGTAAAAGCACTAAAACACCAATTGCTTACAGGGAACACAAGATGATAAATTCAAACAGGTACAGATTTACATGAACCAAAGGCACCTTACAAAATTCTAATTGAGCAAGAAGGAGACTATGGCAAATTAAAAAGGTTGTAGAAAGGCAGTTTACTCAGTGAAGTCAGCTAAAGAACCAGCAGTACAGCTGGTTTCACACTGACCTCCCTGGCTTCCATTTCACATTCTTCCTCTTGATGTATGTGTGTGCATATACACATATATACACATGCGCACATTAGCAAAGCAGCTGAGATTTCCCAGATTCATTTGGACAATGTTTATTTATTTTATCATTCTAATCTCTTGCACTGTGCAAACATTTGCTATTGGGATATCTGGAAGAAAAATCAACAAGACAGTAATATGTCAGAGCCACACAAAACTTTGTAATCCCTAACATTGTTATACTTTGTGTGGTACATCTAAGGAATCTCTCTCATCTTACATGAACTTTTTGCTTACCTGAGCTTGAAGAAAATGAGGAGAAGAAATAGGAGCGAAACAGAGGAAAGAGGAAGATTCCAACTGCATTAGCAGCTCATTGGGAGATCCTAATTGCCCTGAGGGGTGCTCATCCCCTCCTCTTGTCACTGGTATTCAAATGGCTGCATGGATCAGGTCCTGCATTCTGTAATTTGTAACATGGTACATTTAACAGCCACCCAGCACTGTACTGCTGCCACACTGTAAGATTTATGGAGTCTGCCACCATCTACAAGTTGATTATTCCTTTTAATTTGGATGCACTGGACTTTTTTTCATTAGAGATGATATATTTTAATATTTGTGATAGTAGTAGGTAGCTATATATTTCTTTATTTCTTCTTGGAATATGGCTGCTTTGGGAGTTGTTTCCTTGCCTGAAGTTGCAAGATTTAGTATGATTCACATTCGCAACATTTTGTTGGGGATATAAACTGTGAATCTTACCCTGTACATGACAGAAATACAGATTTGCTGAGCCATAGAATCATCAGAGTAAATCAAAAGTTGCATCATTCCCCAATATATCATATTGCTTTAGTCCCTTTACTTTGGTTGAAAGTCATTCTTTAGCTTTTAATGTGTAAGGCTGGTACACAATCACTTACTGGAGAACACCTTAAGGGAGGGATTAGCTAAAAGCATCCAATACTCTTATGCTCATGCCAGTCATCTTGTTCTACATTCCCTGCAGCTCATTTTCCAGCATTAAGCTTGTACTGCAGGTTAATGCACACATTCACCCAGCTAAGTTCTAGCCATGTAGCTGCTGCAGACAGATTCAGCTGGAAAACTTGCCCAGGAAGCTAAATAAATATTCAGGCATTGAGCCCACACCGAGCTCCAGTCTGCCACAGCTCTGTTGATGGCTGTATTTCATTTGTGGAGTTTAAAGCTGGCTGCTTCTTCTGTGTGTGAGATGCAGGGATGGCAGGGCTGATAATGTTCTCAGGAGACAAGGACAGGATGGGAAGGCAGGCAGAGTGTGTGTGACCCACACCAGCACTCTCAGTTTCAGGTAACCATGCAGGAGATGTCTACTTCAGGAAGAGTCACACAACATCTATTCCTTGCCTATGGCACAGGTCACAGAACAGCACCACAGTAAGAATGTCTTCATCATAATGTGCCTCAGGAAGGGAACAGGAAGGGTCAAGAGAAATCACGCCTAGAGCTTAGTAAATAACACTTGTAAATTACCCTAGGTAGTGATTGTGCAGAGAGGGAAGTGGAAACCTGCCACAAAACCTAGCAGCCTGATCTGGGCCCACCCCACCATGACTGAAGAAAATTACTTAAAGTAAAGAGTGGGTTCTTACCTACAAATGAGGGTACAGGTTACTGTGAAATAAATTTGAGTTTGATGTCTAGCTTAGTTCCTGTGGCTGAAACAATTTTCCTGTGGTTTGACAATTTTCTGGGAAATTGCATCCACAGCTCTCTGCCAAGATGATCTGGAATGGAGCAAAACCTTGATGAGACCCAGGACCCCCATTTATTTCAGTTTTGACTGCAGTTATATTTAGCATAGATATGCTATCTTAAAAATAATAATAAAAAAATCTCTAAACTACTTGCCAAAGAAAGTTTGTGCCCATATATGTGATTCTGTGTCATAACAACTCAGGCTCTGCTCCGTGTCTTAATGACGCTCATGTGATATTAGTTATAAATGGGAACTGTGAGAGCAAGTGACACAGTGTATCTGAGAAGGAGTTATAAAAAAATATGCTAATTCTTGGAAGATTCTTGGAAGGAAATTTGAATATGTTGATGGAACTCTACAGAAAGTAACATACTCTTCCACAAAGACCTCTGTTGCCAAGAACCTCTTTTTACTCGCCTTCAAGGATTACTTTATATAAATGCAGAACTGGTGTGTGCTTTTACAAAAGAAAGAAAATTCTGTCTTAGCTGTGTTCACGTGCTCTTGGGGATGCAGAATCTTTAATCAGCCATTATGTTATACAGCTTTTCAGATGTCTCTTTATCTTCCAAATTCTGATGACTGAAACATGTTTAGAACAAGAACAACTATAACTGTAAAGACTTGTGCCTTTTTGAAAAGTCATGGATAATGACAGTTTTTTAAAATGAGCTTCTCGGTACTCTGTATCCTCTAGAGGGCTGGTGGGAGGAAGGGATTATATGCGTTCATGGCTGCTCCTGCTAGTTCCTCATTCTACTTCTGAAAGCTCTTTTATGGCTTTCTGAAACTAGCTGTTGTGAAAAAGAAAAAATAAATGGAGAACTAAAGCCCTTTGTGCATTTATCAGTTGTATCTTAACCCATTTGCAAAAATAGTTGCTTTGGAATCTGCCTCTGTAAATAGCTCCTGTGTTCCCTACCTTGATTGAAAATAGAGTAACGGCCAAAATACTTCAGTCCAAATAATTTTGCTCAGGAGATGCTAACTAGTCAGTCACACAGAATTTTTTTCAAGAATTCTGATTTTACACAGGTTGGTTTGGGTTTGTATGAAACTGCAATACCTTTTATTATTAATTTTAATGTCTTTCTAAGGCTTTGCTCTAGTGTTTCATACTGCCTGCAGTGTGTGTTCTTCAACTTCTTTCCTCCCCCATGAGCTATGACTCCTCACTATGTGTCTATGCAAGGGCCAAGGCTCCCTGTCAAGAGGAGACTGTGCTGTGCAACTACAGATTTAATTTATCCAGCACCAGCTGTACAATAACCACACCACTCCATTTCAAGATGGAAATAGAGCTGTTTTCATTCACAATATTATATGGATTATTTCCTGTGGCTTTCACTAACACTCACAATGTAAACTGATGATTGTTCATATAACAGTTGAGATGCAGTGTTAAATTATTCAGTATGGATGCTGTGATATGTAACCATGTATCCATGTGATGTGATTTTGGTTCTTTCATAAACAAGTACAAACACTAAAGACCAACGACAATGAACTGAAACACAGGTCTAATTTATTCCATTGGTAAATTTATGGTAGCAGCTTATATCTCTCTTTTCTACAGCTTCCAAATGTGCAGAATTGATCCAGGGTCAGTACTGTTGCCCCTAGACACCTTGCATTATGCAGCACTGAGAAAGTGAAATATGAAATAATGAAAAAAAAACCAGAAATCAATTAAAAACCCCAACAACAATCTTGCTAATTTCTTTAGTTGCTTTAGCAGCTAACATATTTCTGCCAGAAATTAAGCCTCCCTCACTTTTTCCCTATGAAGATACTGATAACTGATGTCAGAGTAACACAGAGAACATGCATTTCTATTACCTAAAGTATTTGACCAGAAACACTTCCTGCTCCTTTTAAACTCAGTAAACATCAAGACAAAAATCTAATTTTTTTCCTTTATGCTAGTCAAATGAGGATGAATAATAACAAGCTGCAAATACAGAATGGGGAATAACACCACCAGGTCAACTAAATGGACAGCGTAAGGAAAAATGTTCGTGAATTCACTATTTATTTTACAGCATTTCAGCCTGAATGGTCTATCTGGGAAAGCTTCTTATGTCTACAAGGGTTTTTCCAGAAGAGAACATTTATTATAGTTGTCTTGGCAACATAAGCTCTGTGGAAATATAAATCAGAGCTTACAAAGGTTTTGTTTTCAAACTTTGAAATAAAACAGAAGAAAAATAAGGCAACTAGGTGAGCAGAATTTTATGATCTTAAATGCATGAAATGACCAGATCCATTACATGCTAAAGTATTTCACCTTGCTTTGTGCTGATGAAGCCTTGACTGAGGTAAAGTCTTAAACAGGAGCCAGGAGCAATGCACAGAGAAAGCTGTAACAAGCTGCAGTGAGCACACATTAAAACAGCTAACAGGATAATAAGCTTAGAGGAAGAGGATCCTTAACAAAGTCAGAAGGAATTCAGAGTACAATGTAGGAGACTGAAGGAACTCATGATTGTGATTTTTCAAAACCTAAATGTTGTTATAAAAAGAACAGTTATAAAACAGTTATAATAGTTATAAAAAGAACAGTTCCACATGGCCATCAGGATCCCAGCCTTGAGAAGCAATGCAGGGAAAGACTGAAAAAATTCAGCTGAAATGAGATGAAATTTTATGCTGTTAATTAGCATCTTTAAACATGGTAAGAAGTTACCTAGAAAACCTCCTTATCATTAGTAATTTATAAGTAGAGACCAAACAAGAGATTTTGATTATTTGTCCTTGTGCAGTCACAAATTGCTTCAAAGGTTTACACAGTTGTAAAACATTTTATCCCATCACAGTTTTTTACTGGAAAACTAGCAATCCCTTCCTCTTCTACGCTGGGTGAGCCTGGCACGAAGCAGGATATTTACAGTGCTGCCATCCGTGTAACAGAAAAACAGGACACAGCTCCACCTGAGCAGGCACACAGCCAGTCCTTGAGAAGTTGTTGCTGCTATCATTGCCTTCATATTTACATTTATTGACAATCATGAACTTCAAACTGGGAATCAAAGTCTCGTAACCTTTCTTCTCCTGTTATTTTAACTACAAGGCTCATCTAGCAGCAGTTGAAAGGGAGAGCAGAGATGTGTGTGACCCTGAGGTAGCTGAGCCTTTAAGAGCTGCCCTAACTCCCTACTCCCACAGGCAGTTTTTGTCCAATACCACAAAGAAAATATGACATTTCAAAGAGGTAGCTGAAACATTTCTAGCTACACAGCATGCAACCTAATTTCAACAGGAGAGAGAAGGTACTGAAATAGATGAAAGACAAATTCACTGACCAGTGATTTCAGCCTGGATACAAATTTCCAGAAAATTTTGACTGCATTTTCCCAAGACCCCAGCCCTGCCATGTCATACAAAGATCTTATTTCTCGTTCAACTTTCTGGACAGCAGCAGTAATATGCTTCTAGTTTGGCACCATCCTAAAAAGGACAAATACATTTCCTTCTTCAGTCAGCAATCACTAGTAAAATGATAAAGGAAACAATCAACTAAAGCTCACATGACACCAAAAGAAATCAAACAAATTTGACAGGAAAAACGCCATTTTTGTGATCCTATTGGTGCTGTTCCATTTAAAACTCAACTGTAATCTAAAAGGAATGAAAAGGGGTAATCAATGGCTAAAGTTAGTCTAACTCAGTGAGAACTTAAAAAATTTCAGTAGCACTTTTTTTCAGAACTTTTGTC
Organism: Gymnorhina tibicen; assembly: GCA_013399875.1. Lineage (NCBI taxonomy): Eukaryota > Metazoa > Chordata > Aves > Passeriformes > Artamidae > Gymnorhina > Gymnorhina tibicen. The sequence goes on along the minus strand of VXAZ01001324.1, from coordinate 4,027,115 downwards.
CTTCCTTGATCTCATAAACTAATCTCATTATAGCTAATGTTCTCACAACACTGTCAAGGACCTTGATAGATGAAACTTAACACAGAAGCAGTGTGTCTGGATAGAATTGCTCAGTGTCCCAGTAGGACATTTCCGTTCTGTCTCAAAGAAAGGTTCAAAACCTTCTGATCTTCAGAAGGTCTCAACTTATTTCTGTAGAGATTAAAAAAAAACCCCAAAAATGTCTGTCTCCCTGCACCTTCCTTTATTGATCTTTCTCCTTTACGACCTGTTAACCTAAGATGTAATAAATCATCTCTATGCAGTAGGGCAGACATGCAATGCACACCTGTGATCCTGAAACTTGCTCTTGTCTTCATCTCAGATGTAGGGAGGGACAGTAACAGCAGCTACAGGAAATGTTTTGAGTTTTTGCTGGTGCTACACATCACACAGTCCTGATGTGCAAAGAGAAAACTGCTCCCGAGCACAACCCACTAGGCAGAACAAAGTCAAAGTATAAAGATGCAAAGGACATAAGGGCACCTACTGAAGCTCTTTAAGGAAGGAAAGGGTTCTCCTGCTTGAAAGTATTATTTAGGAAGCTGGTACACTTTGAGATCATCCACCAACGCAGGTCAGACTGTTGTCTACTCACTGCTTAAGAGTTTGCCTTGGCTAAACTTGTTAAATTTGATCTTTCTTGAGGAAGCTGCCATATTTCATTCTTCCTTGTTGCCCATTACTGAAGTATCTATGAAACTTAAAATTTGAGATGTACTTGTCTTCAATGCATCACAGTGAAACAAAGATAAAGTACAATTTCTCCCATTTTATTGATGGGTAACAGAGATGAGATTTTTAAGATTGTACCTAGGATCTCAGGAAAACTGTCAGAATGAAGAGCTCCACTCCCAAATTTCTATCTGACATGTGAAACCTCACTCCATTTAATGTTTTTTCTCTCTTTTTTCTCTTTTTACTATGCCAATTAACAGTCTATGAGTGATTCTTGATAGAAACAGTAATAAGTGCAGGGGAAATAAAACCTAAGATACATTTAGAGCTTCTTGATGTACAAGAATGCAGCTCCTTATTTGTATGGCGATGGTTTGCAATGCCAACAAAGTTTGGTTATGTTAAAAGAAATCAGACTGTGTTTGAAACAGGTGTTTTTACCAGCTTCAGTATCTTATCCAGTGTGATTGCTGGATCATTCAAATATTCTCAAAAAAGCTGCAAAATTTGGGGTTTTTTCTCATTTCCAAAGTGAAGAATGTACACTTACGTGATAGAAGTAAGAAGGAAAATGTTTACGTTGGGGAAGACAAATGCTGAATTTCCACAATTGCCTGCAATAATGTGTTTTCAAAAGACTCTAGTCTAAAAGCTGCTCTTTCACTTGCCATCTTGTCCTCAGAGACAGGTTTTGCTCATGTCAAGGCTGAGTGATCTCAATATCCGAAATGGCAGCATGATGACAAGCACAGAAGAGAATGAGAAATAGAAGCACTCACTCTCTATTTCAATCTCTTTTCATTTGATGCTTGCTACTGATGCCACTGCAGGTGAAATCATTATATTTCTGGTGCAGAACCTCTAGCTGGAGACTCAGAGCTGGTAGTTTTAAGGAAAAAAATAAGTGATGTTTTTCACTATCTTTGGTGATTGTCAAGAGATACTTCTGCTTCACTAATGGAAGTGCAAGCTTGTTGGAATTACCAGGCATGGGAAGATATGGTAACTATCAAAAGAATTTTAATTTTCTTTACTCCAAACTTTAGCTGTTGAAAAGGTGGGCAGAATTGGTATGCATTCTGGGGCATCAAAACAGCTGCAGGCACCAAATCCTATACTGGCATTAAGGTTGTTGTGAGCTAAGCATCAGCAAGTAGGAAAATATCTAGCAAGAAGAGGTAAAAGAAGAAAATAGCAACTGTAACAAGAAGGAAACACTCTCTTTGACTGGCTGGGGTCTCTTTCCAATTATTATCTCTCAGAAACCTAAACTATCATTATTAATCCTTTTTTTCTCTCAAAACCCGTTTCAACATCATTGCTATAGTATAGGATATAACGACTTGGGTGTCACAGTACAAATGTTATTGGAAGGGCTGTTTTCATAATGCTTCTTATTGTCAGAAGCAGAATGAAGACTAAATTGGTTACTATTTGGGGTTAGTGGAAGAATACTAGTTTTGTGATTCAAGTAGTGTTTTGTAAATTTTTTGTGCTTTTACAAAGTTTTGTGATTAAAGCAGTATTTTCTAAATGTTTTGTGCTTTTACCACGTGGCAACTATTCTTGAAGGCATTTGCAAAGCATAATGTGGTGTGACAGTTGTAATCCTGGAATGAAAATATAAAGGTAAGATGCTACACTCCAGCTGAGGAAATAGGCATTTAAGTGATTTCTCCGTTGTTTCTTTTTCTGATTTTTCGCTATAAAACTCCTCCCCCTTAGCTCTTAGAAATTCTATAAACCTCACTTAGAGCATTTCCAAGTGCAGGCATATTAAGTGACTTTTTAAAATCCTTTACATCTGCTGATTGACCTTCTGTCCAAGTGACTGCTTTAAAAAAATGAGCTATTTCCATGTAGAATTCAACATATTGTAAAGTGTAAAGTCAACATAGTGTAAAGTCCAGATTTTATTTATTCTGTTAACCTATGAAATGCTACACAACATTAAGTGCTCTGAAAAAAACCCTATTCCTGTATGTTTGAAAATAGATTGTCAGAACTAGCGAACAGCTTTGGAATAAATAACTGCTTTTCTCAGGTCTTCATCTGTAAGTTAGGAATGATAGCATTCATTTTATCTCATAGTGACAGCAGTAATGAAAATTAATATTAACACATAGTTGAGATATTTTAAAGATGAGCCCATAGAAAAGATCATGAGGGTAGGGGATATGTTGCTATTTTGCCATTGCAATGAAGTAACAGGAAAGGTGCAGTAAATCTTACAAGGAAAAAAAAAATATCCTAAATAATTTTTCATTATTGCTTTTCTGTTGGGAAAGGTCACCATGAAATAAGCAATTTCTATGATAAACTGATTTTGGACTGTTAGCTGATCTGCCTCAAGACAAACAATAAGACTCTAGAATGCAAGTTCTTCCTGGCTTCTCTTTGTTCTTAAAACCCACACCGTTAGCAAACTTGTAGCCATACGGAAGTCACACTGAAACTGTACTCAAAAGGGCCAAAGGAAGAGGGAACTCCTGTGGAGAATACATAGAATTAGTAAAGCAAGAAAACACTATGATAAATTTAACGTGAAACCTTGTTTCCCTGCTCGTCAAATATTTTGTTAGCATAGGTCATGCTGTTACAGGTCTGTTATACATTTCTTCAAGAGAGGATTTTAAAAAGTGTTCTGTTTGAGCCATATCAAACTAAATTCTACAAACCTATTAAGGGTATTATTTCTTGGGTGGCTAATTAACAAGGGATGGGAGGAATCTTACTTTTTACCCTAAGTCATTTTGGTTGCAAAGACAGTCATGAAAAAACCCCATAGAAATTATATTTAATGGTAGAATACCCCTCTCCTCCTTCCTCCCTCCTTCCCCCCAAAGCCAATCAGAATTAGCCTTGCTCCATGTAGTTTATGGAATTAGTGCTTATATGGACAGTAATCCTGGAAAAAAGCTTCATAATTATGCAAAGTTTAAAAACTTAACTACCATTGTTCTGGAACCTTCAATAGTAGCATCTAATACCACAACAAAATGTCCTCTCTTGATTTCAAAAGAATGCAGGATCACACCTTCTGGGAATAATGTTTTCCTGCTAATTATACTATATATTACACAGCATGAAATGAATTAGAGAGCTTGTTAATGGTTCCTAAAACAAAGGCATCTTTGAATGTGAAATGAACTCAAAATTAAAAGCAACATCTTAAAATGCTAGCAGCATTCCAAAATTCTAATATATTTGTAATATACTGTAAACTATGGAACATTTATTCCTTATTTTTAATAGATACTATATTCTGATACATTCTAAATAAAATGAAGATATAACTACAGCTCATAATGGGAAGTGTTGCTTACCAGATATGATTCTGTCTTGATATAAAAACCATACACTACTATGCATGAAAATGTCTTGTTAAAATACTTTTTGAGTAAAAATGTACACAGAGAAAAATACCCATTAGCTTTTCTCATTATAGCTAATGGCAAAACCTCATTGATTACAACAGGAGTTCTTTTCAGAGAGCATTTCTGCTTACTTTCACTGCAGGCCAAATTATACCTCTGTAATCTCTGGAACCCTCAGTATTTTCCATTGCCACATCAACAGCTGCTAGCAAGTGCTCAGCCTTTTTTCAAGTGCCTGAGTCTCTGCTGCTGTCCCCAGCCAGCTTGCTCCGCCGGGTCACATCTGAAATGCACACATTCTGCTGCTGGAATTGTCATTTCCCTCCCATCTAATCTCAGCAAGGATTTATACCACTCAAATGAAAAGATGTGCAGAACATGATTATTTGAGTGTAAATCTCTGCATACACTCATTTTTGGGATAGTAAATCAATTTAGTAAAGGTCAGTGACAAGCCTATTTTAGCTAAATCAAGATTAATTACTGAAATGGTAAATAATAGAGTCACCAGTTGAACCTAGACAATGTTTTAAAACGTGTTCTGTTAATTTGATTCAAATCTGTTTTGATTAGGTATCGTGTATGGAAGGGAAGTGGATCACTCTTTTCTACGTGTATATAAAAAAATGCATGTTGCTTGCCATTTGTCATATGTTTTAAGTAAAGATGCTTAAATTATGGGTCATTATTTTTGCTTTCTATAAGCATGAATAATGGGATTTTGAATTTGTTCACATGAAGACACTGAATTCCAAAACTTCCTGTCAGCATCAGTTGCTTTCCAAAAGTGCAATTTCCCCCCTTTTCATGGTCACTCACTCAGGAAAAAGACACAAAATATTATAGTTCATGTAACCAAATGCAGCTATACACAAAATAACATGTATTTTTAAAATTGTAGTAGATCCTGGAGTAAAAAAAGTTAAAATATTTTTTAAAATCTCTGCCCACAAGGGGTTCCTAAAATGCAAAGCTTCTTAAAAAACATACAATAAAGATTTACACAAGCTCACAGGGAAACTGCCATTTGAGATCTCATCCAAAGTCCCATCTGATGGCTACAGATGTAAATACACATCCTGTTTCAGACTGGGGCCTGGGACCAGGAAGGTGCAAGGAGCTATCTACATGTATGGGAAGCTGTGAAGGAAAAAATGCCTGTAATGTGAATTATCTTCCTGGCTTTGACAAACTCTTGGCCATGAATTATTTCTCACTTAGTTAGCCTTGTCAGAGAAAGGCACTGATTATGGCAAATTCCTCCTGTCTTCATGCTAGTTATTTTCTCCAGTTCTGTGCTAAAGTTTCTGTACACTTTTCATTTGTTATCCTGAGTGAAATAGACAATATTTTGCCTTTTTTTTTGCTGGAAATTCAGCGTCTTCTATTTCTCTGAAGATGACAGTAGTTTGTTATTACAATGAAGTGATAAAATGTACACTTCTCCTTCAGTCCAGGCCATTTGCAGCTATGGGGCATCATTTATAATGATGGCAACTGCAAAACAACCAGCAAGATACATTTGCTGTTATTATTTTTCAGTCTCTTTTAATAAGATATGTTTTCAATGAGCCAAGCCAGAACAAATACTATGGCCAAACTTCAGCTACCTCAGAAAGCATCTATTATCATCAAAAAGACAGTCGCTGCATTACCACTGAAGTCTGTAATCACAATGCACCTTGTACAAAGATTTGTTTTTTTAAGTTGTAACCAGATAAAGAGTTGAAGCTATTGTCAAATTGACAAGGCTGCTGACATACAGTATGCAGACAATTACTTTCATACATTGACAGCTATATTTCTCACACACAGTATTTAATCATGATAGCTGCTCTTTTCTTTTGCTGCCCATGTGGGATTTTCATGGACATTATTAACCACGCAGAGCAGCATATAAGCTTGTGGGATTCACTTTGCAAAGGGCTGGGCTCATGGTGTTTTGTTATCATTATGGGATATATTCTGTGCAAATTAATATTTACCTGCCTTCCTTTCTTCCCAGTCCATTAGGTGTTTCTGCAGGGCTTAGAAAACTGTGCTCATTGAAACAAGAGCAGGAACCTTGGGGATATATGGTACAGGAAGGCCACGGGTGGAGTTTCCTGGGTCTGCAGGAAGGGCACGATGCTAACAGACATCACCGTGTACGTGTATGGAACACACATGCAGAGTTGAATGGTTAGCTATGAATCACATCAGCTACACACGTATATATTGCTTTTCTTTTTGTAAATTGCTTTTCATTTGCCACCCTACAACTCCCTGTAGTTGGCTTTTGAGCTGATCACTTTGACAAACTCAGGTCAAATCACCTTTTCTCTCCTTTATAGATAACATAGGAACAGGTTACTGAAAACCTCCTTCTTATGGAAAGCCAAGCACTTAGTTGCCCCCTCTTTGTTTTCTGTTATTTGGTTCTTAATTCAGAACTGGACTATTCCTCTCATGCCCGGGTTACTACCATGCCCTTACAGACCTCATGAAGAACCTTCTTTGCTGCTTTCCTAAAACCCTAACAATTTTGCATTCATACCTCGTGAAGCCTTTGACAGTGTTAACACAGAGGTGTGAGGTTGTGCCATCCCTTTTACAAAGGGCCTCTCACCTCTTCTCTGGTACATTACAGGTATCTGTGTGTCTACTAATTGTATTCTTTATTACAGTTCCTACTAATTTGCCTAGCATGCAAATCAGACTTATAGTCAACCTGCAGTCATCCCTGGACCCAAGGGGGAGACATCCCAGGCTCTGCCTCTGGTAACATTTTGAGGAGCAGGTAACATACCACGTTGCTACATGAACCATTTCTATTTAACCTTATTTTGAACATGAAGGTAAATAATCTCAAATCCTGTCACTCTTTACTAAGAGACTGGAAGATTTCTGTAAATAATACCTCTTTTATGGCATCTTCAATATTTCTCCAATTAATGCTGGTTTAAAAAAACCAATACAGCTGGAAGAATTTCTTTGATCACCTTTTTCCTGAATAGTGATGCAGCCAATATATTTAGCTTTTCAGCAACGGCTTTTATCTTCCCTGTTCCTTTTATACCCTAGATCAACAGTCTGCTCCAAACAACTCTCTCAAAATCTTCCTAAGTTCTGATGTGATAAAACCAGACTTTCATACAAGTTTTCATACCTCTAATAGAATACTCCAGTTTTAGCTTTAACTAGCAATATTCATTGTTGCTTGCATGGAAACAATCTCTACTTGGAAAGACTGGGTATTGGGATTTTTAAAAATTTCTTAAATTACTTCCTTTACATGGCTGTGAAATCATGTTAACCTTTGAAGGTCACTAAAATAAAATAAAATTCTATTGCAGTGGGTTAGTTTCAACATTTCTCCTTAAAGGAAATGCTCTTCTTTATCAAATATATCTGCTAGATCTTGAACACTTCAAAATGGCAAGTCACAGCACAGTATGGAATGCCATATCCCACATTATGCTCATCATACCATTTATGTAAATGTCATTATATGCCATGAAACAGTGCATTGTTCTATTTTTAATACATAAACCATTTTAATGTGGTACATGTTGACATCTCTTTTCTGATTTATTGGATAGGTTGCAATGGAAGTGAACACCACATTCAATGAAACCATTTAATACTAGGAAGAAGAAAAACAGATAAGCATTCAGCGTACTAATTAGAGGAGCAGCTATTTTTTGGATATGTCTCTTAGCCTGGAATCATTTATCGAGGATATTCAAAACAGATGCTCTTTTAATTAGAAGCAGAAAATCTGAGTTTCAGCTAGCAACACCCGAGAGTACGTTTGAGTGTATTGGAGATAAAACACCAAGTTTACATAAGTTCTACCACCTTCTGTTATGTAAATGTCTGCTTATGTATACATCTGCTCGGTGGCATCAGCTCAGTAAGAATGTGTGCCTCTCCCTGTGGCTGTGACATCTCCCCTGCACAGAGGACAGACTACAAGTCAATAAAATAGCGTGAGCTGCTCTTCTTGAACAACAGTGGTCAAGACCTGTAGCTTTTCAAACAGTGGATCCTGGGTTGTAGTGCCTGTGCTGTGTATATGCAATTTAGTTAGCTGTATTGTCTATGGCTATACATAGAACCAGATTTGTTACTATGGGTATGTTACCAAGAGAGCAGATCCAGCCTGATAGGAGAAAAAATATTAATTCCATTGAGTTCAAAAAATATCTACTGTAGCCTGCTTATCCTTGTCTCTATTTTATAGCCATGACAGCAGTAATAGATGTCTGAGAAATACCTAAGCCAGAATAAACCTCAGTAGAAAACCCAAAATGAAATGTGACCTCCCAAAAATTTTAATTTTATGACAGCAAAAACACAATAGCACCTTATTGCAAATGACAACTTCATAGACATCAAGAAACCAAATGCATATTATCACCACAGATCACTCCATGTCTAAATGTGGACAAGAAGAATGAGAAGGGAAAAGCAGAGCCTTGTTTACAATACTGTCTTCTTGAGGTTCAGGCAGCCATTCCAAAAATAATAGCCAGCAAGTCACAACAAAAAGCATTGCCTGGCCCTTAGCTCTTTTTGGCTCTACATAAGGTAAAAGTTAAGTATAGCAGTTTTATTCCTTCACAGTGTAGGGTTGTCCATGACAACACAGTTACCACAATTCTTATCTTCCACACTGTTTTGACTGCCTGAAGATGCATTCTGTTCACCGCATTTCCAAAGGCAGAAATATCCTAACATTTTAACTTTCCCCTGGCTCAAGTCTCGGTTGGAAGGTGAGAGGTGAGTGTGCAAGAGGCACCCTGGTGGTTTAAGATATAATCAATCATGATACTTACCTAAGCTCAGCCAAGGGCCAGTACCAAATATTCTGAGAGCCCTAGAACCAGGGGTGTCTATCAAAGACTGCTTACTTCTGATAAAGGGGAAAGTCAACTTCTTCTAGAGCTCTTTTAGTTACTTTACAGAATGAAAAGAGGAACAAGATCTAATGGAATAGGGCTCTAACTGGCTCACCAGTGCTAATGAGATCTGCAGTAATTAGCTTACTCACTGTATTTGATAAAAAAGGTTGGGTATTTAGATGGTCCTGCCGTATTGAACACATGTACCATACCCAGACTAGCTTGCAGACCCTGGCCCCAAGCAGACCACAAGACATCTGAACACAGACTGTAGCTGCTTGTTACTATAGAGAGGACAGTGTGGGAGGCAAGCTGTAGAGTTTTAAATAGGTTTTTAAGACCTAGAAAAAAAGCCTGAGTCAACTGCAGAGAATAGGGAGAGTGAAGGGAAGGAAAACTGATATAGTGAGATGCATAAGCAGATTGGCAAGACTTGTGACAGTTGGTGCTTTCCTTAGAGCTTCAGCTTTTAGAATTAAGGGACTAAGGAGAGAGATTGATTTAATTTAATATTAGAACAATTTTAGCTCTTAACCAGGTCATTTCAACATCAAATTTGTAACAGCCTCCCTGAAATTACACATTAGTGAAAACAGTGAATCCTCTAGAAAGAGGAAAGAAGTTCAGGAGATGCATCATTTATACAGCTTACCTATTGAAAAGTAAAATGTTCTTATCATAAATATGGTCTTGTTTTGAATGTCAGTACTTTGACAGAATCACATGGAAGTATCAAAGGAACACCAAAGTTCTGGAGCACAGAAGGCTAAATGAGAATAAGATAAGGAAAGATGGTGTTTTCCTTCCATTGTAGCTGCCTTGGTATGCAGTATTTAAATGCTAGCTTCAAACTGCATAGTGCTGTCCAAAGTGAATCTTGAAATCATGGTAGCTGGGGCTGGATATTGGAAGGTGCACCGTAGATACGTTCTTCCCAAAGAATGACTTGAACTTTTCTATTATAAAAACTTTTTTCTTTTAGAATTCAGAGAAATGAATAGTGAATATATCCATGGCTGTCTGCTGATCAGTAGGACAGCTCTAAGGCTCCTGAAGCACTCTGCAAATACAAATTCTTTCATTCACATGCAGGAGTTGCAAAACCAGCCTTATAGCTATATTACAGAAGAATAAATGGTGGTTTGGGCAGACCATATGACAAGCTCAAGGTCACACAGTTAAGGAGGAGCAGATCTTGGAATAAACCAGAACAAGCCTGTAATTCCTGGTCCCCCTTGGTTGGCATTCTTTCCTATTCCTATGCTCAAGTCTGATGACTCTACAGCACTGTAAATACCAGCCAGCCCTTCAGTACAGAAGGACAGGGTTTGCTTTAATGCTATTTTTAGTTAAGCAGATCCCACTTTTAAATCTGCAACGCCTTCATTTTCAATATCGTGATTATGTTTAATGTTCCATAGGAAGATGAGGGGATTAGTATGAATCAGAAAGCACAATGCAGCGTAGGCAGTACCATGCTGCCTTCTGAAACACCAGCACAGAGCAAGTAGGAGCTTCGGAGGGGGCTTTACAGGGGGAAAAGGCATTAGGCAGGTGGACGTGTCAGCTGGGTGCCTCATCAGGCAGCTGGTGAGAGTGGAAGGTCAAGAGCACATTTACTGTTTACTGAATTTGTAAATTACTAATTATTCAGCTCACTAAGCAAGGCAGGCTCGTTGCCTGCGCGTGATATTCCCCCTCCTGTCAAGCCTAAGCACATATGGAAGAGAAGGAATTCTCAACTATATTTTGATAGATGGAAGTCATTAAAGTATGATAATAAAGGACATAAAGAGCCCTAATGGGTAGGTCACTAGTAAGTATAAGCACACTTCCGTGTTGGTCAGAGGACAGGTATAGAAGTCCAGCTGAGCACTTAAAATGGCAGTTCTCTGTGTCCACAGAGAGCTCAGGGGCTGCCTTGCTAACCAGGAGATGGCAGAATTTGGTGTCTGTGTCCATGGGAAGCAGCAGCCTAGGAATTAAAGAGGGGTTCTTCACTCACATTGCACTGTGGGAGACAAAGGCAGCAGCCAGACAGACACTGTCTCGGAGCCAGGGAGATTTCAGAGGTACTGGCCAGCAGAAGCTGTGGGAGCTACACCACAAGGAAGAGAGTGCCAAGAAAGGAAACAAGGAAATGGTCTGCAACGTGAGGGTCAGGAAAAAAATTGCATGGTGGGCCCTGAACCAAGAAAACAGATTTGTTCTTTCTGTCCTGTTAGCAAGAGAGATGTTTTTGGAAATGACCTATTCAAGAATTTGTAAGAAAGAGACCTGAGATGGAGTATACCATCATCACAACTTGCAAAATGAATGAACTCTGATGTCTTTTAGTCTGCCTACATTGGGGCAGTCGAGGATGACTGACATAAGGATGCTTGTAGTAGCTTCAACTGAATAAACCCAAATGAAAGGAAAACTTGGGGAAACTATATCCAGTTCTTAGGTTAGCCAAGTGGCCAAATAGGCACATCTTCCTCCCCAAAAGTGTATCCTTGCACAGGGAAATATCTGCCAAAAGAAGAATCAAAATGTGACACTTCTGGAGTGAACAGGGCTAAAGGATACCCTCTCTACCCCATCTTTGGTTGCTGCAATATCTACCAAGACCCTTTATGAGAAGGGAAAAAATATTTACCCCCTCGTGTACTTGACTGTTCAGACAAGACCAGGAGTGAAGATTAACATGTTACCAGATCTTCTCAGGGTAAAGACAAGAAAGGTCAGGAAAAGAGGAATTATAGGTAAAGTCAGTGCTTGGCATGAAGGGATGGAAATAAGGGTCAACTATAGCAGACAAATGAGACAGCGCATTTCTCGGAATATTGGAAAAACAGAAGTAAATGCTCCAGGTGGGAGGATGGACTTGAAAACAAACAAAATTAAAAAGCCCTAAAATGCCTATGTCAGTAGAAGAAAACAAACCAGCAATGAAAATCAGCCGTTAAATCCAACAGAGAGACTATGAATAAACAGCAGTTCTACGTCAAGGCCCAAGCATGCCACTCAATCTATACATATTGTGAGAAGCCAGGATTTATAGGCAGTGTTCAGGCACCAGAAGCAGGGGAAGTGAGGTAATGCATTGGTGAGAGGGCAGTGAAGAGTATTCTGCTAGATATGCCAAAAAGAGCTGGGTTTTGTGATGGCAACTTTCATTTCTCAATTCTGGCTCAGATAATTCTGCATCAGAAAAGGGATATTCACCTGAGATGACTTGGAAATGACAATACTACGTAGTTTTCTCTTTTTTTTTCTTTCCGTATTTTTAGAGTAGGACTACTTTAATACAGACTTCCATGGAGACAGTTCAAGACTTTTTCAATCACAGCTTGATTTCCAGACCCTGCATTATCCTAAAATGCATGAAATTGCATCTGACATTCTGAAAGATGCGTTTCAAAAGAGGCACTATCGGCTTCTCAAAGCACTTCATGCAGCTCAGTTCCCAGTGGACAGATGAGAACACCAAGGTGCTGCCAAAGTGTATCTCAAGTCTTGCAGCAAGCAGAAAATGCATATACGTGTACTGTTTTAGAGTATATGTGAAGATGTTCCTCTAAACCTTCTCAATATCATTTATTATACTAATGTGTATCTCAATTGTAGGTGCTGTTGCAAGTTAAACCACACCTGGTTTCCTACCATGGCACTGTGGTAGGTGACCTTGGTAAGGTTTGAACAGTCCTGAAGGACTGGAGCTTTTAAGATTTGAAAAACTCCCTGAGTCATGATGAGATGCTGGGCAGTACATACTCAGTTCTTGGAAAGCGTTGTTCCTACAAGCGACTGCGTACTCGCAGGGTAGCTGTGCACAGGTCAGCGGGGCATGGACCCTGTGTGGGAGGTGACTCTGAGAGGCTTGAAAAAAGAGGAGGGAAGGCAGTGGCTTACACTCTGCCTGATTAAAGTCTTATTTTGACTTCTACTTTAAAAGTTTTCAGGTTATAAAAGAAATAACATTCCCAAGAAATTACTAAAGAGAACTACGGGACAAATTAAGCTGGCAGAACTACTGTGGAATAAATATGATGCAAACAGCAGAGGCAGAAAGGCAGGCAACTATTTCCTATATGCAAGTATGGCTAAAATTGTTTCTCCCTTGTTTTCATCTCCTCTCAAGCACAAAAGGCCTAGGTAAAATCTAGACAGAGATAAACCTCACACCTAGCAGGCAGTGTCCATACACCCCTGGAGTTTGAGCAGTATCTTGACTCCCTTATGCTTTTCACCTTTGTTTCTTTCTGAAATACATTTCAACTCAGTTTGTCTTTTGAGCTTCAAAGAATAATCAAGAAGTGAAACTTTTAAGTGAAAAGCAGATTTAGAGATCCTCAGGCTGTTGAATAACGTGATTATGGAACTTCAGTTGTTGGAAGGAGCAGCAAAACATGATGTATTAAGTTGCTAAGATTTTAGCACGTCTTTTCAGCAAACTATACATGTACTATAGTTTTGATCTGCTTTCTACAGAGGAAGACCAGTCACTTCCATCACAGACTGGAAGCTTCTTTTGGAAAAGAATGGGCAACAGTGAGATTCAGAGTTTGCATGAATTGCCAGTGACCCCCTTTGCTGTTTTGTCAGAAGCTCTGCGGCACTGCCTCTGTGCCTCACCCTTCCCCACACTGAGCTTTCAAAGGTCTGTTAGAAATCAGCTGCAGAATAATTACTGCAGTGCTTGGCTCCAGATCTAACTTGGAAAGTGCTAAGTCATCAGCTCTACAAGATATAAATTATCACTTCTGGTCAGTCTCAATGAAAAATATGAAAGCCACAGCATCTTGAAAGAGCATTTAGACATATCTTAAGTCCAGTCCAAATAAAATAAAAACCCATGATGGAAATGTGTAATGTTTTCTCCAGTGGTTTGTGGTGCCTTTAGCACAAAGGGGCAGATAAGGATGGTTTTGAGATTGATCAGTGCTTGGGCCATCCTGGGTATATTTGTTATGATCTAAACCTGGTCTGAAAAGCAGGAAAGGCTTTTATAGTGGAACTTTTCCATAATTTTAAAACAAAACCATCTTGAACACTTTCCTTTTCAGAGTTCCATTCTTTGTGCCTGACTGCAAGGTAAAAGTCACATCTAGACAGAACTACTGGTCCAGGAGATAAACGCACTAGAAGAAATATTTTGGTTATGAGTTGCTATTGAACATTTTCCGATTCTCACATTTATTAATAGTCTCTAAGTAATTTCTGCAATAGGTTTTTGAGCTAAAGACTAAACAATTTAATTTTTTTTTTAAACTTAGCCTTGCAAACCACTTGATAAATAGCTCATGTGAGCTGTTTCCATTACTTTGAGTGAAACCAGGCTCCTTTTGCAAATAGTTGTCTTAGAGGCCAACATTTGCCTTCTTTAAATACTTCTATTTGTCTAAGATTGGCTGTTTCACAAACATTCTTTGACATGATTTGCTAAAATACTGTTACGATGAGAATACTGCTCGTAGATAAAATGCTCCATTTTCTTAAAATAGAGACAAAATGTACTTTCAGTTATGTGTTGTACTGTGATAATAGGATATTAATCAAACAATTAAGAAACATTTATCCAGTTATTGTGCAGAAGCCAGAACTATTGCTTCGAAGTACCTCAGAGTCTTATCCAGAAAATGTTTCCACATGGAAAGGATGTACCAATGCTCCTATTTTATAGCCTAAGAGCAAGACCTAGAGAGGCTAAACAACCTTGTAGACATCACCAAGATCCTTTGAGAAAAAGGAAAACATAAACAGGGGCTCCACTGGAATACCTTCCCTTTCCTGAAGAAAAAGGAAAACTAAATTACTGTGACCCTCTCCAAACAGCACCACGCAGTCACAGAGCACTGATGCTTGTCAGATTCTTTTAGGAATATTCCAGGCACGAGTCTTTGTTTTAGTCTCTCTGACACTTCGTCTAATTCCTGAATCCCAGTGGTACTGAGGTAGGATGTATTTTGGCACACCAGGGAAAGTCCCAAGCTATTGTGAAAGATTTACTTAGCTAACTTTCTGTAAAAAACGCAAGAGTCTTTACAAGTATCCCATTTACTTCTAACTTTGAAGTTAAAAAATCACAAATGCTTTAGCTAGCTAAATATTTATAATAGCTTGTCTTTATGCATGCGATGCATAATGCCTTCCAAGTACTTTAACAAGCTAGAAATAGAGAAACATCCAAAGCTGAAAGAGCCATATTTGGGGTGAAAAATGGAAATTGTTTAAAAACATCACATTCAGTTAGAAGAGAAATGACACATTTTAATGTATGGGCTATTTTGAGTCAAGCAGGCGGTAAGGATTATAGTTAGAATTTGGCCAGAATATCAGACCAGGATATCATACTTGCAAAAGAGAGCAGCTGTCAGTAATAAAAGTAAATAAGCAATAGGAGCCCTCCAAAGAAAGAGACATCTGCACCCATGGCCAGCCTGGAGGCCGAGCTCAGGCATGACCTGTGTACAGCAATTTCAGTGCTCCTTCCTGCAGTGCCCTAAGTTTCCTGGTGAGAAAGCATTCCCTGAAATAAACATTTACCATCCAAAATTACCCACAAGATGCCCAAGGCATATAGTGTAGTTGTACTCATTTGTCTTACAAAGTTCTTGGAACACGGATGCTCTTCTTTCAGCATAGGTTTTCCCTCACTCAAGCAGCAATGCTCCCTTTTCTACCACTTGGATTTCTTCCCTGAACACCACAGCCCTTTGGTATCAGCCAGCACAACAGCAATGGCAACAGGTGAAAGCCCTGGGTTCTTTCCCAGTGCATGCCTACAACTGCTGCAGATATAAAACATCTTTGTGAGAAGTTTGTGACGCTGGCAGGAACAGCCACAAGATGGGTATTCCAGTGATGCTACAAGCTGTCGATATTGCCACTCGACAGCAGTTGGCAGCAAAGCTTGTCACTGCAGGCCTGACCTCAGCATTCACTGCTTTGGGTACTCGCACATCAACTCCCACGTCACTAAATGCTATTTTCTTTACCAGGAAAGAATGAAGGGAGACACATTTGCTCTGCAATCAATATATTTATCTGTACAGTCAAAACTTTGGGTAGGCAGGCACACAATTAATTGCCCAGAGTGCTTGAAAATTTGCACTAAATTCATTTAGATATATTCCATTAGCCAATTTTCTGCAGTTTATCTATGTATTAATTGTTATGTGTGCCTGCAAAATGCAAAGCTTTATTCTCTATAAATCAGAAATTACATTGTGGCACTTGTGCCCTTTGGTTTTTTCTCTGCTTTTAAAGTCTGTTTGCCAAATGCTGTATTTTTGTTTGCTGAAATTTCATGACAGATGCAGACCAGTAGTGCAATGAAAATGCATTTGACCATTCCTGTGGACTCCCAAAGAACTCAAACCAGAAAGGCGTGGGGGAAGGAGAGTGGGGAGAACCAGCACTTGTCTCATGTCACTTGGCTGCAGAGACTCAGCTGGATGCTGCAAAGCACCGAACATTCTGTGACCAACAAATAACAATCTCTATTTTGTGTCTCAATTGCAGCTCCAGACCCCTCCTTTCACCTAATAGACATGCTGCCTAAAAGCTGTTACATTAATGCTTTCTTCCATGTGTAGCAGTTCTGGAAATTTTCCTATCTGGGCTACACAGGGGTCACAAATGAGATCCTAACCTCTTTCTACAGGGTTTCATATAAATTTATTGATCAAAAGCTACAGCCTGAAGTCAACAAAAGTGGCAAGGAAAGATAAGTGGTGTTATTCTTCACCCAAGTGAGACAGAGAATGTCACTTCTTTGGGGTGGGTCTCCTTAGTCTAGATGGCCCATGAAGAAAACACACGAAAGAAGATATATAGAACCTGGGGCAAAATTTCTGAATTTGGGGTAGATTTAATCCTGTTCAAGGATATTATGACTGTAATATTTTCTTCCTTTCCTTTCAGCTCTGAGATTTTCAGGGAATACCTAGTGTCAAAGCAGACTGACTTGCTTAGGATAATAAAAGACATCATTTCCCAGAAATGGGAGACAATCTTCTGAGCCCCCACCTAGTATCTTATCATACCTTCCTTCCTTATTTCTGCATCTTCCAACGTCACAGTACATGGAGTGCAACCTTGGCTTTGAAAAAAAATATATCCATTATATACAGACAGAACAGCTCTGTATAGGAGTCTGCAAGCTCCTATCCTACCTTCTTCTAGTCAAGATACACATCAAGGGCTTTGAGAAGGGTGGGACAAGAGTGACTGAAGTAACTGTTTCAAAGCCATGTGGCTGACAGAAGACTGTCCCATAACACAAATATGATACATATGTACAGTTATAAGTGAGCATCTTTGGAAGCACACACCTGACAAATCCCTTGCCAATCTTCATCTAAGCTAACGTAGCTTCAGATGCACATCTTCATCCAAGACTCAGTATATTCACTGACTCTCAGTTAAAATAGAAAGGCAGCTACTATGCCAAAAGCTACTATGCTGTGAACTGCTCTCGGCTGGGAGTCTCATTTACACAGTTTACAGAAAGGCTCTGAAAAGCTGCACAGTAACGTGAAACACAAATGGCAACAGGGTACAATGAGGCTGTTCTCACAACTGTCTCATCAATAAACATCATAAAGGACTTGCGTCAAGAAATAGTACTCTATCTACACTATAAGCAAACCATAATAAATAATGAAAACATAAATAGGTGAGCAATAAGGAAGGCAGGGAGTACAAATGAGACGGCTGAAACACAAAGCAGCAAGGCTACTGGTGAAAACAGAGGATATTTACTGTATAGGAAATAGTGCATATCTTTCTGCCACAACAGACATCAGTACTGGGGTGAAGAATAAAATGCATGGATTCATTCTTTTATCAAGATGTTGGAGTGTCCTTTGTGTTTGCAAAGAGTCACTTGGGAAAAAGTAATTTGAATTTAAGTGAAGTACTTGCACATCTCACATTGAAACGTGAATCAGAATTCAAGGAGCTTTTATTTCTGCAGTGTAACTCACTTCAAAAAGCCTCTGTTCTTGAGTGAGTATATCTACACAGTCCATTTTGGTTTGTGCAATCAACATTGAATTCACCTGACTAGATTAACTGTCTGAAGCACCTCCACACAGACAGACAGTAAATAAGGAAAAGAGATGTACCACAGACAAAGAAAAGAATAAGACAGGACTACAAATCTCATTTTATCTCGTGCTGCAGGCAAAGCTTGTCTCTAAAGGTATCAGGTGAGTACAAATGCAGTCCTTAATTCATCCAACAACTGCACAAACCACATTAGCACAGAAAATGAAAAAGCTAGCATTCATATGAAAAAACTATTGAAAAACTAAGTTGAAGATAAAAATTGAAATCTATTTATTCTTGAGTTCTTAAAGGATAGGCATTTTCTTTAATTAGAAGCAAGCATCCACATAACAAATGCAACCTTGTAACTTTTAATAGCTGGAGCATAATCATAATCAGTTGTGATGGAAATTCCAGATTGCACACTCTCATCTCTCGACCTTGGAGTCACCATGTTTCTCTCTATTTGTAATTAATACCTTTGTATTAGGGGGAAATGACTTTGTAGGGAAAGTCAGTAAATACAGGCAGTCTAATGTTCTTCATATTGTCATAAGTGCCACGGGTCGAGTCTGTGTTTGAGGCTGCTGCAGCCCAGCAGCTGCACAGGCAGCACTGTCTTTCTGGCCAGAAGGGACTGACCACAGAAGGTCAGGGAGGTGCACACCCCATTTGCAAGCACAGTGAGGAGGGCACTGGAGAGCTGACCCGCACAGCTTCATGCAGCTCCTGGTCATGGACTCCCTTCTGTCAGCAGGGAAAGGGATGGGATGTTGGTACACAGAACCTGCTGGAAATCAAGGCTGTAATTTAAATGCCTTTCAGATGTCCTGTACATAAAACTGGAGCTACCAATTGGCTGCATAACAAATACTGATCTTCTAGCACCAAGTGGTGGTAGAGCAGAAGAAACTGCATTAACAAACGAAGCACTCACACGGTCCAGACCTTACTCCTTCAAACTGCTCCCTTCGTTCTACAAGTTTCACAAAAAGAAAAAGGAAAAATGTTTACATCTTGTTGGAGAGGGGGGTTTATGTCCCTCTCTGCTCTTCTCCAGGTTAAAACTAACTGATGACTCCTCCAACTTTGGCTGAAGGCTGTCCAGCTTTATACTTGAAGAAACTCAATCTTACCTAAAAAAAAGTCCCACAAACCCAAAACACCCGCAGAAACCCAAAAAAAGAAAGAAAAATGAAGAAACCAAACCCACACAAACCAAAGAGCACCAAATTTATCTTTCATGTCTCTCTGCATTAAAAAGAAAAAAATAGAAAATTCATGTTTTTGTCCCCTACCCCCGCATTCCTCACAGGTCAGAATTGTTGGGCTGCAGAATAACAACAAAAGGCAGCAACAAGTTTTGCCCCTGAGCTGCAAAAGAAATGCTATTGCCTTTGGTGGCACTTGGGCAAGAGCTCAAACTCTGCTCTGAAAGACCAGAAGAAAGAGGAACAGAATGATGCGAGGAGTAAACTCAGAGAAATGCTGATTGGGAGATACTGAAATGTTATTTCCTGGAGTAATTATTTGCCTCAGTGAGTGCCCAGAAATCAGCCACACTTAAGGTAGTTTGACACTTCACACAGCTTTGTGCAGCACAGCTCTTTGGTTAAGCTACATCCTTAGAGCTCTAACATGCCTCTCCTCTTTATGGCATCATTTAGAATATTTTATTATCCATATTTTAAAAATCCCACATGATTTCTTCAAAACTAGTCTCTCTCTATTTGCCTTGTAACTTTCTATCCATAAAATAGGATACAGCTTCCTATCTGTATGATATCTGTGAAGAAAAACATGAAGCTGCATAAAAAGGATTCTATTATCTTCTGGGATAAAACACAAGCTCCTTCAAGAACCAGAGGCACTCAAAAAAACCCCCCACCCCTGCCCCTGCAATCACATCTCGGAACATGGTGCTCTGCCTCTCACAGAGAATTTCACTGTTGAAGAGCTTGTTTTAATTATTTTCCTGTTTGAAGGAACAGCCAACCACTCACTGAACTCCCTGCAACACTAGCTTTCATACAAATACAAACAGGTATTGTTTGTATTTGTTGTAAAACCCAGGTAATTTTACAGCACATCCATGGCATCGAAGCAAATGAAAAAATAAAGCGTAGCTAACAGGGGCTCTGGGGCCTCCAGCAGGGTGAAGAGAGAAGCAAGGAACACAGCCAGTGTCTCAGTCCCTTCAAAAACAGCAACTCAAAATGTACAGAGCAAGCACAGCAGGCATAGCTGGAGTGCAGCCACACTCCTCCTCACGCCAGAGCGAGAATGTTCCTTGTGCCCTTTGGTGGTAGAGGTTAGCACTGGCAACAGGCACAGAGTGCTTCAAAACCTGCACACGGAGGTGTCTGTAACTTGAATAAAGAAACTCACAAGTGAAAGGTCACGGCCAATGCATGGATCGCAAAAGGAAAGACATGTAGCAACTTCTCCTGAGGCACTGGGACAATTTGCATATGCTGCGTACAAGACAGCAACACATGGCAGAGGAGCTTGTTGACAACTTAATGACTGTATTACTTACTCTGGTGCCCAAACAAAAGAAGATGCAACTCTGTAGTTTTATCAAGTAAGAGGAAGTTTTATAAGTCTAACTTTGGAAGCTGGTACCTAAAAATGTGCATCTTGTCAGTGGGAAATAAGCTGTGATCACTGAATTCTGGACCTTTAAAATTTAAAGCTCCAAGTCCAAGTAACTAGACACTGGTATTTCGTATACTTGTGCCTTAGAAGCCTTCCTCCACAAATTTGTATTAATATCCCGTAAAGGACTGCAGAGAGCTCTGAATCTGTCATAAAAGGAAAACTCTACTCAAGTTGTACATGTTTCCATAATGAGAAAAGCACTGGATCTGTGAAGGCTTATACAACAGTGACTTCTGCTGTGAAAACCTTGTCAAACCAGCATATCAATTATGAGGGTTAAAATTTCCTGGTATTGCTCCCATTACTCAAAATACTGAATACACTTTAAACAGAACTTAACAATATGCTTCTGACGGGCATTGAAACGTGACAGGCCTCAGTTCCTGTTCTTCCTCCTACAGCACAGAGTAAGGTGTCTATTTTAGTGGGACAAGGATGGAAATATAAAAATCCAACCATTCACTAGTCCCAAAACAAAACCAAAACTTCATTTTCATGAAATTGTGAACACTTAATTTTAGTCACAGGTGGAGTCAAAAGAGTTTTCAGGACTTGCACCTGACATCTTGATCAGATGCAATTGCATCTTACCTGAGTTAAAAGCAGAGGCAGTTTTAGTGAATTTCTGTTGTGTGTGCATCCTAGGAACACTCAGGCATTTTCCTTTCAAGGAAGAGTACAACAATATGTTTGACAGCCTTTGCCTCTAACAAAAAACCAGAATATAATAAACTAACAGGATCTGGAGGTTTCAGAAAATCTCTTGGTTCTTTTATGTTTTTAAAAATTGAGCAGTTTCAACAAAGAGCTTTACTTAGAATAAAAGAGCTCATGAATCCTCACAAATTTTAATACAGGCTTATCTTCTGGAAAAACAATTACTAATGAAGAAAAACCATCTGTTTCCATAAGTTAAAACTGGTTAAATATTGGAAAGTATTTATCTGACTAAACAAAAGAACTCTCTGCACCCCTCTATGTTTAAAGCCAAATATCCCTGCTTGTGTATTCACGAATAGGTGGAAAATAACTGTCTGCACAGGCTATACACATTAAGTTAGTCTGCATAAACTGTCACAAAGGCTTTCCATTTTAAGTCATACCTTTTATAAGAAGGACTTGACACTAAGCCAGTGAGCCTGATGCTCTCTCATGCTTTTTGCATACTTTAGAGACTAGATTATTATTGTCTGGTCTCAACTAAAGGTCCGTGGCCATACAAGGCTTAGTATGCCTTCATCAATTTAGAGTGATTGTTATAAAATAGCCCATAATAGGTGTCTGAATTTAACACACTAGAAATGTTGGATCTACAGATAAGCAATATACAATACTTTTCAATCCCTTCAGAACCACCAATATTTGAAATCCCACTGATTTTGCATTATAGACTACAACACACATTGTTTTAAGATTCAGTTACTTTGTTTTTCCATGCCTTGCATGGCAGCTGTTGATTTAGAGTCATCACTAGGGCTGCAAGTTCTCACCATTGATTTTGCTGATACTTTCTGTCTTGTGGAAGAAATTGTCTTAGGAGACATATAATTTGATTTTCATTAACCTAAGCATGTTTGTCTGGTATTTTTTTGTTTTGGTTTGAGGGGTTTTTTTGTTTGTTTGTTACTAAAGTACTTCATGATTTACAAAAAAGAACAAGAGAAGAATTTACTGCTAGGCTTGTGACCTTGAGGAAGACAGTTTAAAACTCTGCTCTTAATCTTGCAAGAAAAACAATCAGTGCTATATACAGCATAAATTGACTGTAAATGAGATGTTGTAACTATAAAAATAAATAGAGTGTCAGAGGTGTTTGATGTCTGAGTTTGCATCAAGGGACAGGTTCTCAGATTTTAAAAGAATAATTTGATAAATGCAAGTCATCTTCCATGCATTGCTGAAGAAATACTTTTTAGTGTTTTTATCTGTTGTAGTTTCTGTACCGCTGTATTAGCACACTGTGAAAAGAAACATTTATTCTCTTTCACATACCAGAAATAATTTTTTTCTCTAATCATTACATTCCGTACTACGCACAAAAAATCCCCAAACACAACTTTGAATGATGAGCAATTATATAGTATAACTCCTGTTTTCAGTAGCTGGCTTGAGACATCTTTTAAAGGGTACTTTCTTTTTCAGAAATTACTGATCATTTTTCATGAAAACAGTAAATACCAAGATGAAATAGAACAATAGCTTTCCTTTTGAGGAATGTCTCATTTCAATGGTTATTAAATGAAGTATCCCATTCCAATGCTTTTATTTTCCAAATGTAACTTTCAGGCTAATAATACCCTTTCAATGCAGGTATATTAAAAATGAAACACAAGGCTAAATAATTGAAAAACAGAGCATCAGGGGTTTGTAGTTTTTCTGTGACCCATCAGCTCCACTCTAAACTACTTTGCCATTTTCTGTTTCACACTGACTAACAAACCATATATTGGTCAATTACTTATCTGTAGCACCACTGATTTTCAAGACATATTCTTGGTGTGTGTGCTATCTGCAGAACTGGATTTTTAAAACATACAAAACAAAAAAAGAGAGCAAAATGCTCCACTCAAAAAACACAGGGATATATATACACTGAAAGGGGAGTCCCACCTTGGATAGGTTAGCTGGCCTTTTTTCCCTACTGAGAAACAGGACACTTCAGTTTGGAGTGACTACAGAACCATGGACTCACACCATCAATCTGGATGACAGGTTATGATGGAAAAAACATTTATTTAAACAAAAAACCACATCCCATAAATAGCAGGGGGTAACAAAAAGTCATAAACCCCAAATCATTGAAATAGATGAAGCTTACATTTAATAAACCAAAAGCTGAAAGTACTCTACATAATGAAAGATATACCCTGAGGCAGAGAAGTTAAAACAGTATTTTCACAGGAACAAGTATTAAGGTGCCACAGATGCTTTTGGTCTGGACAGCAGATTTTTAAAAATAAGAGATTCAGATATTGAAAGTCTCATTCTCAGAGCACTGAGAACAAGAAAGAAAATAACTTTCAAACTCTGTCTTAATTGTTTCAAGAACGGATTTCTGTTTCTGAGTAGCTCCTCCTAAAACTAAGAGAATTGAAAAAGGATTTTAAGGGCCCATGACTTGCAACATTCAACAGTGCTTTGTTGCAGCTCTTGTTCTTTCCATCATATTGTGTATTATCGACTACCTGCATCTTGAAATGGCTGACATTACAGAGGGTGTAAAATAAAAACTGGGCTTTAGGGCAAGAGTAAGGTGGAAAATAAACAGGAAAAAAATGGCTTCTTCTGATGAGTTCCAGCATTTCAGAACTCTTTATAAACTGACCTCTT
The DNA here is from genome assembly GCA_013399875.1 of Gymnorhina tibicen. Lineage (NCBI taxonomy): Eukaryota > Metazoa > Chordata > Aves > Passeriformes > Artamidae > Gymnorhina > Gymnorhina tibicen. Next base: position 4,003,105 of record VXAZ01001324.1, on the reverse strand, counting down.
GTAACTCCAGTAATATCCTAAGTGACAGCAAAACAGGTTAAAATTAGAATAATAATAGTTCATTTCTAGTGAAGGTCAGGCACTATTTGTGGATCTCAGTAATTTGCAGCAAATCAATTCAGCTTTACCTCTGCATACCTTACCAGTGCTGGGTTATCACAGAATCTGAAGAGTGCAGAGGGAAATCCAAATTAATCCAAAGACTGAAGCCTCTGTGAGCCAACAGAGGTCACAAAATCTTAGGGCAGGTTTGTGGACTTTGTCAAGATGTCTTCTGTTGCTTACCAAGTATGTCCTGCTACAAATGTACTGCTGACGCTGCTGGAAACGTAGCAAGGCATCACTTTCAGAAACTGCAGACGTGCAGACCTTGCTAAAACATTACCTGAAGCTGCTGGCTGCTGAATGCTGGAGTGGATCAGCCACTGCTGTTCACGAGATCATCAACAGTGAGGATAACAAGTGTTTAAAATCAAATCAGTGATTAATACACAACCACATAGCATGCTTCGTGAAACAAACAGACTTTACATAATGTCCCAAAATACTTTAGCATTAGATAACAGGGCAAGGAAGGGAGAGATTAGGTTGCATCAGCAATGGAAAAAATATCTTTGAGAGTTTAGATGTGTAAGTGAAGCATGAAGCAAGGAAGGGGGCAAACAGGAAAGGGTGCACTGGATGAGAGACACACCTTGAAAGAAGATTTATCTACTAGTGATAGCAACAGTATAAAGCAAAGGGAAACTAAAGCTACATGTAACAGTAAAAGAAGGGGAAAGCTTGTGATGTATCCATAATATAGCTCTCACAAACTAGAGCCTCACTCCTAATCTGAGAAAAATTTCATGGAGCACTTGACAAAATTCTACGTCTGTGTATGGTTACATAGCAGAAAATGGACAACTGAAAGGAAAAACACAGCCGCAATAGCTGATCAGAAATCCCATTTTGGCTCTGGAAGGCACAGAACTGCCCTATGGAGCCAGGACTGGCAGCATCTTGCTAAAGACTGAAGCATTATGAAGTATTCCATGCAGGAGCACAGCTGAGGACTGCAGCTAGGGCAGGCTCAAAGCTTCCTTTCTCCACACAGTCAGGAATCAGCTCTGATCACGTTCTGCCATGATAGCAGGGCAGTGTCAGCATCAGACAGGAATTCAAGTGAACTCAGGGGAGTTCAAGTCTTGCAGCTCTGAGGAAACTCTGCCATGTAAAGACCAGAAGGAGGGGGAAGCTATCCAGTTGATTTTTACAACTTCACTTGAATTATTTTGCAGCTGTAAAATAGTCACTCTGGCACAAAATATGTGGTACCACCCTGACAAATGAGTTTTAAATAATTGAACTGAAAATCAGTCAGAGCAGGTCTCAACAGATCACACTATAATTGCAGCTATTAACCACACATTTTTTACTACAGCACAAGCCAGGGTATAAAAGTATGAGAAGTCATCTGAATGCTAGAAATATATTTGCAGCCAGAAGCTCTGCAAGGCCATACAGTTCAGCCAACCCCAGATAGAAGAGATACACATTTGCCACCACAGGACCAACCTTGGCAGTTGCTGAGGATGTGCAGTTTTTATCACCTTCCTGGAATTCAGCTCCATGTGTTTGGTTTCTTCAGCAATTGCACTTACTCATCTTTGCATCACAAACCTACTTGTTACTATAATGATACGAGCAATTGCTGGCACTCTCAAATCCTATTTTCACAGCAGAGAACAATTTTCTCTCTCTTACCTTAGGTTCTTCTGGCTGACTTCGCTGGAATTATCCTCTCAAAATGTTATAACTAACAGTTATTTTCATCACAGAACCATAAAACTTACAATCACATTTAAACTCCTTGCACGTATTTAGATGAAAAAAAATGCATTTTCAGCCTTTTATTTCTTACACTAGCCAAAAAGACAAGCTTGAAACCTAATACCTTGGGTTTATCACAGTAGGCTACAAGTATCACCTCAACTTGGTTAAAAAAATCCGATGATTGAGCCAACTGCTAAACTCAAATGGTAAGCATTTGTGGACCAAACAATTTGTCAAAAGAAGGAATAAAGATAATTTTAATTGATTGCTGTTATTGCTAACAAGATAAAATTAATCTGCAGCAAAATGAGGTGCAAAAGTTTTTAAAAAAAGGGTCACTTACTCTGAAGATCAAAGTCACCATCTTCAGAAAGCTGATCGTTCCCTGCCTTCAGAGGAAGGGCATAGAGAATATTACATAAGGAATGTCATTAACATTTGCACTGAAAAAACCTTTAAAAGAAAAAAAGCCATTGCAAATGTAAGTGTGATTTTATCAAGAAACAGATTTTTTTTCAAGCTGTTGAAAAAATTTAACGTTTTGACAGACTTGTTTCTAATTCTGGATAAATATGAAGTATATTTGTGAATTAAGTTAAGAGTCAACTGCTGTCTTCTTTTTGGTGAAATTCTAATGTATCTTCAGGAAGACAGGAAGGACATGAAGTCATAAGAAAGCCAAACTGGACAGTTTGGAAGTGGGGTTTGGTGGGAAGGGAGTTGTTTTGTTTTGTGCGCTGGGTTTGGCGGGGGTGGGGGGTGTTGTTGTTTCAGGCTTGGGTTGTTTGTTTTTCTTAACTAGCAGCAGCAGTAGTGCAGCTCTTGGACACTCTTTATAGTGTGAGCCAGTGAAGGAAAAGGGTCATAAATGAAGAGACTGTATCTTTGAAAGCTTCCTCAGCCACTGGTGCTATTTTCTTCAATATGGTAGACACAGAAAATATCTCACTGAACACACACACTCAGCATATAATGTACTGTTAATAAAATCTATCAGTGACAGATAGTTCACCATAATATGATGTGACTAGGCTATATAATACAGAGATTTTTATTATTTGATTCTTGAAACAGTTATTTTAACTCTGTCATTCTCCCTCCTACATTTTTAGAACAAAGACACATATCTTAAAAACCTGTGTGTACAACTGTGTTAAAAAAATCACCTAGAAATTCACACTTCACACAGGAGGATAAAACCTCTTCATCTTTAACAGGTGCATTTTGTAGTGGAAAATTAATTAAAATTGCTTAATTGAATGAGATCTAAGGAAATCTGAAAAAACTTTAATACACCTCTTCTCACTGTTTTTCAAGTGAGTTAAGTAATAAGATTAAATAAATATTAAAAAAAAACAAAAACTAAAACAAAAAAACCCCCACCACTACACCAAAACATTTTCCACACTGGAGGTCTACAAGATAACTCCAGAACTGAAAACGTTTTAAGTTTCTTCAGTCACAGTATGCTTCCACAGTTTATCCACAGTTTGATTCAAGAAAAGGGTCCATGTACACAGACAACTTATCAAGTTGCCCAAATATAAAGTTACAGCCCTCATCTAAAATTATAGATAATATAAAAAAGAACTACTCTTATAAAAGCTTGTAAGGAATTGTTTGTTAAAACACAGTTGAACAATCCCAGATTAAGATGGTACTTTCACACTTAAGTAATAGGATCCCCTGTTCACCTGGTTTTTGGATTCATGCTCACATCATTTGTGTTGTGTTAGCAAAAGCATCTCTTAGTGAAAGAAGACAAATTGAATAGCTAGAAAGTTTACTACCAACTGTTACCAAAAATGTACTGTTTCAACTAAGAACATCAAGACATTTTCTAAACAAAATGACACAGAGTTCATGTTGGAAAAAACCCAACCAAATGAGTAAGAAACTCTTACACTCATGGGCACAGCAGCCTAATAAAATTTACAGGAAGAGGCCAAGCACCTTTTTTCTGCTGTTCAGCTTCTATTGCAGTTCTGGAACCCTCACTAGTTGTTGCACAAGACCAAAGTCTGCTCTGTTGGGTACCTGTATTTTTCACAGTAGTCTCTTTAGTTTCCAAGCCAGTGCATATTCTTCCAATGTCAGTCTATTTTAACAGAAACTGTCCATTGTGAAGTTTAGGCACAGAATTGCAGAAATTACATGGAGCCTTAAAAATAAGTCTAGAAAAGATTACAAGATGTATTTTAACCACGAATACATCCATCAGAGACAGACCTAGGAGAGCCGTTCAAGACTGCTTAAGGCAATGTTTGCATTCACTATAAAGGATTATGATATGACCTCCAAATTTATCAGACACTGAAAAAGAACCCTCGTCTGAGGTGGAGAGGTTGGCAGCTGTCACAGTGTAATTTTGGATCAGGCAAACATTTGCCCTGCAATTCAGGTCAATGTGAACAGAATGCAAAGGTTTGAAAGCAAGTAGATGTTTGTCAACATATTAACAACAAATCATACATATGGGCTGCAGTATCTTCAGCCATTTTATGTCAGTTTAGCTGTGGAAAAATAAAGTTCAAAGATTTTGATTTCTAGTTAACTCTACCTGCAGCCACACATGCACAACGGTGGCTTAAAAGCATAAGGGTGAAATTTTCAGACTTTTTGTTTCTAACTTTACTATTTTGAAAATATTTTTATTTTCACCCACATAACTACTTTCTTCATTTAAACACCTGGACAAAATTACTCTTTCCAGAACAAGGGCTAAATCTATCTCCAGCATGTAATATTATAAAACAAAATGTTATATCAGGAAACTCCTGATCAGAGCTAAAGGCATCTCTTTCTAGTGTTCAATCATGACTTCAGTTCTACCTTGTTGTGATCAGAAGATATGCAATGTATGGCTGTTACTGACCTGCCAGAACCTGCCTATTCTCATTTTCTTCATCCTCTATTAGACGTTGTTACCACGGTGTGGTTTTTTCAAGAGCAGATAAGGTGCAAGTCCTGTCTTATGACCAAAGGTTATTACTAGTTATGCAGATTACAAGACTTGTCCATTCATCAACTGGGTTCATGCTGAAGCTGACTACTTGGCATCTGAGAACAAAGAAATTGATAAAACAGAGAAGTTAGTATATAAAAATTATCTTCTCTAGGCTTTCAGATAATTCAGTGAACAAAAGAGGCTGGGCTGACTGAAGTGTAAAAACTGACAGCATTCTACAATGAGCCTTTAAGCTAAAATTCACATTTTTCCCCAGTGACTCTCCCTTGAAAATATCAGTGATATACTCATTCTTCAGTTAAAGCCTCCATCCAATCAATTGCATTTCCATTTGAAATCCTTAACACCAGTGGGCCAGATCATTAAAAATGTTAACACAAAACAACATCTAACTTCTTGTGTCCTGCAGTTTTTTAACATCTCTGGTATTTATGCATTCAAGGATAGGCAAGAGCACAAAACAGATTTGCTCTTCTCAAGGTGGATATTTGAAACTATCAGATGGATATGCCAATTTTAGTCAGAAATGAAAACCTTATATGAGGACTCAACTAAACAGAGTCAAAAAGAGCATGAGCTCTATGCACCCATTACACACAAGTGAAGTTACAGAAATTGACCTTTATTTAGTAATCAGTTTCTTTAACTTTTTTTTTTGATACAAAGTGACATTTTCATTTAGTACAGAAAAATCCATGTCAGAACAGTACCTGTCTGTTTCAGTTGTACCACTGGAGTCTACTCTGATCTCAAACTTTAAAAAACAAACAAAACAAACAAAAAATTGAGATAAACAAAAAACTTCTGTCCCTCACCATGAGAAGTACTTGGACTAATAATTCATCCATACCATTTCATATTTATTAATTTATATATACAGTATTATAATAGTATGGTAAAATACTATATAAAATACTATATATATTTTAGATGTTTTTATAGTTCAGAATACTCTATGTAGTGTATAACTATATAAATGCCATAAAAAGTATTTTGAACTATAAAATAGCAACTGTAGAACAGAATTTAAATTTAGGACCAGATCTTTCTTGAAGAACTGTGCAAGAAGAATCCCTTTTTTAATTATAAAAGCTGCAAACAGAAGCAAAATTACAGCCTATAGTGTAAAACTAGAAACCCTACATAATGAAATGTTAGAAACAGTGACTGAGAAGCAGGTCTAGTGAAATAATATTTTAAAAACAATTAAAATACAGTACCCAGGAAACATGGCACAAGAGACAGAAAAAACAGGTACAAAACCTGTGTTAGGGACACAGAGTCAGAAGTGCAAAAAAACAAAAAGGGAACCAATATAATAGAGTTTGGTACAACAGGTAAATAAGTATTGCAACCAAAACTAAACGATCACTTATTTTTTGACAGTGAAAACACTAACAATTTAGTATCTTTCTAAAGGCTTTTAATCAAAGCCCTAAAACCGTGTCTGCTCTTAAATAAAAACAGTCTACGTGAATGCTACACACTGAAGTACAAAGCTTAAGAATTACCCTGCAAAATTGCACCAACATAAGCTTTCCATATTTACAGTATCTAAAAGTGACAGAACACAGCATGCTAGGCCTAGTTTATGTCTGTCCCCCACCAGTACTTAATCCAGGCCCAACAATCAAAAATTATTATTTGTCAACACATGTTAAGCTTGGATTGCTCAGATACATTAGGACATTTAAATATTAGCTTCATGCATAAAACAAGAAACTATATCTTTGACAGACAAGCATTGACAGGATACAAACAGTGGTCTGCCCTGTGTAGGAGTGTACTTCCTTTTGAGCTTACTCCCAAGATGTACCGATTCAATCCCACGTTATTACCTGGTTGTCAAGTCAACAATGTGCTTAGAAATGGTCAAAACTGTAACTAAGAGTCACATTGTGCAGAAACTGTCCGCTCATATTCAGAAATTTCACTCCATTTTGGAGAGTTACCTCATTAAGTGAAAGGACATAGAGTTAAAAAAAAGAACAAAACAAAACAAAAAGACGTTCAAGTAAACAGCAAGAACCAAATACTTTGCAAAGGTTTCTGTAAACTTGTCATTCTACAGGGTTTTGCAGCATTGTTAAATTCATTACTCATGGACAAGTACACACAGGTCACAACCCTCGTGACAACCTGTCATGTGTACACGTACAACGTAAGCGACAAGCTTGGTGAAGCGATCTACCCCTTCCCACATGCCTCGTCGGGTCCTCGTGTGTTCAGTGTTATCATTCCCCTTCATGAAACAGAAATCAATTATGGATATCTTTATGAAGACAGAAATGAACTGAGTCCGTCGGATAGAAAGTTAGTTGGTTATTTACATCTGGAACGTAGTTTCACAGCAAAATAAATCTACAGTGGGCCAGCTGGGATCCACAGGACCTTGTTTTGTTCTTGGTCGACAGTTGTCATAATCTGAGTGCAAATGCTTGAGAGGGCTCCTCCCTGGACAGTGCCTGGAGAAGAAGAAACGCCACACACAGATGAGACTGGAACAAAGTTATGAGTAATTACCAAGAGCAGTCTTCCGCATTTATCTGCAAAGTGTTTATCAACAGATCAGAATTCAGCAACTCAACTCAGTATCTGACAGATGCCTAGCTCTATTTAAAAAAAAAAAAAATAAACAGAGCAAAGAGGTCAAGCATTCAATACACAGTTTCTTCTGCTAGCTCCTAAAACAATCCAGGGAAGTCAAGGAACTGATGGCTATAATCAACTAAGACAACTGTTTTGTAAGAGGCCTCCATGTACTATTTTCAGAGGCATCAGGTGGCAAAGTTTGTCTAAAGATGGTCAGAACCTGCTATAATAAACCTTCTCTGTTCAACATGTGCTGTTAAGAGTTTTATATTTATGGGGTAATATACAGAGAGACTATAGCTGTAGCAACTTGACACTATTTACAAATATTAGAAGTAAATTATGAGCAGCTCACAGATCGCTGAGCTAAATAAAACAGCAGCGGTTGCTACTCCAATTCTTATTGCCAACTACCTTCAAGGAACAAAAGGCCAACAGCAAGCAACTCCCTGAAAATCAATTCCAAAGATAAATGAACACCTTTAATTCTACCCTTGCTAAACATAAAAAGTAAAATGCCAACACTGACACATGGGAGGAGAACATATTGTCTTTAATACTTAAAAACCGAGGAACTTCATGGCTTAAGAAATGATGTCAGCAAAGCCTCTGGCCACAGTTACCACTAATGCTGAAAAAGTATGGGAAGTTTTACACAGCTTAAGGCATAATTTTTCTTTTTGAAAAGAGAAAATATGATGTCACAAACAAAATATTTGGCTCTGCAATATGTACTACAGTTAATGACGTCAGGTGACTTTGGATACAGAACACGGTAACTGAAAAGGTCTATGAAAGCTGTCAAATGGCAGGGAAGAAGTGATTCAGATTACACACTGTGTTCACAACTTGGTAGAAGAAACAATGCCAACTTGACAGTCATTGGTCAAAAAGTGAACTTCATGAGGCTACCATGTACAACATGCCTATCTACAGGCTTATTTTATGTACAACATTATAACTTCAACAAGCCTACATGTCAGTGAAATTTGAACGCCAACCCTCTCTGACTACCAGCATCTGTAAGTGTTGATGACAGCTGGCGTTCACCGCACTTGGCATCAGCAGAAGGAGGCCCTTCCCATGGGCATATGAGAAGATACACATAAGACTCCCCTGGACTGAGTGCCACTTCCACTGTCAAGGTGGAAATAACATGCCACAAATGACTAAACAAGAAGCAGAAGATAACATATGGTGATAAAACTGGCCACGTGCATGTCATGTTCTGTGAAGGTTTAGTGTGTACCATGTAAAAACATTTGTATGGCTATTACGTAACAGGTAAATGATTTTGTTGAGAACACGGCTTCTCTCAGGATGCACTGAGAGAGCTCTCAACTAAACATACCCCTTTATCTCTCTGCACTCGGGAGCTATGCCTCAAAATATTTCTGTAACAATCCCACTGTTCAGGGGATGAAAAGTTAAGATTTTGGCTAGTTTAGGGTGTTTGTTCTTTTTTTAAGTTTTGTTGCCATGCACATCAAGATACATTCAAAAGAGTGGGGATAAAATTCTAGGTATGTGGAACGACATGGAAATATACTCTGAAACGAACAGAGACAGTCTCCAAACAGTTTTCTTTCTCTGATAAAAATACAATATGAGACAGATTTCATAATTTTATGAAGTTAAAAAGGCTTCTAAAGTTGAATTTAATTATTCCAAATTACAATGCATGCTCAAGAAACCTCGGACAATCCTTTTTCCATTGTTGAAACACTTAAAGTATGTCTCACAAATCACACAGGAAATCATCATTTGTTAATTTAAACGACAAGGGGTTTCTGTTGTTTTGTTTGATTTTTACAATTAAAAAAAAAACCTTCTACTCCTTACAGGGTATAACACTGACAATAATATGTCAAATTGTCAAATCTTGACCATAGTTTCTATGCTACTGGCTAGTAATAAAATCTTTTCAGAACCTCTTTGGATCATAAGATTCATAACATTCAGAACAAAAACATGTTGAAGATTTCTATCTTGATATTTCCCCTCCTGGTAAAATAAAATAACAGGCCATGAGTTTGTCAAAACGGAAGGCAGAATGAGAAAACCCAAGGTGCTCATTGAAGGGACATTCATCTTTTGAATTACAGTGCAAATGGATTAAATTACCACTGTGTTCCTACTGAAAGTTTGATTAAATACTAACCTGTAAAGTACTTGCTATACTCCTGTTCTATTTTTTGAGCTGTCTCAAATTGTTCTTTGGAATGTTTTTGTGTAACTTTGTCCCTCAGGAAGATTGGGTCTTTTTGCTCTCTGAAAAAAAAACAAACAAAAGAGACAAAAAAAAAAGAAACACCTTGTATAAGAGTAATTTGTTTAATGGACTTGAAAAGAGTCCCTCTAGTTGGGTGAATACTAAAGGCTAATTCACATGCAAGCAGACTCCTAGGCCCAGAGTGCCATCTACTGTGTTTCAGCAGTATCAGCAGAGTCATCAGGATCATCTCAGTGCTAACAAATTTATTTGCTGTCAGACCAAGACAGTATTTCCAGTATTTCTTTAACGTTTCAGGGACTGGGAGGCAGCTAAAGGAAGAAAGAATATAATTTTTGCCGGTTCATACGAATTGGATCATCATCTCATGTACATGCCAGTACTCCCTACACAAAGCTGGGCTCAAGTACCACTCATCTAAGGGCTTGTGAAGTATCAAGCATCAAGCAAATATATATGAGAACATGGAAATACTGTATGAGACACATTTTTGAGATGCCTCTTTTTCTATTAAACAAGCTCTTGAAAATAAAATATGAAAAAACCAGAAAAATACAAATGTAAAATAATTATTTTAAAACATAATTACTAAACTAACCTATCATTGCTGAGGAGCATTTCAGAGAATGCCAATAGAACCTGTGCTATATCAAAAAAGATGTTTGGAGAAACTTCTGGTGCTCACAACAGGCAGAGACAACATGCCACTGCAACTTTAACTGATGACTGCCAGAAATCCTTGCTTGACTAGTTTGATCTCTGTCACTTTCCAAAAAAAAGGAAAAGCTGTAATGGTCACCATTTCATTTCCAATGGAGGTCAAGACATGACAGTTCCATTTATCATTTAAGTGCACAATCTTATAGTGGTAATGAAATACACCTCATTGCTCTATGTCCTGTTTCTGCTTTAAAGTAGTGATACTTATCTTCTTTATTAAATAGATAGTAATCAAATTTACCTACAGATCAAGAATATAAGAAATCTTCAACTTTAAATATGAAGAGAGCACAAGTATAAGATCTCTTAGCAAAAGTGTTTCTTAATATTCATGTTGGGGGATGATGTCTCTTCTTGCCAAATCAATCTATCAAAATGTGTAAAGGTTTTCTGAAACATCAGGGGAGGGACTGGGGTTTGCAACTCCTGTGCTCTGTTCCTGGCTATATTCAAGCAGGAATTTCACAATTACTGAAAGAACATAGCCTGAGAAGACAACAGTATATGCACTATGTAGCAAAAGGGGACTTCTGCTCTGTTTACTGGAGAATGAAGGTGGGAAAGCTGAGGTTATTAATCAATTGGCACTGCATCCATACCCTTGCCCTTCTAAGAAGATGAAGAACAGCTCTCTTTGTCATGGTCAACACTTAATCCTCAATGGATGTCACCCATATCTGTCTTATAATTTACTAGAAAGGTTAGCAGGAAAAATCCTCCTGGAGGACATTCAGTTTGGTCTCCATGGATTTCTTGGAAAGATTCACTTAAGTGTCATGCAACCAAAATGAAGTTAAGACCATATACTTCACATTGGGTTTTATGAGGATTAATTTCCCCATTTTACAGAATCACAGAATGTTCTGAGTTGGAAGGGACCCAGAAGGATCATCGAGTCCAGCTCTTCAGTGAATGGCCCATATAGGGATAGAACCTTGGTGTTATTAGCACCAGGCACTGAGCCAATCTCAGCGGCTGTTTTAAGAGATTTAAGATGACTGGGATGAAATAGACAATAAAGGTAAAACAGACTTATTTTAAACTAGAATAAACATCCCTGAACTATACCCCTCACAGACTTACTTGATTTGTTTAGCATTTTTGTAGCGAATAAAAATTACAATAGGGTAGATATGAACACTGTGGAGCCGTTCGATGGCATGAGGAGCGATGTCAAGCAGACAATGACAATCCTAAGATCAAATGTAAATGCAAAACACTCATTCAGTTAAAGAGCACAAGCACACATGCAAATCCCCCATTTCTTCCCCTACTTAAATCATAGCAACCCAAAAGAATTTTGCCATACATTTAGCATTTTGGGACTACTGAGCAATTTGTACCCAAAGGATTTATAACAAAAGACAAAAGATGAAAAACTGCAAAAGATTGCATTCATAGTATCAAAAGCATGCACTGATAGAAATAAAAGTACTTGAAGAACTAATGAAATGAAAACTTAGATTGAAATATATGCAATACATTTTTTCAAAATTTAAATATTCCTATTAATTTTCTCTTTCAGAAATCATAAGCAAACACAAGCATTAATAGGGCTTTTCATGTGGTTTGATTGAAAACTGTATGCAATGAACAGACTTTAAGTAACATCTGTCTCCAGGATTCTATATGACTGCATTAAATTTAATAAGTAAAAAAATTAAATCCTTTTTTGGAGCGGGTAGAGGATGGAATTTAAGAAAATTATTTCTAACTTTATTTAATAATACTGTAGAAGAATATGAACTTTTCTAGTTTCTATAAAGTTGAGCTTGCTTTAAATAGTCACATGTGAAAGTAAGGTAAGTTTTATTTTATTTAGCAGCCTGTTTAGGAACAGTACTCAGAATGTCTTAAAGGATGACACTGCTAACATAAATTCCCACCCCCCGACATAAATATGTTAATTGTACAAAGAAATATAGCATTAAAAGTGGCTCACCTTTTCTGTTATCTCTTTTATTGAAGCTACAGTTGTCACATCAAAATGTCCACTCCTCCGTTTGTAATCGATAAACAGACAATCCTTCACACCCCGTTCAATGGCTTGCTGGGAAGCTTTCATAACCTCTGTTTCATAGAAAATATCCCCCTTTCATTACTATTCCTTAGGCACAGAACAAGGCTAAGAAGACAATGTCTGCAAGTTCAGATTCTTGGGGTGTTATCCATGTTTGTGTTATCATTTTGTTCATTTATACACATGTTACTATCATGTATTCTAAGCATGAATAAATCAGTTATATTTGCATACTTACCAAGAGGACATCTGCAAAATTTTCCAGGGGATTCTTTGACCAGCATGTCTTTCACAGCATCAAGTAAAGGTCCTAGAATAAGGACAGGCCTAGGGGAGGTACAGTCCACTTTCTGGACACGCTGATAAGCCAAACTTGCAGAATCTACACACAGAGAATGTACTTATTTGTAAAAGTATACATTTCCTGGCATTCCTCAAATAAGCAGAAGCATCCTCCTAGGAATTATGAGAAGACCTCCTCTGCAAGGGCAAAGGGCCTTGACAAATACAAAATATGGTCAGCCATTATTGAGATTTTTCCACTTGACAGCTGAAAACAGACATTTTTCTTACTGAACCTAGTGTTCAATTAGAAAAATTGAACTCCTCACCTTCACCAATCATCCCTAAAAGTGTAAACAACACACAATATTTGGTATCTCTGGCTTGATTCGTTGAACTCTTACAAGGAAGTAAGCATTGTAACCAACACGATTTTTCTAAAGCAGTGAAGAAATAGAACTGAAGATTTTGAGTGGTGCACAGGATTTCTGTCTAGACTAAGCAAGCAGGACAGAAATTAAATAGTTGAAAGGAAGATCAAAACCATGCATCAAGAAGAATCTTCCTCTCCAAATGAAACAGTAATGCTAATAGGTCTAGGAAGAAATTACCAAAATATTATTTTGAAACACATTGGCTTGTAATTTACTACCAAAAAAAAAAGTTATTAGAAGTAATGATCACCACTTGTATTCAGAGCAATTAAAAAGTAACATTATTTGTTTTGCTGTGCTGCACCCAATTAAAAATGAAAGAGAAATAAAGGCAAACCCCTCCCAAGTATAACAAAGGTACTTGCCATCCAAGAAAGGAATTGAGTCTGTACTGATGGTATCTAGAGCCAGTAAATCTTTTCCATCTTTGGAACCACTTCGCTTATGTTTATGCTTTCTTCTGAAGAATGACCTCCTTGCTGCTGCTGACAATGTCTTAGATGAACTGTTTTCATCTTTAGCCTCAGACATGCTGTGTCTCCTGTAGAATTCCTGATCCATCCTAGAATAAAACAGACAAAATGGCCGGTATTTAAAGTTATCTTTTTAGAATTTTTTTGACAGTATCACAGCTGGTGATGCTGTGCCTGATGCACCCCAGGACATTGTCATTTCTAGTTTATCATTTAGCAGCATTAAAACAAACTTGATGGAGCAATATATTTAATTCAATGTATATTTAAATATGCCATCCCTAAAATGACACATCTAAGAATTACTATCTCCCAGAAAGAACAGAAGCAAACAAGTCTTTTATACCACATCTCACTAGTCAGACTTTTAAAGACAAATACTTTTTAAAGATGAATACTGCACCTGAGGTCACTTACATATATTTACTTGGAATCTGTCCTCTTTCCAGCTTCTGAGCATTCTCGTCTAGCTGCCAAGCCATCCAACAACCAAAATTTCCCTGTGGTAGAGTGTCATCCACATATAAAATGTCATCTTTCTTAAAGCTTAAATCCTGTTCCATCTCTGCCAGACGGTCATAAAGTGCTCTGGAAAGGAAGACAAACAGGCTCTGCAACTGGTCTTCATCAACTCAAGGGAAGAACACACCTTTTTTTAAAAAAGTAACAGATTAGTGGCACACTCTACATTTCAAGAACACACAAGGAGTGAAAAGTGAAGATTTGCTATACTAGACTGTGTACCTGCTGTCAGAGAACAGCTGGATAAATTAGTAAACTAAATTTTACAAAACATGGCAAAACTGATGTCTTCTCTCTCTCTCTCATGATGGTCAGCATATTATCCTAACAGCCTTATGCTGTCATTACCAGTCATGCTTGAATACCTGATGTAGAATCCATCTCCAGGAAGCTCTTTTATCTTATTAAACTCCTCTATTCTGTATTGAGTCTTTATTTTTATGTTTTCTCCAGGCTTCAACATTTCAAGATAAGCTTCCTCAGCCGTTTTATTTCGCATGTCAATGGACCCATACTGCAAAACACAAAAAGAAACCTTTAGATGTGAAATTGTATTTTGACAAGCAATAGAACTAGGTGAGCTTGTCAAACATGCAGAATGAGTTTGTTTTTCTCACTTGCAGGTTCTATATATAAGTCTTGTCACTTAACTCCAGTACAGTTTGCACCTTAAGATGTCTAGCAGGAGACTGAGACATTACAGTGGAGAACAAAAAACTCAAGTGCAAACAGCAGACAGGTACTGTGAGAGAGCACTTCTTGAAAAAGTTTTCCAAGTGTAAGCTGAGAATCAAAATTCACACTGAAAAAAATTTAGTATTTTTAGGGATAGCAAGTGGTCTGAAGGAGGTCAAACATGATTACAAAGCAAAATCTGGATACGAGAAGTTCAATGGGAGAGTCTCAATGCTCAGTTGTACATGAAAAGCTCGTAAAGCCATGTGTTTATCACCTTGAAAGACTTGACAAGCAGGTAAATATTCTCATTTCAGATAGAGAAAGCAGAGTCAAAGACAATATATGGTTTTCCCTTAACTCTCTTTAGAATTTCGTAGCGATAAGATCAATATTGTTCTCTGTTTTACACTATCTTTCATATCCTTGCCTCTCGCCTACATACAGCAATTGGATTCAAAGCTTCCCTTTTAGATGAAGGGAGCAGGTAATAACTACAGGTAGACACATGTGAGTCCTTCAAACTTTGGGGCATCTCGTGCTATCAACAGTGATAGTTCTCCACGTTCACATCATCCAGCTCCTCACGTGCTGCAGCTCAACATTCACAGAACATTCCACACTGCGGGACAGCACAGCACTTGGTACCTCCCTCTCTACACCACCCCAGCCATTCGTCAGTACACGGCAGACATTTCTGAAATGCTTACCTCAAGTATCATATCACCCAAGACTAGTCCATCAGGTCCTTTTGCTGGGCTATCATCATCTACATCTGAGACAAATATTCCATACAGGTTTCCACCACATATCTGGATACCAAGATCAACTTGGGATTTTTTAACAAAGACAATTCTAGGTTCAGGGGTCCTTTTGTTTGTGTCCACAGGGCCCCTTTTGACAGAAAGAAATAACACACATACTGGAATTTAAAAGCTTGCATTGCAGAAAATCAACTTGCCATCTGAAGAATATATATTTATATAAATATTATTCATAATAGGTCACCTACAGACAGAGTCTTATATGCCAAACATCACCTTTCCAACTAAACCAATCTTGCAGAAAACTTTCTTCACTCCTTGCAGACTTCACGTTTCAGAAACAGTCTGAAAACATGTACATTTATATCCTGGGGTCCACTTAATTTGTCTGCTGACTTATTTCAACCAGACGCAGCATTCACAGAAGTACACTTCATTTTTTAATACCCTTCATATCCACCCTGACCACTTATTCTCCTTTAGGACAAATGTTTTACTCTCTACCTTAAGGAATTCCGGGGACTTGTAGTTGGAGTGGTTTGTTTGGATGGTGGTGTCATTGTTCCTTCATCCTGTTCACTCACAGTGTCGATTACGGAATGATTGTCAGGCGTTGCAGCTCCACTGCCTTGAGGGGTGGAATGATTACTCACAGGTTCTAAGCGAGAACTATGACAGGGTAAAAAACAGAAGAAAAGACTGGTGGGTTAATGCCAAATATTTTCCACTTGAAATTTTTCATTTGGCTGTAAGTCAATTTTAAAGTAAGGGACATAAAACCCAAACCCTATAACTCAAATGAGCATGCCAAAAAACATATGTTCACCATAAGTCTAAGAGAAAGACAAAGCTCTCTTTTGAAGTGTGATCATGCATCAAAATAGGATGGGTAATTTCACCAGGTCATATGCCTTCTCTAATTAATATTGGAAATTCCAATCATGGAAAAAGAAGTAAAAAATACTTGAAGTACTAAAATGTCATAATCCTAGGAGGAAGTCATGTTGGATTTTAGTTTTGTATATTTAAGGATTATGCCCAAATAAAAGAGGAAACATATTTAGATGCATGAAACATTTTTCTTTTGACAAACACATATTCATACATTACTTTTCCAAGCAATTACACTTATCAGTACACATATGCTCATGTTTGCAAACATATTAAGTGTACAGAAGTTGGCTACTAGCTAAATAATTGTGTGGACAGGAGAGCTGTCTTCTTCCAAGTCTAGCCAGCCTTACCTTGACCGCGAGTGATTGCCAAGCTGATACATGTGTGGGTTATACTGAGCCAGAATGGTGATGGTGTCGCACTGCTGCCCAATGATTAGCCGAGCCTGCTGCTCTGTAGCATTTCTCAAATTTATTCCATTAAACTATGAAAAATTGCACAAACCAGAATGTCAACTTTTCAGATGGAAACTAGTAGACTCACTCTTTCAGTGTCCTAATTAGTTTAATATCTAAATGCTCACTTAATCCCACTGGAGTAAATAGGAGAACGAAAATGTTGCTAGACAGTGATTCCTCGGGTTTACTCCTTGGAAGGAATCACTATAATTCTGAAGTATTTGGTAACCTGACAAGGAGTTTAACAATATTTTCACTGTTATAAGACATACATATTCTGAGCTGTGCTATGATTTGATATCACTGACTAAATACAAGTTGGTTCAGATCACCAATCTGAGTAAACTCAGAATTTAAAGATAAATTCAGATCTAGTCAGGTCTAGTTTAGTATCAGAAACATAGTGCAACAGAAGGTGCTTTAACATGATGTTACATTTACAAAGCAGCTCTGTACTTTACAAAATGCTACTCCATGTGTTTATCTAACACAGCAGCAGAAATATAATTGAGCCTGCATGAGTAATTTTTTTAACCAGGTATCTTAGCTGTGGATATGGCACAACAACAACAACAGCATGAAGCTTGGTAAAAGCCAGCTGCTCAAAAATGTAGTCACCTTACTAGGCAGAGTATGGTGTTGGGACTTTTTTGTTTTAAGTATTGAAACTAACTAGCTTAAAATTTAATTATATCTATATAAGACAGGATGTAGATATACCATCAAAAGACATTATTTTTATGATAAAGCCTGAAAAAAGTCACAATCACAATTATGGACTATTACAATAGAGAGTACTCTTTGCTACATCTCACAGTGCACAAGTTTCCCAACATAGTCTTTTTGGGGAAGGCAGTTATGGCTGCAGTCATACTAACTGATTTATTAAACCTTAGAAATAGTAAGCAAACAATTACCTCCAGTAACTGATCACCATATTCAAGGCCAGCTTGATGGGCAATGCTCCCACCTGTTACTTTAGAGACAAATATTCCACCATTTTCTCCGCTCACAATGGAAATCCCAAGTGGCTCAGAACCCTTCTGCACTTTGACATGGCGTGGCTCTTCCATGTAAGGCCTTTTAGAGGAGATAGTTAAAACTGATTTGGAAAAAATTGCACTTAAACCACCACAATTTCAAAGTTACATGCAATATTTATGCTTGTCTGAACTGTAATACTAAAATAGCTTTGAACAGTTACTTGAAAAACCCCACTAACTGTCAACTGTCTTAAATGCATTCTCTTAACACCATGCAATGTACAGGGGTAGAAGTAAATGTATACCAGGTACATGACTGCTCTAAAAATGATGGTAAATATGAATTATAAATAGTATGGTCATGAAGCTGATAAGAAAGAAGCTTCCAGATGCATATTATATGAGAGGAATTGAACCACTGTATATAATATGTCTTTGTCAAACCATATTCCAGAAGGGTATGTTACAAATATAAATGCTGGGAGTCTTCACTGCCAGTGAAAATAAACATAATGAATAATAAGGTGGTAAACCAAAGGACAACAAAGCACAAATACCACATTTCATATTTGTATGCTGGGAAACATAAATTAGTAATGAAAATTAAGCAGTTGCAAACTCAAGCCATTAAGACAGCAGTTTGCATGGTAGCATTACAATTACCATGCAAATTCTCCTCAGGGCAATTATCCAAACGTAAAAAAAGTACAAAGTGCGCAATACTGCTCGAGAAGGACAACCTTAGATCAGGCCAACCTCAAACTCCTTAGTGATGAGAACCTAGGCCTAGGAGCCACAGGGATTCTCAGAAAAGACCTATTACGGAACAGATATCTGAAAGATGTAGAAGATTTGAGAAGACAAGAACACTTAGAACAAGACAAACAGTAGTAAGACACTAGTAAGTATAACAAGAAAATGGCTTATACAAAAGAAAACCTTGATACTTTCCCCTTTCCTCCCCCCATATTTGGGATGTATCCACCTGTACAAATGGGGCTGGTCCATTCATGATGTGTATAAACAAACAGTAGCCTTCTAAAAAGTCCTGGGTTTTACTATTAAAAACTTAATAATGTCCACACAGCAAGAGGCATCACCAGGTGTTAAGAGTTGAGCTCACTGTGATTGAAACAGCTTGGGCACCACGTGTGGTGTATTTTTTTATTTTAATACCACTATACTGCATTTTACATGCATTAATTTGAATGTTTTCTTTCCTAGCATTTCATTAAGCCATAGAGACATTCTCTAAATTGTGCCAACTGCTTAAACTATTTTATTGTGCTGTTTAGAGATGAGAAGAGTTAACTGGACTTCACTCACTATCACTGCAGTGAGTGGGGCTGAGGAAGGGTATTTTTGGGAAAAGTAGGATTTGGGGCTGGGGGCAGAGGGAAGGGGATATTGTTTCATAACTATGCATATTGCCAGTCTTTGAAGGGATCCTTTTGGTAGCCGTCTGCAGCAGAGGCATAATAGTTTGCCAGCTTATTAATGCATATGAGATAAAAACTGCTGGCTGCTGACATGAATGCAAGTCTGGAACGCAGTCATCTTACATCACTGTTAGAGGTAACGCCCTCAGCTATTGCTTACCAATGTACTGAACTTAGTACTGAGGCTCACATTTTTTGCATGTAACCTAACCTACCTAAATTCTGATAACTTGCAGAAAACTGCATTTTTTTCACTCACTTAGGCACGTGTAAGCCACGTTATATTAAGGTTCTTCATGTCACAAAATTTACCAAGGTATATTATCCCATTAAAAACTAAAACTGCATCTGTCGGAGCTTTGTTTATTCCACTTTTCTGCTTTTTCATCTACCACACCCATTTGTAATTTGTTTGTTTTGTATTGGAGTAATAAAGAATAAAACCTATACAAATTACACAGGATCCTATCTGAGAATTCTAGTAAGTACAGAATGACAGATAACTACACCTGTAGAACAAAACAGTAATAAAGTAAAAAAGAATGATAACATTAAGAAGATGTTTTACTTGATAAGCAGTGTTACCAAAATCAAGTGAAGCATTTTTCTATAATATTGAGACTGCCTGACAGAATCACTAGATATGGAGTAGAGAAAAAGTCTTAATTGATGAGATCTTTTAATTTTCATTTAAATTAAAATGAACAGAACAAACAGAAGCATTGATTTTTTTTCCCCCATCTATATTATTATTAATTTTATCTGGGGAAAGGCCAAGTGAGTTATTTGTATTTTGTGGGAAACAGAAAGCTTATAAAACCCCCCAAAATTTAAACATTTCTTAGATGTTTTTAGATAGATAGATTTAAGTAGCTACTTTCCTAAACTGAGAACTGTTTGATAGTTCATTTTGCTTTGTTTTAAAAACCCACCACCAAACCTTAGAATTTCACTCTTTTTAGAAACTCAATTCAGACTACATGTAAGCACAGCAGGAGTGATGGGGCTGGAACCTGGACGTACTTCAATAATCTGATCAACATTAACAAAGATTGTTATTTCCCAGAGATCAGAACCTGTATATTGTGCTCAAAAACACGAAAATATAGGAGTGTCAAAACCCCAGCTTGTTCAGCTGAACCTTCACATCATTAGTCATGAGAAAGAGAAAAGACATTCTGACTTGGAATTTGCAAGTGACAACCGGAGGAACGTTTATACGAGAACACAAGTTGAGTACAGGTAGTACAGAAGTCACACTGAAGTAAGAAAGAATGAAAATTCACAAAAACCTGTTTACATTTCCTTTCAAAATAACACTCTTCTTTGTACACAAAACATTCTAGAATTGCTACAATAACTTAGTCACAAATTCTTCAAAGAAAACAAAAGTTTCATATAGCATTTTATGAGTAAGTTTTTATTGCTACCAGAAAAGTTAGAATACAGAATATCCTTATAACTTTACCATTCATGTTTTTTGTGGTCAGTGTTTTTACATAAATTAAGCACACAAAGGGGTCTTGAAGTTGATATAAATGTAATCTATTTCAACACATCGGAGATCCTTTACATTGACAGAATGGCATTTAGCTACCTTACTGGAAATAAAAGTCTGATTCAAATTTGTGTCTTACTGTTCTATGCTTTCAACTTGTGTAAATTTTTTCATATATTCGGTCTAGCCGTATAATGATAAAATGAAAACAGATGTCCAAGACTGATACTATAAAGTAATGTATCTTTGAAATACTCATTGTGAGATATAAAGTCATTAAACACGAAGCACATGTTTTTAAGAAAGTTATCATGTTAGATTAAAATTCTGCAAGCAGCTACACATATACTGAATCCTATTACTAGCAGTGGTGCAGGTACAGCCAAAGGGATCAGCAGGAGCAGTAAAATTGCGTATGTACATATGGATATGTTCTTCCACAGTTATGCACTCAATTTTTCACGTTATCTGGTTATATGGAATCAAGGCACAGTGGTTAGAGCACATATTCTGCAATGCAAAGGCACCTGATATTTAGCTATCAGATGTCACTAAGTCTTAATTTTGTTTAGATTTCCAGAGTACAGAACAAGGCCATTATAATTAAGCATGTGAGGTAGTTTAGCTGAAAGGGTGTATTCCAATTTAGACCTCTCTTACTTGGTGTGGCCATTAATCTAACATGGAAGAAACAAAACCTTTATGAAATCACTTATTCTTAAAATCCACAAAAAGATCTCTTACATGCTTTCTAAAGAAAATAAAAACACTCAATAACAGGACCTGAGATGCACCTCTGCACCTACATATTTGTCATTTAAATTAAATGTTCACATTCCTTCAGCCTAATAAACAAACATACAAAATTTCCTCAGACACATTTGTATTAAAAACAAAAAACCTGGGGACCTTACCTATCTTTTCTACGTTCTCCAACAGATACGGGGCTAATGGAAATCCTAGGTAACGTAGAAAGGGAGTTCTGAGACTGGCTGCTGGTGAAGGAAGACGTTTCCAAGTTAAGAGGTGACTGGGGAGGAGTTATCAAGCTGGGACTGCTACATTCAGAGTGTGACAGGGAGCCTAGGAAAAGGCAAGAGTCGAGTTTTAGTATCCTGCATCTGTTACAAGTCGGCAGATCTACCCAGTCACAGTGAAAGACACCACACACATCTGAGACAAGCAAGAGGACTGTCTGTTCACTATCTGCTAGCCATGTAAGGGGCTCAGGCAGACCGGGTAACTCATTTCAGACAGTGCAAACTTACTGTCCTTAACGACTCTGTGTTAAATCCGTCCTCTCTAAGCGTGCAAACAACTACTGCCATTTTCAACAGGAGACAACGTTACAGACAAGCTACACCATGAGCGTGTCTGAAAGGCACGTTAAAGCAAAATAATAAAAGACAGGAAAGAAGTAAAATAAAAATCTAATATGTAGGTTTGTTTCCAAACAAAACGTTTATGTGCAGCCCTTCCCCTTACATAGGAGATGTATTATGCAACACCTGAAAAAGGTAACAGAACCCAAGCATGAATCCTACACAGGGACAGGAAAGCTTTGACATTTCAGACAAGCTTGACATGACTTAGTTTGCATCTTTACGCTGGTTGTACTGTCCCTAAATAATCTACCGAACAAGTGCCCTGACACAGTTTGCTCCCTTCGAAAAGCTAGAGAAAATAAACCTCAAATTATTAATCACAAATGAAAGCTATTTTTAAGAAATGTATTTGCCCAGTTAGGAAAAGCACTGCACACATTAAGGCTGCAGAACATTTGAGCGATGATGGCAGCGAAGAGCTCTTGATTGCTGACAGCAAACTCCTGATTCTACAGCACTCCAGCTACTGCTTGTCTTTAAACATCTTCCATCAAGCAATTTTGAGTGAAGTACTGGAATATTTTCACTACATTTCAAAGTATAATTTTCAACCAGTGATACAGCAGTAAGCAAATAATAAAGAATGAAAAAAGAAATGCAAGTCATCACACTGTTAAAATTTTCAAGGCATCATACTAGAAGAAACAACAAGTATAAAACATAGAGCAATGCTTATTCTTACTTTTGTCTGCACTTTTACTCAGTGTACCATGTACTTGAGTCAACTATCAGAAAAAAAACAACTTTCTAGTGAAAGTTTCTTTTCTTTTTTAACATTTCCCTGGCAAAATGCAGATTTTGTGAGCTTAATAAATTGTCTTACTTAGATTGTGGCACAATCTGATTTAAATACTGCAAGAGCTTTGTATCCCTTATACTGAAAACAGTATGACTAAAATTACTTATGAAATAATTCACCTCTGTCAGAGCCCATCATGGACCTTGGATATCTTGGTGTTAAAGGGATCTTAATTCGTTCTGTTCTGTATTGCAAGTTACTCGAAGAACCTGTTTTTAGAACAAGGAAACATTAAAATGGCAGAAGTAAAAGCAACTACATTAAAAAGAAAGTACATTTAGATTGTACTTCTTCAATGAGCATTAAAATGGCCTCTAAATGATCAAGGCAAAAGCTTTGTTGATTACCCTCATAATTGTGAATATTGTAATTGTAGAAAATTATCTTGATTACACAGTCAGTATAAACAGAGCACAATGCAGCTAGCTACACAGTATATATGCACTGTTCATTCTTGTACGAAAAAATATTTTGAATATTTTCTTATGAAGTTAAACCTTACTCCAAGTCCAAGCAAGACTCTAACATCTCTGTTCACTAAGAATCCATGGGACTGCACAAAGGGCATTTACAATATTCTGATTACATTCTGCTTGGATGAATACACCATCACTGATACTGGTTGCAAACTGTTATGCCCCTTTTTGCTGTGCTTATAAAGCTATCATGCTCTACTCAGTCTTTGACAGAATGCAGGAAACACAAATGTACAAAACCCCCAGTTACTACATAATTTAAAATTTAAATAAATCTAAAATATTAAAATGTCACTTCTACAAAGCATGCATTTGCTTTGGTTTCATTAGGCTATATTTGGTATCGTTAGGCTAGGCATTAAAAAAAAGTTTATGTCAATCAACTAACATAAGCATCATTTATTTTCCAAGAATACAGTTTACATTTGGTCATTAGCCATCCTTGACTTTTTGCTCAGGGAGCTCTCTCCTTTTCTTTCTTCTCGCTAGCTCATTGAACCTCAACCTTTGGCCCTGCCTCCCATCTCTCTAAGGATACTTTCAAAGAGTAACAGGCATGGAAAGGAGAATCCCTCACACACAGAGACTGTTTCAAAGAGACTGTGAAGAACAAACTAAACACAGCAACTTCCAGGGAACACTTTTAGTCATAAACCCACAAGAAATGCAGCAAAGGAACACCAGAAGCTTTCAGGCTTTGCCAGTGATGACGATGCCATAACATGGGTATTTAAGGAGTTTCCTGTTTATAATTTTCTCCAATATAAAGAAGTCCCAAAGGAAATAAATCAGAAAAGCTAGTTACCAAGTCTGGCACTAGATGGCAATGAATTTGAGCCATGAGATGCTCTTGTACGTGAATTTTCAGAGTAGTCATTGGAGTGTTTATGACTTAGGTCCAAACTCAGGCGACCTTGATGCTGGGAACTACATCAAAAGAAAAGCAGAATAGGGCAACAGTTAGAATTGGGCAAAGAAACTCAGCAAGTAGAAACTGGCCAACAAAAAATTTTGGTTAGCCCCCAAGCTACTGAATAAAATGAATGCTTATCTCCTTCCCACTTTCACATTGTCCCATCATTTTACAAATTATTAGAAGCCAGAAGAAAAATAGCCTTGAAATACTATTAAAAAAAAGAAAGCTTTGTTTGTTTGGGCAATGACAAGAAAAAATACTAGAAATTAGTTAATTAAAAAAATTAATTTCTTTGTCAGTATCAGTCAGTGGGGCAGAGAAAAACCTAATCCATCAGTTACTGAAAGACATGAAAGCAACTGGCACATCATTTATAGGCAATAATAATGCATTTAATAATGCAATAATGGTTTTGAGAACCCTGGATCAAAATAACACACAACAACAGTGTGTTTTACTCTGCACTCTACCAAACTATCAGAAGCAATTTTATCCTAATGAAAACAAAATTTTAGGGAGCTATAAATTTCAAAACACCTGGGATGCAGATGCTGATGACATATTTGGCTGGCAACTGATGGGCAGTTGCTGGTGTGAACTCTATGGCTCCAGGCAGTATAGATTGGATTTCTCATAACAGCAGTCACTGCAGGACATGGTGCTAAGCTTCTTGGTACCGTCCCTGCTTCAGATGATAAAAGCATATTCTTATCAACATTATTAGGGTATAAAGCATAGATTTAAAATATACCTTCATATTTTATAATTATGCATTATAACATTTGCATGTATGATAAATAACAATATTAGCATACAAATACATTATTAAGCACCATACGACACCTTTTTGATAATACATGTATGTTTAAAATCTTGTTTATAATTCTGTAATGAGTCAGTAATAAAGTGGATTATATTACCAAAAATTAAGCCATTCACAGCATATGATATTAATATGTGCTAGTAAATAAAAAGATTTTCTGTTTTCAAGTACAGAAGATTTTTATCCAGCAATGAAAATTCTGCATTTAGTCATCCAACCAGCATGCCCGTTTCTATTTGGCACTTGAACTGACTGCAGCTAAAATTATTCTGGTTCCTCTCTTTTGTTGCCTCAAAGAGTCCCACTTCTAACATGACTTTAAATTCTAGAATTTCAATATTTACTTATGAAACTTACTACTCAAGCTGTTACTTTTAAGTACACTCATTCTTCAGTACTAAACCAAAGTCTAATTTCCTCTTAAATGAGTTGGTAGCATAGAACACAACAGCAAACACTTGTTCTCATTTCAAGACATAGACTCATATTGTCTAATATTGTCTAAAGTAGGTTTGACTTCACTCAGTTATTAATAGGGCAAAAGTATCATGCTAAGATAAAAGTTAACTACAAGGTTAGAAATAATACCTTTTAATACTTTTTCTACTGCCATTGAGAGAGAGAGAAAGCGAGAGAAGAGTGAAAGAAATCAAAGAAGAGCAAAAGCTTCTTGGGTCTGAGCTACTCTTGAGTATGTCTTTACATTCTGAAAACTGACTGGGGCACCATCGTTTGAAGTTCTCCATTGTTCCAGATACATATATTATTACCTTCATGTTCTCCAATAAGAATAAAATCTTCCATAATTTCTAGAACTTACAGGAGTTTGGGGCTTTTTTATGAGTTTATCCTCTCTTCTTGTAATCAGTATCATCTTGATTTGAAATTTAAGATTAATATACAACTGCTGAAAACTGAAATCTAAGACTAGACGCTAAAGAGTGAGCACACTATCTGACAACACATTTACCAAATGCTTCTTGACTATTTCAAATTAACTAGCATACAATATCCTAATTACCTCCTTAAGCACTCCATTTAGGCAGTGCCAATTCAAAACCTGCTAACATGAACTTGAATAGCAACAACTGTTCGATCAACTGAGACAAAATGGTGTTTTCTGTTCCGCCTGATTATATTGATATATATTGAGCTTCTTGTGAGTCCCCTCTTCAGTATCTTAGTATCTCAAACACACTCACTTTCAACCTTTTATTTGGTTGAAAAGTCAGTTTGGGCACTCAATGGCAGATACACCAAATATTTCCAACAGGTAGAACTTAGTATGTTTCACTTCCTGAATAACAGATCTTTTTCCTTGAAATATTTCAGAAATGAAGGACTTAATGACTGGGATACCTCCATTTACTTTTAAAAACACTAGAAATCTTACTTGTCCCCTTAATGGACAGGCTACACCTTGTTTTGCACTCATGTACTGAGAAATTCTCTGCACAGAAACTGATGAAAACAAATCCTTCAGGCAGAAGTTGCTCAGCTTCCTTAGCGAGTCTTAAACATGTTTCACTTCTTTACAGTCCAAAAGCTGAGCACACCATCTTCAGACTACAACAGACCATGGAAATACGTTTTCTGAGTCATGTTCCTTCTGTACTTAATTAAGTACAGAAGTACTGACTAATCCCCAATACTGCCCAACATGGACGAATGCCTCGGGGCGTTCCTAGGAAGCAGTCAGGTTCTGTCACTCACCTGCTGACATGCTGCCAGGGTACATGGCAGCAGGCACAAAGCCATCGCTGTGCCTAGCAGAACGTTTTGGGGAATATGGTGCCCATTCCTGTAGCTCTGGAGACAGATGCTCCTCACTAGCTGGTGCATATTTCTGCACCTACAAGAACACAGAAATTTGATGACAGGAAGTCGGAGATTTTTTTTAAAAGAGTCAAATAGCCAAACTGTAGAACAATAAGCAACATCAAACTTTCAAGTATCCATTCCAGAATGTGCCACCACAGCGCTTTATACACCTTTGTCTTTCAATGATGTCCTTCTATCCATTTTTCCTCCATCCTACTTTGTTATTATTTTTTATTATTTTGTAATCTTCTTAGGCCAATATTTGCAATTTAACTGATATCTTTTGCTTCAATGAAACACTCAGCACGTAGTTACATTTCTCCTTTAAATAATGCTTTCGCAGGATATTTCAGCTGCTATTGCTGCAAGTATTTGCTATAGAAGGTCTGGCTAAAAAGCCAGAAAGCATTTTCCTCTAAGCCTACATTTCCAGATACATGTGGAGTAACCTCTCTTCAACAAGCAATTCAGGTTTTAAAACTTCACAACTTCTGCTCTGTATATAACAAGTAGACACTGGTGACTTACGAACACATGAGAATAGCTCAGATGTTGACAGTGATCCAGGAGAGCTGCAAGTGCAGGGCTCAGCAAATGGCATTCACACATTTGAAATGTACAACACAAAATAGGAGATTGATGCATGTAAAAAGTGAAAAATAATTATTGAAAATGTACTTACAGGTTTTATGGTAGCAGCATTTTAATTGAATGAAGAGTTACTGAGAGCACAAAATCTCTAAAAGGCAGAGGTGCTTACTTAGAACCAGTACTTGATCATTTTCATGTCTGCACTAGTAATTGTTCCACCTACTACTCAGGAATTAAAGTATTCCTAAATTTATCAGCTTATCAAAGTACACAAAATTAACTGTGTATATATAATCTAAGTAAACTGACAACACCCAATATGGCTACAAATCATACTACACTGTATTTTGCTGTTACAGATACTACTTTAGGAGTGAATGCATGCAGACTGGGCACTACTGTCACAACAGCCTGATGCAGTTTCAATGTACAAGGGCAATTCTATCAGAAAAAAAATTTCAGAGTGAATGATGTCCACATTTTGAGGCACAGTATCACTTGTGCTCTCCAGCCAACAACTTTAGAATTACAAAGCTCTGCCTATTTTCTGGGCAGACAGAGGAAAGGGAAGAAAAATAAAAATTAATCATAGAACCTAGTTTTAATTTAATCCTAGAAACAAAAAATAACTAATACATAAAGTAACCTTAAAGAAACAAAACAAAAAAAAGTCATTGTAATTCTATTATATAATTTTCTTCTCTACCTTGAACCAACACCTACTTGACACCTGTAACACAGCTCAAAGCAACTGCAATATGTCCCCATATACCCTTTTGGTCTCTTCAATAGCGAGTGCCAAGACCACCCACTCTGTTCCAGCTAACAAATCTCCTGGGCGTAAGTCCCCACCTACATGTGTCCTTGTCACAAATGGCAGTTCTTCCCTCACAAATATTACTACAATTATACAATTATACAAATATTACTACAATTATAACCAGGGCAGTGTACATGCTCGTGACAATGCACTACAACAAAGAATGGGACTATTAGTGCTAATGGATCAACTTGATATTCTACATAAAGCTAACACCCTCTATTCAAATGTGTTCAATATCTTGATGTTGTTTTGTTGTTACACATGTGCTAAAATACAACATTAGAATAAGCCCTCCTTCACTTCTTGCAGTGCAGTTCTTGATGAGAACTGGTGACCTTTCTCTTAGCCATACTGCTCTTCAGACCAAATCTGCTGATTACAGCCACAAAATTAAACCCTTATGCTTTTCTGTCATTTGTTGTGCTGGTTTTGGCTGGGACAGAGTTAATTTTCTTCACAGTAGCTTGTATGGACTATGGGTTTTTCTGAATGTGCTGGCAGTAGTGCTGGTAATACAGGCATGTTTTCATTTTTGCTGAGCAGTGCTTACACAGAAGCCTAAAGCTCTCCATAACTACTTTTCCTAAAAATATTTGGGAATGCATAAAGAATGGGAAGCAGACAAAACACAATGGAAGCAGACCAAAAAAAAAAAGGCATAAAAACCTTCCAACTGTTCTCTTATACCAGTATTGTTGCAGGATATGGCTCTAACCCTGCACTACTTCCCATTCAGCTCTGCCATCTGTACTGCTTCTAAAACTTTGTGAACAGGGTGGGATTATCCAGGTATAAACAAATAAGGGAAAAGAATATGAAATTCTAAGTTATTATGATGTAATTACATTTAAAAAAAAAATTTCTATAAACTTCGGTTTTCAGTTGGGAAAGGAAAAAAAAATCTCTATCTGCTAGCTGAGCAAATCTGAGGCAGTGGACCTGGAAATGACATTATTGATTACATCACTTTATATAATGCACTCATCTAAATAGGTCCTTCCCAGAGAACAAAAAATTTTTCTTCCATCTACTCTGTCAAGACATGACCCACCACCTTCTCAACAGGGTTGTTTATTCTAACAAATTATATGCTGATTTTGAACTTGCATCATATTCTAATAAACAGTTCAACTTTATAGTGTAATGGGCCTAACACCCTATGAATTTCAGGTAAGATGCACAAAATTATTTAGACACATAGAAAGACTTACAAAAAACCAACACTGTGGATGGTACACCTTCTTCCATTAAATTGTACAGTGATCTGGACAACCAATCTGACTTTTGTAAAACTTCAGAGACCCTATTTTCAGTTTTTCTAAAGCTGATGCTTTGCATTTCTATTTATGTCTTTTCAGGTTGTCAGAAACATACAAGAACCCAGATGTTCCAACAAGCAGCACTAAAGCCAAGATATGACAGCTAAGCAGAACCCTGTCTTTCTGTTTGGTGGCCACCACTGCCTGTTAAATACTGGAACTCCACAAATTGGTTTTGTATTTTGTGATACTGCCAAGTGACAACTGAGTCTGAGTTCAGAGGACTTGGATTCTGAGGACAAGCTATGCTTCTCCTGCTCCAGTACACAACTGGGCACCCAAAACCACACTGCTAATACACTTCAAGGTTTCTAGTTTTCTGCTTCAATATACCAAGCTTCTACCTGAAGTGCAGGATTAGGAATGGGCACAGGGGTCATTTTATGCCTCAGAGCAGGAGCCGATTTTGGCCTTGGTCTTTTAATCTCTGGCTCTTCAACTCTTTGAAAGCCAATGTCATCTTCACAGGATTTCCTTGAAGATAGGTGAGTGCAGTCAATTCCCTCCTCCCGATAATAATGCCCAGCATTCCTGCTGCGCCCCTTGAGAGTAGCAGAGTCCTGTTTAAGTGCCAAGGAAACTGGAGCTTGGGCAGTGGCTGGGCTGGTGGGTGGTGATCCTGTTGTTACCGTAGACTCTGATGCAGAGCTTGCCTGCTGTTTATGTTTAAATTTGATCGAGTCACTTCTCTTAGGAGGAGTTGGAGGAGTTGAAGCCACTTCAGCTTTTGATGGCTGAGGTGAATGGCCTGTCACCTGATTAGGGGAAAGGTACTCCAGTTTGGGAGGAGTTGGTGGCCTTTTGAAAGTATCAGGGTCAAAGATAGATTTCCTTTGTTTCGGCTTTTTGTACACAGAGAACTTTTCTGTTTCTGTTGCTGAGATATTAACCATGACTTTTGGCCAGGTACCACCACTGTGCTTAGTTCCATGTCCTTTGTCAAACGCTGTCTCAACCATCATACAGTCAGTTCCTGTAGGTTCATAGGGCAGCCTCCTGTTGTCCAAGTCAACAGCTCCATAGCCTTGGTCCCCATATGTCTCTGGGCTGAAGGAGCTGAGGCTGTGTTCTGAATTACTATGGCAACTGTGCACTGTGTTCCTACGAGAGTCTACTCGCAATGTGTTATTCGGGAAAGGTTTATGATCACAAAATGCAGTGCTGCCCTGATCACTCTGGTCCTTCTTGCCATCCATGATGTCTGGATTGAAAATGTCGGTCTGGGTTGAGCTGTTGAGTTTCAGATTTCTTTTATTTTGTGCTTGTATCTCTGATGCATGAACTCTACAGTTTGATATTTTTTCTGAATCCTTCAAATTTTCAAATATATTTTGACCACTCCAAGATGAACTCTGAGGAAAAACCTAAAACAAAAACCACATGTAATCACCTTATTATTGTGGCTGATTTCTGTTTAGTATGAGTCATATCCTAGTCTCCTTGATTTATCGATACCTGAATATACACTTAACAATATCATACAATTCAAAGCACAGAACATCAGATAAAATGAAGCTAGAAAAATCTTTGTAACATTTTCAGAACAATTCCCAAAGGGCAACTCCACATGGTGGCAAAAGTACTCAACTGAAAGTGAAGCACCTGCATTCTACTTCTGCCTTTGGTAAGTGATGCCAATAAGATAACTTTCATGGTCCACTTCCCCTCAAACATTTCAGCATCATACTTTCTTGAAACCCCAGGCTCTCTAGATCTGAAATTACGACTCTCAAAATCCATGTGACAGGCCCAGAATAATGGGATTCTAAACTCAAAAGCAAATTGGAATAATGCTTCTATAGAAATAAGCCTGAAAAACAAAGCTTTGTACTTAATCTTCATGATAGCAAAAGTTCCGTTTTCTGCACAACACCTTCCTGACTAAAAGCTACCTTTCTTTAGTCAGCAGGCAGTTTATCTTTCATGTACAAAAGTGCTGCAGCTCTGAAGCAAAACCCAAGAAGCAGCAAGCAATTGTGGTAGCACTCATTTCACGCGACGAGCAAGCAAATGGGAAAGAAGACAGTAAGTTAGTCTCATTTCCTATTAGATGGCAAGAGCCTTTGGAAATAACTGTTGAGGGAGTGTACCAGCAGTGAAACGTATCCAGATGGTTGTCTTTTTCCCATTTTGATACATTCTTTTTTTTTTATATACTCTTCCCTGAACAACTAGAACAATTCTGTGTAAGTTTAAGAGAATTCTGCAAATTCAGCTTCTGCTACTCACCTTCATGAGTGATAGAGTAAGGGAATCCCTACAGTTTCGTAGCAGAGCTTCACATTCAGTAAGCGATTTATTATCTAGTGCAATGCCATTGATCTATACACAAAAGAAACCACAACAGATGTCTGTAAATCAAAAGTAATAGGCAGGGAGGATTTAAGGTAGAGTATCTCTGAGACAGGGAAAACACTACACATGTATACATGACTGAAGTCTGGTTGATGTTTGTGCATTCGTCAAGAGTGGAGAGTAGAAAACTCCTAAGTACAATCTGCTATTCCTGCAGGGACACGGTGTAAAACCCCTGCCCTCTGTGCAGCTGTACCAACAGCAACCACCTCCCCTTTCACAGTGCTCAAACCACACCCATCCTGTAAGGCTGCAAATGCACCCAGGGACACACTTCCTCCCCAGAACAGATGACAGCTATGGTACCAACATTTACAAGACAAGAAACCTCTCATCCAATAAAGGGATACCTTTATGGAACTGACCTTTCCTAGTCAATATAAGAATCACAGATATCATTTTATATATATATATATATATATATATATCTAAGCCAAGTGTGAAGAATAAGCTAATGCTTCTGACAAAAATTCTCATATGAACTCAGGAAATAAGCTGCACATTATATTCGTCACTCAGCATACAAAAACATTAATTTAGAATAACTATTCAGTGAATTTACAAAAAGGACTTAATATTGCAAAAGTAAAAAACTAATTGGAATGTTTGGCATCTTAAAGAGTAGCATCAATGATAACACTTCAAAATAAATAAAAACTTTAAAAGGCAAATGCATTTTTAAGACTTACAGCAATTATTCTATCTCCCACAGTAAGGGAACCCTCTTTGGCAGCTGGGCTTCCAGGCACAACAGCAGCAACAAATACTCCATTTTCTAGACTGACCCCACTATCTGAAATACACAATAAAGAATTTGATTCTGCAATTCAAATATACTGCTCAAATGGCATGTCTGACCTGCCTGCACAAGAAAGAAATATGACTACCAATCCAAATGAATTTCAGTTTCTGAAAACCCTTCCAAAGAAAAAACAAGACAGGGAAAACAAGGATTTTGTGTATCCCAAAAATTAATATAATCACACAAAGATGGGGAAACTGGGTTTAACAGACTTGTTTACACTCCCAGGAACATTCCAAACAGGCAGCTAAGCAGAGACAAGTATTTTATAAAAAAAAAAAAAAATCAACTAAAACCCACTCAACGACAAAAAGCAAACCTGTACTTACAGAATGAAGCTATTATTAATCACAGCATTCTTAGTTTGTTAAAAAAAAATTAATGAAAACCCCTATCTAGGAGGTCATAACAGTGTAAGTGCGACTTAAGCAAAGGCTCAGAGAACATGTACCTTTATGTCAAGCCTCATCTGGCTGAACAAACATGTGCCATTTACATCCATCCTTTATAGTCATTACCTTTATGTCCAGAAACATTGATGTGAAGAGGTGTTATCACTCGCCCACCTAAAGACTTCCTTCTTCGAACCACCATATTAATAACACCTCCTCCATTTAGAACAGCTTTTATAACTTGCTTTTTGTCCTTATTGGTAAGATCCACATCATTTATCTTCAGCAGCCAATCATTCACTCTGGTAGATATACAGAATTAGGCAGGTCATTTATAAGCACACTTTGCTGGACACAGCACATGAATAATTTTCCATGAAAAGGCATGCAACAGAGCTGATCTCAATAAACTCATCCTTCATTATCTGGAGTTATCCATTCCTGATAAAGCATTATATAGCAGCTAAATGAAAACCAGGACTGCTAGCCTGCACTTCACTAGGAAAAGTATATCGTTTAATCACTACTGACTACTTCTTATTTAAAAGCAACTCTTTGTACTGAGAAGAGTTACTAAAAAGCTGCTATCAACACTAAGAATAGGAGATGGTTCCAAATGATCCCTTGCTCTACTCTCCTTTTCCCTTGCCCTCTCTCAAAAACTCACCCTCATGTCTTTCCCAAAATTTAAATAAATAGATCTAGATTTGAGGAGATAATAATGGAGTAAATGGGGCACACTGCAATAAAAGAACATTTCAAATCCTGTTGAGTTTTAAGTGCTGAGTCAACCAGTGTTTAATTTCTGTAATGCTTTTAGGCATTGGTCTTCTCAGTGTGATTTCCCAACCAACATTAATAATATACACATGGCAAATGATAAAGAAAAAAGAACTTCAAAAAAGGAAAACAATGAAGACCATTTCCAATATGCTTATATTTAGTTTATTATGACCAACAAAAGACAGGTATCTTCCAAAGTCAGACCCTACCTTAAGCGACCATCTGCAATACTTCCCTTGTCTACTTTGGTAACAAAGATCCCGCAGTCTCCAGGGAGGTATGGCTCGTTTACACCTTCTGCCACATCAAAACCAAGTGCTTTCAAGTCCATATCATCCTAGTAAATATTAATACCAAGTGATTCAACTGCACTGGCAAACAGTGTCTGTTAGCAAGAGGCATTACTGCATGTTTGCACTATGTACTTACATTTACAGGGTTCCTGAATCAGGCAAGTTTTTATTTTTTGTACGTAAATATATAAGCTCCCAATTCCATTAGTTATAGGCGTCCTCTGGCATTAACACTAACAAATGTGATGTACCAGCCAAACATTTCAAATAGAAGAACATACAAGAATTACATACATAGCAGCAAAATAAAAATCCTGGACTACAAAGAAAAAAAGTGAAATTATATGGAGAAAAGTATTGCTAGGATAATGAGAGGAAGTAGAGGTTATCTGGATTGCTAAACATAAGAACTTTACTTAATATGCCAAAATAGAAACAGGATTTAATTTTCTCTACAAACAAGCAAGAGATTAGCATCTCCTTCCATCCCAGATTTTCAAACTCAAAAGTAATGTTGCCCTAAAATACATGTTCACCATGTGTAAGTACTTTTAATACTTGAAAATTTCTAACCAGCATATCTGAGCAAAAGTAGGAGAAATAGTTTAGTGTAAGACTATTTTTTGCATAGATTTTAAGTGTTGTTGCCTGTAAAAGATTGGCCTCTAATATCAGTTTCCTTCACATCTTAAGTTTTGTCTGCTGTATCACTGCCATGTCTGCAGTGAATCACAAACTTAAAGAACCCAATACTAGATGGACCTGGGTACCCTGCAACATTAGATGTAGGAACTATTTTTATTTATAATGCATATGAAAAAATTATAAAGCTTGTATGTAACAGTTTGGTTTTATCAACTACTTTCATGTAGCTGTAATTGCATTTGCTGCCTCCATGTGCACCTCCATGTGCACCTGCATGGGTCTTTGCCAAACAATAAAGAACTGAAAAGACCAAAATCATATTTTTAGTCTTACCTAGTACTAAAAGATTATAATTGGCTTCAGAGCTATCCAATACACAAGACAATGCAGTGTATGATTTTACTTACTCTGTCTTTTTCAAATTCTACCACTTCTGTTTCCCATTCCAGAGAATCTGTATCTATGGCTGAGTCATGGGAACTATGGGCCATCAATTGACGAAATCTGGCCTCCTTTTCCAATTGATTTTCCATCTTTTCCCTAGGCAAAGAAAATTATTACTTGCAGAGGGAGACAACCCCCTTTTAAATAAACTGAAAAATAATTTTATGATTGTGATAGATGTTATATTGGGTTTTATAAATCAAAAATCCAAGCTGTGTTAAAAATTTCCTTCAGCTTCTGTCTTTCCAATATTCTTGGTCTGCTATCAAATTGACTTTCCATTTCTATATATTGTCTTAATATAATCTTACATATTTTGCAATATTTTTACGTGACTAAGTGCACTATTAGGTTTCTCACATCTTCCAAAATGCCTTTAATTTACCCTCAGATGAGCTCCATCAGTATGTAGGGCATGATAAATACCAATGGCAAAACCTCTCCCATAAACCAGTAAGTAAACAGTTGAGAGGAACTAAACTGCAGTTAATATGACTTCAGTGAAAGGATCCCAATATTGTTAAAGTGTATCTCCACAGCAAAAAGCTTACACTATGAGTCTCATTAATAAGATAAAATTGATACTGTCCAGCACAATAATTTCCATGATAACTAAAAATATAGGCAATACTTCCATGCACAATAACATGCATGTCTGCTGCCCACAGCTATAAAAACATATGGTTCACTTAAGACCACAGCTAAAAAACCAAAGTTTTTATCACAAACTTTCAAGCAGTTTGATCATTTCTCTAACATACTTCAGTTCCTTCAGTTCACGAATGGCATCATTTTTCTGCTTTCTCATGTCATCCAGATTGCGAAGAGCTTCAGCCAAGTCACTCACAGCCCGGTCTCTCTCCCTCCTTAAGTTGTCACACAAAGTTCTTCAAAAGAAAAAAGTTTCAATCTAGTTACTTAAAACCGTATTAAAGTAAACTGGTTTTACTGCATTGTATAGTTAACGTAAAATTTCAAAGAGCGGTTTCAAAAAGTATCTATCTGCAAAATAAAAAAGGATAAGGAAGAAAAAAATTACTATGCTAGGACTTAATTCTTCATCCCTTTCAGAACCTTGTTTCTACTTATCTTCTTTAAACTAGCAGGAAAACCCCTTATTTAAGTATTTTCCCTTAGTTCCTTACATGTATTTAGAAGCAAATATGTTGGATACTTTTTGCCCATGTCCCCACAGGTAAAGAATTATCTGCAGGACTAGAGCTATGGCAGGGTTATTAGTATAGCATGCCTAAAAGAATGCATGATTGGCTGTTCCTATGCAGAAGTGCTGTTAGACTCAAGGGTATTTACTAGAGACATTTTGGTTACGAAAGCACAGGAAACACAGATCTTGTAAGGTGCCCTCAACATTTTTTAAAAAAATCACTGTGTGATAGCTGATGCAGAGGAAGTGCTAGCAAATCCAGCCATCCTAGAACTGCATCAACTGCACACCAGGTGTTACAGAAATCACTCGTGTCGGCTAGCAGTTGTTTACCGTATGCTTTCCCTTTCTGCAACAATCTTATCCCGCTCTTGAAAGGCCCAATCCCTCCTACACTTGGCTACTTCTGCTTCCTGGACAGCTTCTTTTAGTTCTTGTGACATTGCCTCATATTGTTTCCGAAGCATTTCAATTTCTTTGTTTGCTCTTTCTATGTCTAGGGTAGCAGAATCTTGTATCTAGGAATTAAGAAACACAGATAAATATTTTAGGCACAATTTTTAGGTACATATGCACAAACAGCTTTTACTATATGTATGTTACCTGATGTATTCAATTCTTATGTTTTCATGAAAAGTATTCATTTATTTTAACAGCAACTCTGGGTGGGGGAGGAAGCAAAGATAAAACCTGTTGTAATGCATTTCATCCAGTAGCACACAGATTTGTACAACTACATGAATAAGAATCCTCACTTCAAAACAACATCAGTGAATGTTTCATATTTCAGAGATGACATTCTATATTTTAATCTTGTTCTGCTCAGCAGACAGAAAAAAACCCTACAAGTATACTTAGAAATCAGACACACTACTATATGCAGTTACAACATGTATTTCCTGCATTAACACCTGTTATTTACCCTGGGACAACAATCCCAAGACTTGGGATTCATATAGGTCCCTTAATTCCAAAGCAATGAAATTGAAGAGCAATGGAATTGAAAGAAAGTTTTTATTTAATGCTTCTTCTTTTAGATAAGAATTACTTTATTCTTAAGTTACCTTGTCACTCTAAAATTCTCTATTTTGAACAAGAAAGATGGTGACAACAGTAAGACAAATACACAGAGAAAACTCCAAGCTTGCAGCACAATAACACAAGCCAACTACAACAGTACAGCCCACCACAAGCTGCAGGCTTGCAAACAATTGCACATGGTTAACTTCAAGAACATAAATTAAACTAATGAATCTAGACTTACTGACTTACAGTTTGGTTAAAATGTAAACTTTTTCTATTTCTATTTACAAACAGAAACTTAATATGAAGCACAACTGTATTTCTTCCAAACAAGAATTTCTGTTAGTATGTCTTGAAAAATATACATGCACATGTATGTATTTTAGAGTGACTTGAGGAAAAGAAGGAAGACTCCCAATGTGCCCAGACCTTTAATCTCTCGCAAGTTACTGACCTAACTAAGCTAAAAAAGAAAAAAGGCATCAGTGAAGACTTGCAATACCTGACGGGCTTGATAATATTCCCTTAGCAGATGGTCTCTCTGGATGATAGCTTCAGTTCTCTCCTTCCTAGCAACATCTCTTTCTTCCTTCACTGTCTCTATATCCTTGCAAGCTTGATCAAGTTCCTTCTGGGCTTCAGCTTTGTCCTTCACTTCATGACAGTATTTTTCCAGTAACTCATTCCTCTCACAAATCGCTCGATCTCTTTCCACTAGAGCAGAGTTTAGTTCCTAAAACAAGATCCATTGTTTGCAGTAGGTTAGGTTCAGAAGGCAATAGTTCATCTTTCCAATTGTATACATGTCATGACACCTTAAAAGCCTAGAGAGTTTACCACTAATCTTCTGAAAAATGGGAGCAGATAACATTACATAAAAGTAAGTACTAGCAAAGAATATTGAATGTGATATTAAAAATATCACACCATCACATGAGCACAGTGCTTTGTCAAAAGTAAGCAAGATTCTGGGAGCGCTCATAGCTTTGAGGAACCTAAATGAGAAAAGGTTATTAACCAGACAGACTTGGTGTTTAAAAAAAAAAAGTTGTTAAATATGACAAAGGGTAAGAATATATTACAAATATTTTTAAACAACTGCTTGAATTTTACAGGACTGAAATAATTTAGACAACCCAGCTACATAAGCATCTTACAGCTTCTCCGTAAGTTTTAAAGGAACATTAAAGTTATATGCCATTAAGATACCAATGTGCTAGAATGTTCGAAGACAAAACTACAATATTCTATAAAGCAGAATGTCAGTACACCTTAAGTGTGGAATTCAACTGCATTGTAATAAAAAAGATAAGGCAAATGTAGCCGTGTTCTAAAATAGAATCTGCCCTTCTAAAATTAGTTAAATTAGACTTCCCATTAGAAGAATGGGTCATTGAAACAATCCAGTTTCATGCCACTATATTTTCAGATGGCTCAGCTCTCTAGAAGCATTCAGTCAATGGCTACAAAGAAGTCCTCCTACACATAGGAACTCCTAGCTGGAAACTACTGATGTATTGATCACAAAAAGCTCACCAGAGACAGCTGACATCTCAAAAGCAAAAGAAAGAAAGGGTTCAAGTGCCTAAGGCTAGAAAGACACCATGTCATAAACTGATTTTCATTCTATTTATCTCTACAGTTTGCAAAGAATAAAATTGAATATTTAAAGCACAGATGACAATTGCATTTTGCTGCACTAACAGAATTGGTTTTGAGATATGCATCTAATTAAGGGTAGTCAGACTTTTAACAATGACATTAAGAGAGCCATTTTTGCTGTAGAGTAGCAGACAAGCACTAGAATTAATGACTCACTCTGTAAGTGAATCTCAATTACCAGAACACCCAAGTGCTTTCAACACCAGTAAGACCTTCCTTGCTCAGTACCTCTGAAGAGAGAAAAATCCCTGAACTGTCTGTTGGTGCAGACAAGTTTTAGTACTGAAAACAGCATTTTGCAGTTTAACTACAGTTTGTATAAAATGTGCATTCAAAAGGGTGTATAAAACTTACACAAAAATATTAAGTCTTTTCCCACAAGCAGCTGAGATGAAAGTCACCAAGGAAGGCAGAGGGAAAGTTCTCAGCAAGACTTTCACTAAACAAGAATTTACAGTTCTTTAAAGAGATTGGCAAAAATACACACTACCACAGTTTAATTCAGCACGCTCAGTATAAACCATCTGAATAAGAGGAGCCATTGCCTCCAGTGATCAGTGGTAAAATTTCACCTCTATCTTTTTCCTGTGACATTTGCACAAAATTACAACATGACAGTACAGGGAAATGTGCCATTTGGCACTGACTAGAATAGCTTCTGTTTGAAAACAGTAGAGCAGTTTGAGTTGAATGATTCTGAATTTGTGAATTATTTTATGTTTTAAGGAAGTTCTCACATGTGAATATAACATAAGGACAAAACGTAACAGATCTGTTAAACAGAGGGGAAAACTGACTATCACTGAGATGAAACATAACATTCTAAGTATTTGCCAGAGCAAAAGATTATGCCAAACAAGAAAACACCAATGGAGAAAGGAGAAGGGGAAATCTCTAACATCCAGTCCCTGGCTTTGAGTGGTTGAGTTCATGAGAACTTAATCCAAAACTGTCCATTAGTGCAAAAATAATGAGATTTCTTCTATCATTTATAAATACCAGAAAATTAGTACATCTTAGATGCCTATTGAACCAGTAAGTTTGGGCATGTGTGACTAATAGAAGCTTACATGTCTAACTTGGAAATTAACTGTCCGACCTCATCAGTAGCTGCTCAGACACAATGCCTTAAAAAATCAACCTCTTCTCCATTTCAGTTGCTTTACAGTTTCTCCAGGACACCAAAGGCACACTAGCAAACACAAGCTTCAGGGAAGAAACTACATTTAAAATTACCTAAATGGGTTCAGTGCTGTTTCAAACAATCAATTAGCACTACATAACAGGGCACTTAAAGGTACTATACATCACAAGAAAAGTGAAAAGCTTTACATTCCCTTTTCAGAGAGCACCAGAACAACTATGCACCGAGAGGATAATCCCACTTTTACAGGGGACATATTTCAGGATACTATTTCAAGTGAATTCATACATTCATTGATAGATTTTTTCAATGTTTCAAACATTTTCCTTGACAGAAATAGAAAATCCTTTATGCATTGAATACAGCTGCAGCAAGCCAGTACTATGTGACACAAGAACATACCTCCTTACAAGCAGAAGAGTCTTAGCTACAGGAAAGAAAAACAGGAACAAAAAGACAACTCACAGTACAGCTATTTTATACCTTTCAGAACATTACAGAAGCAATTATTTCTGCTTGCTGAAGGGCCACTTCTGGAGGTGAAGAAAAATGCAATGTCTCTGCCTTGCCAACACCACACTCACCAGTCCTAGGCTCTTGCTGATTCTTGTTCAAACACCCCTTTAAGTCAATACCCATGTATTTAAAATTTTAGTTCCCTGCCCCTTGAGGCACTTTGGCAAATTACTCATAGTGCTACAATGACAGATATAACAAATTGGAGCAGAATGACTAATTGTGGCTATTTCCATGAGTATTCCTAACCTACCCTGATTCCTACCCTACCACTGAAATCAACAGACATTTCAATTGCCTTAAATGCTTCGATGAAAGTAGAAGAGGTATGAAACATATTAAAACCTCAGTCACTGTAGAGCTGAATTACTGAGCTGACAAATATGTGGAGCTGAAAAATATGGCTTCTTAAAGCCATAAGGAATTTAGTCATGTTTAGAAGCTCTGATGCCACATGCCACAACAATCCACATCATGTTCCTCCAAAAATGGTGTTATTTATTTAAAAGAAAGCTCCACACCTTAATTTTTTGTAAGAGTATTTTGTTGAGATGTAATGCTGTGAAAAGAGTAAAATGAGATTTATAGGCAATGGAATACATTTGCTTGTATCTATTTCATGCTAAATTAAGTATTTGTAAACCAAATAGTCAAGTGAATGCATGTCAGCGGAAATGAAACTGAGCAGCAAACTGTGTTCTGGAAATCATAACAGCTTCATTCTGACATGGCTGTGATAGAAGCATTTCAAGAACATATATTGCTGAAAAATAGAAAGGTCTGGTTTCATACACTTTAAGGCATGCCTGAATTCTAAAGAAAAAAAATCTTCAAAACATCCTCTTTAACTTATAAGCAGTAAAGGGCAAATGAGTAAGAACATGCATGTCAGCACAGGCTTTGCATAAGTATTTAAGATGACTTGATCATGTACCGTCTTAAGCCACAGCAGATAGTATCCAGTGGTTCCTGTAGAGGTTAAAAGTTTAAAATAATGAGTATTTAAAGCTATATTATTATAGCGAGCATTAATTAAGAAGGTATGAAAGACTAACACAGCAAAGGAAAGGATTTATAATATGCAGAACAGAATTAAGTCAAGTGAATAGCAAATTTCAACTGGCAGGTACTCTGTTCAAACATGGAAGCTTGATAAACTGATAGTAAAAAGGACTGCTACAGGAAGACATCAGAACACAATTTCCTCTTTGCAGTGGATTCCTATTTTCCATTCATCAGTCACACATTCCTGATTCCAGCATCAACAGCATATACTCATTTCCCTTCCCCATTAAAACAATAGGTTAGTACCTGTCTTAAAGCTTCCATCTCTTCACTGGCCACTCGTTTCTCAGAAGAGGTGTTCTTCAACTTGGACTCTGCAAGCTCCAGTTCTGTCTGAAGCTTATCTACCTCTTTGATTACTTGATCTCTTTCACTCATTATGAGGCGGTACTCATTGAAAACCGAATCCCTTTCTTCCTTGTATTTTTCTGCATCCTTGGCTGCTTTCAGCTGCATTGTTTTGAACCTTGTCACCTCTGACTGTAATCGCTCCATCTCTCTCTGCAACTCTTTATTTTGTGCTGTGGCGTTGCTTAGTTCCTGCTGTACTGATTCAAACCTAAAAACAAGCAGAAAGACCAGGAAGACAGTTGTTACTCATTTTCATACATTAAGGACTTGGCTGGGTAACCAAATGTATCCACCGGTAAAACAAGTACAGAAGACTTCTAAGAAAATGTATTCTCTGTGCTGCAAAATAACCACTGCTTTAGGAACATTAGTGAACCTTAAGGAATATTAGTGAACCTCTTTAAGGACTGAACCATAACAATTATTAGGAACCATTTACGAACATGGAAAAAAAAACATTTTTTGGCTTTGGTCTGTAGGAATTGTGTATCACACCTAACAGTCAATGACAACATTCTTAACACACCCATGGATGCTCTTTGCAGTCCTTGTGTGTGCTGATGCCCTTCCTACCCCATATGGTTGACTGTGTAGGCTTGGTATCAAGGAGCAGAGGGGTGGGTAAGTGTGGTGTAACAGTGTCTGTGCCCTTCTTTTTTAACATGTGAGCTGCTCCTAGCAGCACCTTCTCAGTGAAGCAAGGCTCCCACACCCCCGCAGCCAGAGAACTCTGCTGCCAGCCCAAAGCCCTGTTTCACAGTCCCCCCCAAGACTGCAATTCTAATACCATAAGAAGTTAACTTAGGCTTGAGATGATCTTCAT
Source organism: Gymnorhina tibicen (assembly GCA_013399875.1). Classification (NCBI taxonomy): domain Eukaryota; kingdom Metazoa; phylum Chordata; class Aves; order Passeriformes; family Artamidae; genus Gymnorhina; species Gymnorhina tibicen. Next base: position 3,959,919 of record VXAZ01001324.1, on the reverse strand, counting down.
TTGCAAAACACCTTTAGAAATTATATTCCCTTATTGATTTGCTTTTATATTTAAATAAGGAGATATATATACAGGTTCACCATGTGTTAAAGAGTTTGTCTGGAAAAAAGTCTGAGCTTTAACAAAATTCTGGTTATATTTGACTCCTGTATCTACAACTAAAAATAAACATAGGTTGAAAAGCAGAGTGTCCCTTTCTCACAAGAGCTAAACAATGGTTGAAATTCCTCATACAGTTCCAAAACCGTAATTGGGAAACCCTTTTCTTAAGAAAACGCACCATTTCTCCAAATTAACATCTCCATCACACACTCTAGAACCCTCCAGAAAATTTTATATAAATACACAGGCTTACTCATCACACCAAGATTACATACACTAGAGGAAAATTTTAGAAAAAATATTAGAAAGGTATTTGTGATTCTACCACAATGAAAATAAGATGCTACATTAGAATTGATACCTCAAAGGTATCAAAACTTGGTTATACCTCCTAAGAGAGGATGAATATTGCTGCTGGAAATGAATTGCTGTGTCCCTTTGCTTCATTAGCATGTCAATCTGTTTCTGAAGACGTCTGTTCTCCTCCTCAGCCTGTTCCAGGCGGCTCAGATCCGTGTTGTGACTCGCAATCTTCTCATTGTACCGTTTCCTCAGGGCATCGTAGTCCTTCTTCACACCCTCCAGCTTGTCCATTGCTGTATCGTAAAGTTTGTTTAATATCTCTGATGATCCATTTTGCTTCATAACCTTAAAAAAATGTCAGAAACTCTATCAATAACCTTTACCATTAATCAGTTCAAGAAATTTGATTTAAAATACATACATAAGAAACAAAATTAGAACAAAAATGTATTAACCAATTTTAGGAATCATTCTTTTTAATGACTAAGGAAAGACTGAATCTGTTCTAAGTGCCACTGTTACTCTAAGCATTATTACATCTGCTTTCTGTCTGCTTTATCACAAGTGCACCAGTGCATGAAAATCTCTCTCTAATGGCAATTGTTATGAACACCTACTAAAGCCATGTTGTTTTCGAAGTACTTGTGGTTTTAACAAGCAGTAATCACGATTTGATGACCAAGATGATAGCGGTAATTTAGGAAATGCCCACGAGGTGGCACTCATGATAGGTTGCCTGTATCCTCTAAGAATGAATTAAATAATAAAAACTTAATGACAAGAAAATCTAGCCAAAATATGTTATACACTCAGGCATATTATTTTAATATTAATTCAATATTTCATCTGAGAACTTCCCACAGAGGTTTGCATTTCAAAAACCATACAAAAAATATGGACAGGAAGAGAAAAATCCATTTAAACATGAATAAAGCCTGACTTGAATCTTAGTTTTAAATTAATTTACATCGAAGTAGGAATCTTGCTGTAAATCGCAACACTGATGATACATGATCAGCAACAACCTAAGAAATACCTAATGAGTGTTAGCAAAACTAGTCCTTGTTCATTCTCAAAAGGCAAAAAAATGTGCCTGAAATAAAGCCTAAAGCCTTCTTCCCCCCCCCCTTTTTTTTTTTTCATTCTGTGCTCCTTTTTTCTGGTTTTGTCTTTTAAATTGAAATCTGGCCCTGATGGAGTAGTGGGAAGAAACAGGAATGCTCTATACAGAGAGGTGCCAGGAATTATATAATACTAACATTAGCCTACAAAGGTATGTTCCTAACTATCTGAAAATAAAAAGTATAAAAAAATAGAAGGAAAAAAGACAGAAAACATGAGCTCTATAAAAATTTGAAACCCAACACACAGCAGCTATCCTGCACAAATTGGCTCCTCGTGTTCTTTTGTGTCTTATATTCAGCGTTAGGAGCAGTTCCTGAACATGGAGGAACCTGGATGCCTGCAGAGCAGAAGGGAAGGGGAGAGCAAGAGGCTGCCCACTCTTCATTGCCCAGAGGTAGAGACCAACAACCGTCATTGTTTATAAACGACTTTGCTACACAGGCAAGATAACAGAGACTAAAGTTCTTCAGTCTGACACTGGTCTCCTTTAACTAAACAAGATACATAAAAGTGGACCTGGAACAAGACTGCACTTGGGTTATTTCCACACACATCCCAATCCTCAACCAATTCAGCAGCATAACCCACACAGAGCTGGACATATGATTAGCCAGCATGCTTCAGTGAACCACTTCAGATAAGCTAAACACTTGGTAAAATGTCGGCATACACAAAATGTAAATACATAGATTTAAACCCACTCAAGAAAGCCATTTTTCTGAAGACTACTTCCCAAAGAAGCTTAAGAACAGGTTTGAGAACAAATTATTTAAGAATTCAAACAGAAACAAACCACTTCTCACTGTTGAAAGCATATATGGAATGTACTGATGCTGCAAACACACTAAAAAATTAAGGAAGGACTAATATAGAAGAAATTGGATGGAATTCAGCATAAACTTGCTAACAGAGATTTGCCAGAGGAAGATGGACACACCAGTACAATAAATGTCTCCCATTCAAAATCCTAGTCTGAAAGAAAGTAAATAGTCCCAGCTGGCCCAAGGAACACAGCCGCGGCAACATGAAACTCCGTATGTGAGCAGCAGAAACTTAAGCTGGTCAGCTGCTACACAGCAAATCCATGACAATCCCACACAAAGAGTAATTTGATCAAAAGCTTTTGTTCTCTGAGGCCACCAAGATGTATTTTGTTATGGCCTGACAACGAAACAACACGTCGAGGGATCAACACAGAGTTAGACTAATTCATACGAGAAATTACAGGGACAAGATAAGACTTTTGGCTCTCCTTCAAGATACCATGATTCACTCTGACAGGCTGAGAAACGGAGTTGCACAATTTTCTCACTAAGAGTCACATACACAGCTTTCTTTAAAGGTTTAATCATGATGCTGACGTGAGACTGGATTTCTTTAAATCAGTCCTGACGATGATACTTCAGCCTCCTTCTCTGCTTCCAGATAATTTCAAACTTCAGGACAGAACAGCAAAATAGAATAGCCTTCTTTCAGAGGTTCTGCATCCCTGCTTTGCAGACTGGGAAACTGAGGCACAGCCCAATTAAGCTGTTTGCCCAGGCTGACACAGCAAACCATTTCTGCTATCTTCTGAACAAAGCCACTTCACAGCAGAACTCGCAAGATAGCGTTAGAGAAACGAATCAAAAAGGAAGAACAGATCTTCGCTCATCTTTGCACTACCTTCAAGCACCTCCTAAAGTACCATTCAGCACCATCAGCTTGCTTTGACCTTTGCCCCTCTGACCCTAGCAAATAATTATTTTGGCTTGCATAGATTTTGCTTCTGAAGCCTAATGTTTGACTTGCAAGTTTGCCCTGTAAATCAGCCTAAACACAGTGAACCGAGATGCTCTGTTTAACCATTCCACATGTTACTGTAACAATTCTAACTAAATGAACAGACTTTTTGGTAGGTGAACAGTGGACCTGATACAACTAGTTGCTCCTTAGTATTACTCTTTTTTAAATTTTCAGAATATGTGAACAACACTGACCTGAGACAGCCTGTGATATAAAGTTCTGAAATGTCCAACTCTTCCGGTCCTGAAAATTTTGTCTCTTTTTGTTTCAAGTTCAAAAACATTAATCAACCTTTTGTGATTCTTCCCAAAAAACAAACAACAAACATAGCAAGCAAGTTTAAAGTAAGCCCTGCCCCATAAAATACCCTAAGAAAACAGTCATCTTTTTAATCACTTTGCAACTTCAAGTTAGATTTTTGATGCCTCTCTACCCACTTTAAAAAATATCATGTGTTGTGGACCCCTATCCATATCCCTGCCTGCCTTTCCATGTGGCCTTCCCCTTCCCCCATCTCTAGTCCAAACCACTCCCTCAGGTTCTCCCTATTGTCTCTGTTATCCTAACTCCGCCCTTGTGCCACCCCCCTGTTCCCCAAGATAGGGACTGTGAATCCCGGAATCTCTCTCTCTGCCTTGGGGTTCAGCAGCCACCAGCTTCTCTCTCTCTGGGCTCTAGCCATGTGCCAGCCCTCTGCCTGTGGGGGCTGGCACGTGTGCTGGTCCTAGGCCTTGGAGAGTTAGCATGGAATAAGACCTGCTGCAGTGTCCATGCAAGAGCCTTCTCGCCTCCTTTACCGACACCGCGTTGTTGTGAGCCGACAATTAACTGAGATAGCTCGGGCTGCCGAAAGGCTGCGGGAAAGTGGTTCTCCCACTCTCCCTAGGAATGTCCTGCGGCGCTCTCAGGAAAGTTGCGGCCGGCCATGCCACCGCAAGAAAACAGGCACAACAACAATCATGCATACCCAATCTTCATGTACACTTTTTCATCTCTGCATTTAAATACTCCTTATTCTTTTTTTCCAGCTAGACAAAGAAAATCAATTAGTAATCAAGACGTCATTGTCTCCCCTAATACTGTACAAGGTCAGGAGGCTGTTTCAGAACCAGCAAGACACGAAAGGCAGCAACACTGCATGTTCAGATTTCTTTATGAGAGGAAGAATCCATGATCTCTTGCAGCACAGACACTCCAGGCCATAGCTCACCTGCTGCTGCTGGCTGCGCAGGTCTGTTATCTCCTTCTGATCCTCATCGTGAAGCCTCTTCATCTCCTCACAAGACTGCTGCAGGTGATTGTGTTCCCGCACCAACTGCGTGTTTTTCCTCTTCAGGGTATCCATGTCCTCCTTCAGCTGGGACTGGTCGCTCAGCAGCCGACTGTGCAACGTGCTGTCACGGCACACAAAAAATACTCTTAGAGGCCAACTTGCAAGGACAAAGTCCTGGAGTAACTCATTTCAAGCATGAGTTTCCTACCAAGAAAGCAGCTCAAACTGACTCAATTCTGCTTACTGGTGTATTCCAAGCACCAGGAAAAAAACAAAACCAGAAACAAACAGGGACATAAGTACAAAATCAGGTGAAAGTACACAGCACTCTTAAATCTCATCAGAAGAGATGATGGATTTATGCCACCCGTCAATGCCATTTCATAGCCATTAAAAGCAGGCAGACAAACACAAATAGCATAATATGATGATTCTTGAGATAACAGGAATTGTCCCACCAATCATTTCCACTTTCTCTCGAGGTCCTCAGCTGAGCATCAGCTAAACAAAACATAGGTGAAAACAACAAAAATCTCCTTGTGTGCTACTGTTTTAAAAACAAACTAAACTCCCAAACTATCAGAAAAACTCCACAACCAACAAAAACACACTATGTATGTTTCAACTACAGTCAAGATAAAAAGTTCCTCTACACTTCATTATGCTAGCCATAATTACTGAAAAAAACACCCTCTCACTTAAACAACTGAGAGCCACATGAGGAGGCTACCATTCAAGGTACAAGTCTAAAATTAGACTAAACCAATGCTGAAAAAGAGCAGATAAGTCAACGGAATGAATTTTACTACTGCAGATCAAAAAAGTGAATTTGGGATACAGACAAGTATTTTTATTGTTGAAACAGAACGACACTAAACTCTCACACTTGCTGGTAAATGTTTAAACAGGTATTTATACATAAAAAGTTTGCATTCTAAGATATGCTGTATTCCTTCCATATGAAGTGAAATACCAACATTTCCTGCATGGAATGACCGAAGCATTAAAAAAAGTTTCCTTGAAATTAGAACACCTGTTAAAAAAAAGCCTTTGCAAAAAGTATATTCCCATAATTAAGCACACAATTTTTACATGTAGGTTATTAATCTGCTGTCATTCAGATTTCAGTGACAATGATAACTTCTTTAGAATGCCAACTTTTTTTTTTTAAAAAGAGCACAGGGTTTTAAACAACTACTGCAGAAGAAAATAACATTTGAATTTAACCTGTGTTAAAACTTCCACAAATCGTCATGAGAGCTATCACAATCTATTAAAAGAGAGTAAGAAATTCCATTCTCTTGGATTATATTCTGCTCTCTAGCCTGACAGTAAAACTGTTAGTTTGCAACTTCAAATCAGTAATCAGGCTTTCTTTTTTGATCTCCTGAAGACATTGGGGATTTATATCTCAAATTCCTAAAGGTAAAACAAGCAGTCCATACTTGATCGTTTCAAATGGGCCAGAAATGTTTTATCTGATGCAAGCATCAATATTACAATTTAAGTGGAAAAACAGCATTAAAAAACTACCTAATTACCATGTTCTAATACTTTTTGATCTAGCGCAGACTGGTAAACTCTTACCTTGTACAGCTTTACTAATACTTACTGATAAAAATCTGCCTCTTTTGCTGCTTCTTCACACCTTTTCAGTGTCTTGGTGTGTTGGTTCTGCAGGGACTGTAGGTCTGACATGGCCTTCATACACTGAATCTTCAGCCTTTCATAATCATGATTTGGTTTTGGACTCGGCCTGGCATGCAAAAAGAATATGAGGTCAAACATCAGGTACTAAAGTGAATGAAAAGTCTGGGAAATTATTATCCAGTAAAAAATGCTATCACACAACTGTTGATATTTATTATGCTTGATTTAAATACTGACCCATTAAGATAATATAATAAACTAATAAAAAGCCACTGACTTGAACTTGTATTAGTTTTATATTGAGATGTAACATCTAATAATGGGATCATTTTGTCTAACTATCACTAACATGGCCAAAAATAGTACATGAGCTTGCATGTCCCTCTCTTCTGGGCAGCAATACTACCACAGAACAGAACTTCAACTGATACAAGAACAAGTCCATCACAGCACACTCGGCTTTCCTGTGCCACCATGTGAAACTCTCAGTGACAAAGCCCAGACCTGCAGTGAGGGTAGGGCTGGAAGAGGCTGCCAAGGCCAGCTGGGCATGCATGGAGACCTGGGCTAAACAAAGCTTCTCCCAGGCAACAGCTGAAGGACCTTGTCTATAACTCCCAAGGAAAAACAGTTAGGCTTGAGAGAAAGACTTCTAATGGGATATCAAACACACACACCGTGCTGGCAGAACTTGACCTGTTTGACCAAGTCGTTCTGCTGAATTACACGCCTGATTGTGTGCTACCATATTGTTTTAAGCGGCTATAAATGAATGAGAAAACATGCCAGAATCTACCTCATGTTTCCATAAGATAATATATTTGAACAAAATTTGGGTTATTAGAAATCTCCAACATAACATAATCTTCAGCAAGCACTTTTCAGTAAACTGAACAAAATACAAGCCAAAGTCACTCAAAAGAAAAATTCTGCCTCAAATTTCTTTTGGATGATTGGGAGAGAAATTTTCTAAAATAATCTACATTGTCAAGCAATTGACCGGCATAGATTATGTCTAGAGTGTATGGTACTCGTACATGATACCTTTATCTGTAGACTGGAATTGATTACATTTGTATATCATGCTAGAAACTAAATTAGCAGGATTATGTCTTCTTGCTTTGTAGCACTAAGCTTCTAAAAGAGATTCTACATTGAACTGTTCCTCCTCTGTACAGTTACAGGATTTTTGCACCATTGAATTTTCCAGTTTCAAAATGAAGCTTCTGACATCTGTCCCTGTATCATCTCCTGGGTCTTTTATAACCCCACAGGCAATGAAAAAAATAACGAGCAAACCACCAAAAGAGAAAACTAATGCCTCCAAAGGAAAACAACTGCTTTCTAATTTAACTCTGCTTCTTCTCATATCAGATTTGCTCCATTGCTGCACAGATCACTCTTCCTCCCTCAAACCTCAAACTCCCCCAAATGGCTTCTCTGCAAGCACAGCCTGAAAAGCAATCAGAATTTTCTTTGCTTCATACAAAAAACAGCAACATGGATTCTGGAACTGAAATGCAGCTGGCAATTGAATCAAAATGAAAATGGTTTTGCACTACTGCAGTGGTAAGAGTTGATAAAAAAAAATAAAATTAAAAAGAAATGCCAGCCACATCTGGTTCACAGATTTTCAGGGGGTGTGTGTATGATATAAGGTACTTTTTGGCAACTCAGTTGCATATGGGTTGCTGAGTAGTGAGGCCTTAAATCGTAATTCCTCCTTTTCTCCTTTCTCTAGAGAAGTGCTTCTGGGGAAAAACAAAACAAAACCCCCTTCCTTGATTAACAAACTTTAACAACATCTAAAATCCAAAATCATGTAAAGTAATCAAATGTTCAAGTCATGTCTATAGGGGTGTCTCTTAGGGTATTTTTAAATTCATTCTTGAGGGGTACCAAAAGTAGAATGTTACACAGTATTACAGACATCACTGCAACTAGTGAACGGTTATTCTTTTAAAATACAGACATAGTTAGCATAAGTTAAAACTCGATTTGAAATGTTCACACCCTTGACAGAGTCCCTAAAACCCCAAGTTATTGATTTAAATTAGACCTTAGGGTAAAATTATTGAAAGTAGATACCATCTGTCCACCACAGTCTTTAAATGACAGCATTAATTGGAGCACAGTTAAACTCTCAGCTGTAACATTAAGCTTACTGAGACCTATTAACAGATGTTCATATTAAACTATTAGGCCAGTCTGAAAGCTATGGTGAAACTTGTTCTACAAGTCTAAATATCCATCATGTGTATTTCATGTATTGCTGAAGTAACACTGACATTATTCTAAAAAAAATAAAAACAAAACCACCCCAAAAAAACCCACCAAATCAAAACCAACCAACCAAAACCCAAACCAAACCAACATTAAAAAACCCAACAAACCGCCTATAAACATATGGAGACCATGTAGGTAACTACACAAGTTAGCCAACCTACACAATGAGGAAGGACCAACAATGCCACCAATAACATTCTGCATTCTACCTCATCTACATTAAATAAAAACCACATGGATATCCAAGGCCATATGTTCCACACTGCTGTTCCAAGGCTTTATGTCTCAGCAAGAAAAACAGGAATAAGAGAAGAAGGAATATTGGTCAGAAGCCAGAGTCAAAACTGTTGGAACACAACAGTCCATTCAACCACATGTAGTGGCTGACTCTTGTTTAAGCAGACCACCACAGTTTTATGCTAAAATGCCCCAGAAGATATCAAAAATTACGATTTCAATAAAGGAGAAGTATCAGTTACTACTTTGGAAGCACTTGTTCAAACATTAACAAAATTTAAAATGCTAGTAGCAAAGGCCCAAATGTTTTTCTGATATTTACATAAGAACTTCAAAAATCCTTTGTGCTATAGTGGAATTACTGTGGCCATAAATCAAGGCCACACTGAGACTGACACTTATATGTATCTGATGCTCACATAATAGCTAATGCCAACCACAGGTCCAATTTTGTGGGCAATGCCTACCTAACAACTTTCAAGTGCTATCATTTACTATTGTAATTCCAGCAATTATAGATTACACATAAAACAGTCTCTTCTCAAAGACACTTCTCAGGGGTTTTATTTGTGTTGTGGTTCTCTTCTACTATTATGATTATGCAAGTAATAATAGCAGGCTTAAGTCTATAAAGTCCAACTTGAGCATGCTAAATTATTTGGTCAAATCTTTGCTTAATCACCAGCACACATGCACACATACAGTCACTGTCAATCCACAAGCACAGCATGAGCAATCCTGCTCCTGTCCAGCAGGATGGCACATGTTGATCTGATTCAGCACATCACAAGCCACTGCTGTGGCTCCTCTTCCACTGCTCTAGACTTAGTCAACATTTGCTTTGGAAAACAGCTCTCAGTTTTGCAACCTCCTCGGCCAGCACAGCCCAGACTACAAATGTGCTGTGAGCTGTTGTGAAGCATCCAAGGTGATGTGTCAAGGTCTGCCTCTGCACCACCTGTGTTTGGTACAGCCATAGTTACAGCAGCCTACACTGCCAGGAAAATAAAGCCAGAGTAGTAAAAGTCACCATCCACATAATCATCTCTCAGCTTTCACACTCCAGTTTTAACGGTTTACCATGTCTGGGCTTTGACTCCAGGAAGGATGAAGATGAGTTTTGTAAGAGGAAAAAATTCAAAAAGTAAAACAAATACCAGTAAGATTTCAAAAACCATCAGATGGGAGAGTAGTTGCTTTTACAATGAAGGAAAAGAATATCGATTAATAATCTTCATTCATTTCCCACTCTTCAAATATTTGATTGTTTGGAAGCAAGCATTCTCCATCTAACATGTAGTGTCCAGGGACTGCCCAAATACAAGATTTAATTTGATGGGTTGTTCATGAAGCTATAAACATTCATGTTTTATACAACATACAAATCCTACACTGAAAGCAAAGGATTGATTTGACAAAGAGAAAACTGGGGCAGTCTAGAGGACAGCTCATCAGAACTTTATTAATAGCATCCTGGATTATGCATAAGATTATTGTGAGCTATAAAATCCTCTATGCCTAAGCTCCAGTAACTTCAAAGAAGAAATCCTTCTATACAACTAAGCAACTGGAAGCTATGCAAAAGATGTTGACATTTGACAATCTCTTCCTTTTCCATCCCCACAATGCTTTGAGACTGTTATATAGAACGTGATGCTCTTAAAGCAGCCCTCAGAACTCAAGGAGGGAGGAAGGGGGCATTAAGATAAGAAGCTACTGAGTTAATAAAGTGTCCAGATTCTCTCAATGCCAGTTCACTGGTTCAAATCTTAACCTTCTCATGTAGACAAAAAGTTTAATGAACCACCTGACCACATATAGACACAGCTGATTAAGAAACAAACAACAACAAAACATTAAAGTTCAGAAAAGGTACACATGATGGCAACACCTCCCAGAAAATCTGTTATTTGCTCTTATTTCAGATTCAGTGACAGTTTTTTTCCAAGGTTTGTGCAGGCAAAATGCTCAGTGTACCCAGACACATTTAAACATTAGCAAATCTTTAACCCTTCAAAATAAACTAATTCTATTGCCTACCCAATAAAACCCTTATTTACAATTAACTCATAGTCTGAGTACTATCTTCCTCATAACATGTCAGCCCCCAAATTAGAATGAGCTAGATAAGCCTGCTGGCTGTTAAATGATTTAAAAAGCATGTTCAGTGGAGGAGAATTCCTTAGTCTCAACATATTTCTGCTACAAGTTCCCCGATGTATGTATATGAGGAAACTGATCTTCTAAAAACACTTACTCTACTCAGCAGAAATCCAAACCTCTCCCTCCTTGCAGAAGCATATGAATAGCCAAGATTTTTTTCCTCTCCTCATTTCTGTTCTCCAGCCAAATATTCCCAAGAGCTATTTCCCTTTCTTCTCTCTTGTTTTCAAAATACCAAATGCTTCATCCACTGTCTTCTTTCTTTTCCCACAAGAAAGCCCAAGAAGCCTAAACAACTTCTTTGCTTTCTTTTCTCAACATAGAGATGAAACCTTCTCCTCTCAGTCCCACAGAAAAATTGCTGGACGAAGTAAGAACAGGCATTTCCCAGGAAGCTCTGACACATGGATGTGGCCACATCACCAAGATGCAAGTAGGTTACAAGCAACATATATACACTGCAAGCTCCTGAACGCTTTCCAGGCAAGCAGGTGTCAAGACACTTGAAAACACTACTGAAGACTAAATGCTACATTTCCTTTCTGTTTACCTGCAGTCATCGAAGGTTGACCCAGGAGATGAAAGTGCAAGTTGCTTGCGCAGCTCATCCCTCTCTCGAGTCACCTGACGGAGCTGATATAAAATAGTCTCCAGCTTCTCACTCATTTGTCTCGTGTCTGTCACAGGTGGTGGTGATGATGCTTTACCAGTCGTACCTGATGAAGAAATAAATAATTGGCAGTGAGAAAATGCCTCAAAAGAACAATACAACTCCTCTAAAGGAGTTAACACTAATTTTAAAAAATTCTGTATTTCTGTTTGCAGAATCCTGTTCAAAAATGAAGCAATTCATGTAAGTTTTCATCAGTGAGTTGAAAGAACAATAACTCCAGTCAGATCTCATGCTAGCAGAAAGGCCCTCTGTTGCAAATTCAGTTTGCAAGGGTAGGTTCCTCGCTTACACTCAGGAGCTAACAAGTAGCTTAAAAGGCAAGTTTGCAGTAACAATTGCAAAGACCTCAAACTACCATACTGACAGAAGTCATAGGTTAAAAAGTTACTTAAAATAAAGAACAATCTCCATGCTCAAAAAAACCCCCAAAACACAAGAGTAAAATTCACTGACATCAACTTATTCCAGTGATAGCAAAGAACCTGCTACAGCACAGGGGCTCTTTTCCTCTTCCTTTATCTAGCAGCATGGAAATACCATTCTGCTATGGGCTACAGACAACATTTACTTTTAATGCAATTCTGTGCTTTCACATGTCACAATTTTTCACTCTAGTATGTAAAGTTAAAGATTTCACTTATCAAAAAATCATGAAAACTGGGCTTCATTTTTCACCACTTTGGCTAACACAAGCACATTACAATCACTGCAACTGGACTACACATCAAATTTCCTCTAAGGGGCAGTCATACATTAAAGGGTTTTGTGGGACTTATTAATTCTCAGCTTTCCTAATATCAGAACTGAACAATGATGACTATTGTCCTCTCAGACAATTATAAGAGCACAACGATGTCTCCTTCCCAAGAGAAGAGAGTCTGGTATATCACTTCCTAACAACTGCTGACAATTAATTCAGCTCTAATTTTAGTTCTGGTTATTTAAAATGAAATTGTAAATGTAGTTTTGCTCATGTGTCTCTCAGACATGTGAGAGCAGACTCAAAGATACAGGTCACAGATGTGAAAGCTACAGGTGATTATTTCCTACCCAAAAGAGAAATTTTAGAAATAATTTGCAAAATTATACAACTGAAACAAATTGCTGACATATATATTAACTTGTTAGGATGTACCTTTATTAGGCCTTTTTTTACTTAATGAAGCAACAAAAGAATAGAAAAGCAATGCTCTCCACTCACTGGCTTTTCAAAGAAAGAAATGCAAAATTATTTCACTGCATCACATGCTAATGAATTGCAAGGATTGGCTTTTTATCTCTAAACTCAGTTCATGAAGGTATTGTAGAACGTAAAAACTCCCTCCAACTTTTCAGCAGAACTACCTGTGCTTTGAAGTTCCCACACCAAAATAATTGCAGCATCAGGGCTATCACATGTACAGCATCTACAATAACAGGATCCCTGCTTTTATACCTTCCAGCTGCTACTGTAATGAGAATTTATGAGCACAGACTGTTCTTTTAATCTAACTATTGCCTAATAATGTATGCAAATGCTCTAACAGAAAACTGAAGAAATAAAAAATTGCAAGAAGGACCTGCATTCTATAGAAAGACACAAACTCACACCACTCTGAGGAATTAATTCTCAATGGAGGCTGCTTTTCCTACTACTTTGTTTCACTCCTGCATCCAGATGAAGCCCCTTTATCCATAAGGACTAAGGATTTCACACTTCCAAAATTGAGTTATCCTTTCTTTTAGATGAGAAATATTCTATATATTTTTATGGCAAATTTATACAGAAACCAGTAATAATACACGAGACAGGGGATATAGAAAATAAATGAAGGACATAAATAAATAGCTACAAAAAGTCAGAATACGTATTCATTTAAAAGAGTTTGGACACATCAACAGAAAAGGAATTTCATAAACCAACTAAAAGGTAAAGGCAGACAAATCAAATTCAGGTACTGACAAGCTGTATGTGCCTTGGTAAATTCAATGGCAACCTGCACATGATCTCACTTGAGCTGACACATCAGAGGATGTGTAACATGGAAAAAATCCCTTTCTCATCCTTACAGAGAGGTTCAAAAGCTTATGTCATCCTGGGGCTGCTTGCAAGCCAAAAGGATGAACAGGTTGCAGGAGGTCAAGAGGAAGGAGGAGATGAATCAGGAGGGCTGCTGTGCTTTACAGGGAGGACAGGGCACTGAATGAACCATGTCCATCACTACTACCAGTGCTAACCCCAGCAGCAGTCCCATGGACAATGCCTGCTACACCAGACCTAGACAGGCATCCAACGGCTCCCCTGGGGATCCTTAAACACACTAAAAGCAGGCCAGAGATCCACCTCTGCTCCTCAACCTCTTTCCTTCCCCAACAGCTTTGACAGCATCCGAGTGCCAATCTTCTTCAGGCAAGAACATTTGTGCACAGACCCAAAACTGTGCCAGAAAAGAAAAGTCTGCTTTAAATAAAGACGGGCTAATTAGGCTTTGGAGAGAAGTTTTTTTCATGATTGTGAAGCCATTTGTCTTAGTACCAAAAGGGGTTATTTTTCATTAACTTGTCAATTTTTACAAGTACATCAACAGATGCTTTCCTCTCTAATGCAATATTTTTGACACATAATCACAAGATGTACACCTGTTAAGTGCTGTAAAAACACAGATCAATATAATCCAGTTCTTCCCGCTCCTATCCCTAAAAGAAGGCTCAAAATTTACCTCTGCTTGATTTACTAACAAGCTTCCATTTTCAATAGTTGTATAAAAGATCTTATAAAGCTTAAATCAGATTTCTGAATGCTTAAAAAACAAGCACACACGTTCAGTAAAATCCTTTTTCCTCAGAAAAATTCCATAGTCTTGGTTTCTTTTAAAGGAGCTTTTATAGCTGAATGCTAAAATCCTTTTATTGCATCTGACATCTTGATGCAGCAGAAGGAAAGTGACCTGTGCTTCCAGCTTTGTATTCTTTTTCCATCTGACTGCATATTTTACACAACAGTACTTCCTTTTTGTATTTCAACCAGTCAAACCAATCTTAAAATGCACAAGCCTGAAGGCTGAATCTCCATTATCCAAATTATGCCACCTTTCAGTAACTCACCTTCTTTCTCAGACAACCTGGATTTCTGAAAAGGCATTTACTGCATGTCCTGCCAAACGTAACTCATTCATCTGCTTTGATAAGCCCCACAACTCATTTCTGATGCAAGTTGCACTTGGGGTCTGAGAACTCACCCACCTGGAAGTCACTCCCAGGCCAGTATCCAGGTGAGCAGCACTGCACTGAGTCCTGGAGCAGCCAACAGCAGCGATGCGTTGTATGGAGAGAACACGCTTTGCCCGTAATACAGTACAGTCATTAAGTCCTGAGCATGCACTGACTTAATCCAAAGTGAGATTTTGCAGGATTTCCATCATAGGTTGTATAAAAGAAAAGCCTTAAAAACAGAAACTGGAGCAATCGTATCTTCCCTATTATATCCCAAATGCTGGACTTCTCAGAAACCACGAAGATCCATTACTGTAGCACATACTGAATATAATTCTTGATGATTACTCTATTCAACAATAACTGAAGAGATAATATGTCCACAGAGAAATTACTGCTTAAGAAGTTAACTTCATATGTGGGGAAGGGGTAGCATTATATTTTGAAGAATAACAGAACACTTTAACAGAAACAGGGCTGAAAAACTTATTAACCTGACCAAAATGTACCATCATGCCACATGAACATAACGTTGAGATAAGAAAATGGGTACCAATGCATAAATAGCTAATTTTAAGAAATATCATTAACATATTTTGAGTTATAATAAACTCCTTGGTCTTTGAGAAATACACTTGGATGATAGACTCAACTAATTCAGACGGCAATCTGTCACAAGCTAACAGAATGCATAAATTTTACAATGACTTTTTCTTAAACTCATGAATTTGTGCTCCTTCCTGCTTGAAAACAAACAGGAGACTACTCATTGTAAAGTCAAGCCTTTTCCATTGTTTTCTTTCATAAAAAAGAAAATCAACAGAGATATTCAGGATATTATTTCTTCATGGCCTTGTAAATCATGACAGAAAATGTTAAAAAATACTTGCAAGAGGTATTGCAAAGCATCATCAACAGGGTTTCTCCCCAAGCTAGGGAAGGTGTCTAGAGTAAAGACTTATGCCTGCTGTAGGAAAATGTATTCTAAAATATTTACTTTTTTTCAATAATGTATGAGGCCTAGAAGAGGGTTACATTCTAAATTAAAATCTAGTTATTATTTAGATACATTTCTTCATATGTATCTTTTGAAGTGATTTTGAAACAGCAGAGAGCACAGAACAGAATTGCAAGCAGGTGAAATGAAACATTAGAAAAAACAAGCAGCAGTACACTGAGGAAAGAAAAATGAAATCTAGAATAATGAACTGTAGAAACAGTTTCATCTGACAGACAGAAAACCTAATAGATTATGAAAGCAGTGACAATCATGTAACATGCAAGGACAAAAGGCTGGGTAGCATTTCAGTATACTGTTTTAATTCAGAATATAAAAACCTAAACAAAGCTAGCAGCATCTAAAACTCTCAACTTCAGTAAGTTTAAGACTGTAGAGAGAACTGAACAGTGGTTCTAGAAATGTCAACACGAAAGAAAAATCTACAACCTAATACTAAAAAAAGGAGAGGAGATGGGGGCAGCGGGGGAAAGGCAGATGCATCAATTTGAGAAGTCCTTGCAGAATTTTGCTGAGCTGAAATATAGCTGAGGATAAAATCTGTTACCATGACCAAGGCATATACAGCTGAAGCTTCTGGGTTTGAATTTACAGTAGCTCCCTGGCTCAAACCCTGACTTTGTCAGGCTTAAAACTGTGTACTGAAAGCATAACCCACACTTAAGTGTCCACCCTGAACCCAAGGGAGACAGTGACTACGGTCACCGGCTGCACACCAACTGAGGGAATGAGACCCCTCCAGCGCTCCATCCTTCACATCTTCTCCTGTAGGAGTTGTGAGCACTGACTCACCACATCCACTTCACAGCTCCAAAAGAAAAGCACTGTCACCAAAAGGATTTCCTAAGTGCACAGACTGATAAAGGGTCTCAGGGAGCAGTGAAAGACACCGTGCTCCAGAGGTGCTGTCTGGAGTGCAGGAGATGAGTATTCACATACACTGTTTCCATTCAAATCATTGCAGACCAAACAAATCTTCAGAAATTCCTACACGGAGCTGCCAAATGTTAAGAGGATACTATAACAATGAAAATACCATGGAGTGGTCAGCTCTTCATTAGTGGTTCTCTCACCACAAAACCCCCACTGTCCCTTCTGCAAGACTGCTTCAGGATAAATGAGCAAAGTTAATTTTTTTATTGTTATGTTCCTTTTTTTCGAAACAGGGCATGATGCCCATGGAGTAAACTCAAGTACCTTTGAAGAGAAAGAAGTTGTGAGAACCCTGTGCATGACTAATGTCAAACCATAGCTGCCTGAAAATGGACACCAAAGAAGACAGCAATAACACAGTAAAGCTATTCAGAATGCTTATTACTTAAGAGGAGATGTTTATTAACAAGAACTCTGAAAATCACTTAGAGATTAAGGATCAATCGTAGAGACAGTTACATGATTCACAGAGTAAAATCAGAGGTGAAGTTTACTTTAAGTGTGTGGAAGAGTGCTTATTTCCAAGCTACAAGTCTTGTTTCCAGCAAACTACATGGGTAGTTTCCTAAATATGAAATAAATCTATATGAAGAGATTTAATTCAATCATTGAGACCAAATTTTACAGGAAAACGACTTCTGAATAGAAAGACTGATTGGGGAAGAGGCGGAACATCGAAGTCAATTACTGCAGTGCAGAAAAGGATTCTGATGTGCTGTACTGATAGTGTTCCTAGTACCTTTTCTTATTCATTCATGGCCTTTCAGCAAGTGTCATATTGTCACTTGTTCCTTGATGTTAACTGCTGAGGTGTCTTTAGCAAATATAAACTTTGTGTTAGTAAAAAAAAAAAAAAACAGGCAAGAAATACAATGAGAGATTACTATAGGCTGTCTCGGGAAATAAAGAACTCTTTAAAACAAGGAGTGTTTATTTTGACTGAAAGAGCACCATGAGCCACACCTGCAACTGAGCAGTCCCTGTGAATAGTGAAAACAATTACTTTGTTACATACAGCTGTAGAAAGGATGAAGTAATAAACTGAAATCACAACAACATGAAAGGCCACTTGTCAAAATGGCCAATATGAAAATGAGGAGTGAAAGACTAACATTGTTGGGAAGGAATCTGATGGCGGTGGGAGGGGAATGTTTGCTTTGGAGTTAAGAATTAAGGCTGTCAGAACAAGCAACTTGAAATGCAATTAGCAAAAAACTATCTGTAAATAGCCTGTCAGGCTGATAATCTAAAAAAGTGTTAAGCAAAGAAATACTGACAGCTGAAGTCAAAGTTGGACAACTTGGTGGAGACAGATACATGACCACGTGATGGCTGCAAGGAAAGGCATAAAACTGTAGAGCCAGTGGTGGAGTTCATTACAGATTGCTATGTCCATGGCACGGGGGTTCAAACTAGATGATCTTTAATGCCCCTTCCAAACCAAACCATACTATGATTCTATGTAAGCTCCCACAGCAAAATGTAGCACAGTGACACAAACAGAGAAGAGTAAGAAAAAACACTTTTGATGAAAAAGTGATACTATTTGCAAAGAACAGAACAGCTGGAAAAATAATAGTCTGTTAAAAGAGAAAGGTGATAATATGTAATGTGGAATGAAGAGGCTATAAGACTGACTTCAAAAAAATGCAAAGAGGTCTGGCTGTGGAAAGAAGAAATTCATATATCTGAAAAGATGGAAGGTTTCTCCATTCTAAAATTCACCTAATTAGGAACTCAGTAGACTTTAAAAGAATGGAAGAGCATGCAATGCCTTTCTGTTAAAAACTCATAAAAACTATTATGGAGGATCTTCTCAGAGCCACAGCCTATTGCCTGCATGCAAGCTGCTGTGCTCCATTAAAATACATTTCCTAAAAACAACCAAACCAAAACAAAACCGAAACATCCATGCATTAAGGAGGGGAGGAAAAAACATTTTTAAAGCACTAAAGGAAAACTCTGAAACTTCATTATGGTACTAGGATAAGTATAAAAATGGCTTGATTCTAGAAACCATAATCCTGTCACGGCATTAAATGTCAAATTATTAAGCATGCTATACAAACTGACACACTTTTAAAAATAATTTTTTTAAAAGGGGTCTTGATTCTGTGTTCTATTCCTCTCCATTATCACGACTGGTCAAGTGGGAGACTAGCCAGGGACTGTCACATATAGCTGTGTTACTGGTTTCTATCCAATTCCTAAGTGCCACTGTTGTTCTGTGCTTGGCATGACAGGCACTGAATCTCCATAAATAATTATTCTGATATCAGAGACACAGGACTGTAGATCCGTTCAGAGAGTTTGCTGGGCACAGGGAGTGGGCAGATGAAGGATGCTTTTATTTACACACAACAATCTTTGTCATTGGCCGAGAGCAAGGAAAAAGGAAATACAGAGAGAGACCATGACAATTTAATGAGGATTTGTTCCTTTGAGGGGACAAAGCTGGGGCTGACAGACAGTGGTGGTATTACACCATTACAGCAGTTTATATTGTACCTCTTTTGGAAATAAACCGTGAATATTTGCTCTCCATACCATCAAAACTACCTGTTTTACATGCATGGCATGAACTTCATTAATACACCAGAAAGAAAAGGAAGCAAGCAAAAGAGAAAAAAAGAAAATATTGCCATCTAAATTAATTTTGGATAATGAGGAAAATATACAAGAAAAACCTGCTGTCACTCTGCATTTTTATTTACATACAGATACAAATGAAAAAAAGGGCATAGTTTCTTCTCCAAGGCTGCTAACCTGCCATTACACATTGGGGAAAACTGGCTTCCACTCAATTGCTTATGCTATCACATGCACATGAGGATGGAAGTTCAATCTTCTTGCATCCCTCATGCCCTGCAAGCCCCATGTAGGCAGGGAAAGAGAAAAAAGCTTGGATGACAACACAATACTCAGAATAGACTAGCCCTAAGCTCATCTCTGAGTCACATTATGCAAACTGCATCACTCCTTGCTCTGCTCTTATATTGACATTACTGAAGACTGAGAGAACCCCAGAATAACCATTTGTTCCCCATACAGAAGCTGCTGGATAACTGTTCATTCATCTGTGCTGCTGCTCTCCATGCTTGTTGCACTCTTGGCTTTCAGTGAGAGAATCAGAACTGCCAATACACCCAAGACTTGGGTACACCATGGGTTTATACCGTGATTAAATGATGTTGTCTCATCTTCCTTTCAAAATCCTAACACCATGCTTTATTCATTGGACTGAGACTGAGCCCATGTTTTCTCAGAACTATCTTTTAACAACAATCTCTGTTCTGTTTAAGATTAGTTCTTAGATCAGAGCCTTTTTCTAGAAAACAAGCCCATTGTTACATACCTTTGCTTCATAAATTAACTCAAACCCAGGATAGCTGTAAAATGTATAGCAGCATCTCCATTTCACAACTTCCTGACTTACTTGGAAATATTTCAGAAAAAGATCATTTAACTAAAAATGCTGGCAGCAGAAACCATCTCTAACAATAGCTGGGGTAATTAAAGTTTGGGAAGAAAAGATGAAGCACATGGACATACGACTCTCTAGTTGCATTTATGAACTATGGAGTCTGAGGACTACATATGAAAGATCATATTATCTCTCCTAATTAGACAATGCTAAGATTAACTATCTGAAGATTTATCTAGGCATAATTAGTGGCCCCAAAACCTTTTGCATTTCCCCTGAAATGTCAAATGTGCCAATCTGTTTCTGAGCTGCTCAACAAACAGAATCAAGGTATTAATTGTAAACCAGAGCTTTGAACACAGGTATTATAAAAGAGATCCCTTATCTTTCCTGTGAAGAAAGTCTATGTGAGTGGGGAACTGAAAATACTCCTTCATATACATGTGTGTGCACATATAACTATCAATGTCAAACTGAACATATTCAAAAGCTTACATTGTCACCAAACCTATTTACCCATTTTTACTGATGCATTCATTTCATAGGTTAAACTTACCATTTCCACCACACAGAATTACCCTTGTGAAAATTATTTCAGTGAGATGGGACAGAGTGGGGGGAAGATGCATGTGAAATTCCACAAATGCTACAGCACCTCAGTATTTGTTGGGATTCCATTCAAACAAGTCATATGGAGCCTTAGGGGAGCTGGCATGCAGGCAGTTTTAGTTATGATAGTTTGTCATTCAATAAATCAGTCAGTATTAAAATAATCTTTGAAGTGACTTGCAAAGATGTCTAGTAGTATATGTCAGTTATTAAGCAATTTTTCTATTGATTTTGGATCACAAAAAATATTGTCTCTTGCAGAACAAGATGTGAGGGTGAGAAAACGGTTGGAGCAAAAATCATACTCAATAACAAGTCTATAATCACACCATAAAATAAACATGCCAGCTTCAAACAAAGAATTCCCCTGGCTGTAGTCTATTAAATATTAAATACCAAGCTCACATGAACCATTTGAATAAACCAAAATTACAGAGAAGAGTAGATCGCAATTTACATTTAGTAGCAGGGCACTTAATTTTCAGGTTATAAAATAACTTTGATCACTGCATACTCCAAAGACATAAATCAGTTCTGAGGACAGCCTTTTATGTCAAGTGCACAGATCCAAATTCAATATGAACTTTGGGATCTTAAAATATGAACAAAACAGTTTGTGGGAAGGAACGTAAAAAAAAGTGAAACAAAATGAAGATTTAAGTGTGCCACTCCTTTTTAAAATGAGGAACATGGAACTAGACAGGACCACCTGCATTTCTCCTATCTCAGCCATCACTTCATCCAATTATCCCACAAACTTACTGGATTTCATTTTAGAATAACTGCCTTCTTTAGAATGCACCTTTCTTAGTCTGGTTGTCCTAAAAGTTTAGCAATTTTTTTCTTTCTATTTCCAGTCCCAGTTTATTCGTAGCAAATTAAATCTCCTCTCCCTTCACGTAGTAGTATACAAGTGTGGTCTTGATTAAAATCAAAGTAACATGTCACAGCTTCCAGTATTTTCAGTAAATAGTTCATTCAGGCCGAAAATCTTGTTCCTGCTTGCTGGAGTTAAAAGTTCAACTCAATGACTGCAACAGATGTCTACCCACATCCTTAAAAAGACAACTGACTTGCCTGGTGCTGTCAGGGAAGTCTACAGATGCCTGACACAACACTGGAACTTTAAATATGCAAGAGCTTGCATTCTCTACCCAGGGCAAATGACTTTTACACAGATTTCACAATAGAAGGTATTTGTATAAGTAAAGATGAGGAAAACTGACAGCCAATAGAGCTGATCCAAGATCATCCTGAGGACATAACACCTCTAATAACATTTCTTATACCTCCAGGTTTTTTTTCTGAGTGTTTCGTCTTTCCCAATAACTTTCAAAACAGAGAAAATGAAGCAATTAATTGAACACAGGAAGAAAAATGCTAAAGCTTGCAGCCACTGTCAAGAGTTTAGAAGGCTATGGCCTTGGCTAACATTATTTATAACTACCATGATGCTTTTGACTCTGACCACAATTTTCACATCTACATAAATACACACATGCTTATATCTTATTTTCATATGCACAGACTTGTGTAAACACAATGTTGCCATTTTTACATCATTTTACTAAGTAACTCAAAGCATAGTTACATCATTTCACATATCCAAATGTAACAGATTTTATTGGCAACAACTGCAGCCAGCCATGAAAAGGCTTAGCTTGCACAGCACAAAAGTACACTTGTTCCTCATGAAGATGGATGGTTACATTTTATAGTTTGACTTCTTTGATTTTTATGACCAGGATCCCTCTACCCTTCCCAGAGGCAACCTTAAAAACTTGTTCTCCCAGTTCCCCAAAGACACACTCATCAAGTTCTTACATTAATACTTCACTCACCAATGCTGCTCAGAGAACTGCTGCTTTCAGAGTCAGAAGGCATTATGGACAGCACACTGTAAGTAGACCCTAGAATCAGGAAAATAAAGACAGTATTACTTTTTCTCCCCCTTTCCCTCTCTCCAAACAAAGGTATGATTCATTTCCTTGATACTGTAGATGCCAAATAAATTTACTAAAATTACTAAAATTATTCCATTACAAAATTAGAGAGAAACATATGACTGAAACATAAAAATCTAACGGGCAAAGTATAATTTGTAAATGAACATTGCACTGTGCACTGGGTTGAAAATCATTTTGGATGACATGGTAAAAATGAGTTCAGCAAAATATTAAATACATTGGTTATTTCAGACAGACTGAAAATACAGAGTTTCATGTCTTTAATAGGAAGATTAGGAGTGATACTTGTGACAATAGTGACAATCTATTTTGGTTTCTTATGTCTTTACATGTACCAGCTCATAATTCATTGTGTAACTGATTAGTATTCTTATCCTCAAATTTCATTCAGACTTAAAAATTTCATTTAATTTTTAAATAAAATTTGCTTACATCCATTTGCAATTTTCAGTATCTGGTCTTAAAAGCAAGGACCTACAAAGCAACAAGTTTTCTCATCTATTAATAGATCAATAGGCAGTGAAGCCTTTCATTTTATCTATTTTAGAAGTATGCTAGATTTTATTTACCAGAAGAACTAGAAGGACAGGTCCTATTTCAAAACATTAACTAAACATCTCCACCATCCCTCACAGTCAGGACAAACAACACAGTAAAGACAGGGAATGATTACATACAAAAGCCATTAGCAATCTGGTCTATTTTCAGCACTCGCCAGGATGCAAGACCTGTGCTCACAAGAGCCAAGCTATAAGTTTCAATACTTCCAGGAGCTCGCTTTCCTAGAGACCCTCCTTCTTATATTCCAATATTTCCTTCTTCCAGTTTCTTTGAAATCAAGAAATATAAGCTGAGAAGCAGCATGAGTAACTGCATGGAATAGACTGAAGGAAGGATAGGCTAGAAAATAAGAAAGAAACTGGGTTTTGTTCATCTCCTCTGCTTCTTACTAGAGAAAAGCATGACATCTGAACTACTATGGTGTTAGATGAATGAAAGGCAAGATGGGATAAATTAATTCTACTAACACAGGCAGTAACAGAAAAATCAAAAAGAAATTTTTAAAAAATTTTAAAAGAAAAAAAAGAATTGAAAAGAAGCAAAAAGAATTGCATCTTGAACTAGACTATTTAATCTGACAAATCTCTATGAAAAATTATTTTAAATATATTGGTTACAAATAATTCTATTTTATTGTAGGGGATGCAAGTTTTTGGTTTTGTTCAGATTTTTAAACAAAATATATGACAAGCATGTCACTGACACTATCTGGCTTCAGAAAAAATCTGCTGCACATTTTTGTTTCCGTTTCAAATATTTTCAAATAATAATTTAAGCTGTATTCCTATCTAATTAAAGCTTATTAAAAGCAAAATAATTTCTGCATTAGTTATATTCAACCTCCTTGCATATTCTAAACTCATATGACTTGCAGTATTTCTCACAGTCAGGACTTAGACTGATTAGAATCATAAGGAAAGTTGAAAAAAACAAGTCAATATATTAAACGGAGTAAGACATCTTTATGACAGACAATGTGTACTGAGATTGTATCAAAACTGCGTGGGACTCAGGCACAACAAAATCTTGTGCCAGGAAGCGACACTTAATTATGCTCAGTAATTTAATGCAAAATTGCCCAGGTCCTCTAAAAGATTACATAGGAGTTCCACACCTAAAGAAACTTGTAGTGATTGTTAGCTGCTTTTGCTTTTAGAAGTGAAGAAAGAAAAGACTCAAAATCTCATCATCTTAACCAATCTTCATTTTATTTATCTTCAAGACACACTGGTCCTCTCTGTCTTCTTGTCCTGCATTACAAGCCAGAGACAGGACTCAGAATGAGTTAAATTCTGCTCTCTGGAATGACAGAAAGGTTTTGTGAAGCTGACTTCATCAATGGAGAAATATGACTCTCCAAAGCAATATTCTTAAAACATTAGCTCATATTTGTGAATGCAAGATCCGGTATGCATGGCATGTTATCAAGAAAACCTACAATTGTGAAGAGGGGAGGAATCATCTGACCCGTTCATAATTCCTCACTTCCAACAACAACAACAATCTAGTAATATTTGTCTGGTTTTGGTTTGTTTTTAAACTACACAGGGTACAAGTTCATTATTTGTAACAAGTGCCAGCTTTGTCATCAGAAGCAGTATTAGTAAACACCAGAAACGGCAACCAGAGGTCTCTACACAGCTGTCACAATATTAGAATTCATCTTTAGGTACTGTACTGACACACAGCCTTGTATTAAATCCAGGCTAAAGTGGTATTGTGCTTGGCATATTCTGCTTGATCAAACTAGCAATACATCACTGGTACCTGCAAATGCTCCAAGAAATGCTTCCCCACTCTATAGGATGCCTCTTCACATAAATGAAAACACTCAAAATGATCCCAACAGCAATCCAGATACAGTTAAAAAAATAAAAAGAAGAAAAAGACACAGGCTAGTTTCTACAACCAAAGGCACTAGAACACCCTGTTTATTTCTGAGCTACACAACCATGGTATTCTAATAAATTTGTTGCAAAATTGCCCTCCCCCAAAACAATTTTCTACTTTATTTCCTATTCTTAACATTTTCTGACTGTCCATCTTGTCAAATTGCACAAAATAATCAGATCAGAACACTAAACCAAACAAGAAGCCATAAATACTGTCTTAGATAAAGGCTGAAAGTGCTTCACACCTAGCAGTTCACATGCCTTTCACCACACTTTTCCAGATAGCTGCCTTTAATATTTTTCTGCTAGTATTCACCTTGCACACTGAAATCTCCCAGTGGTAAAACTTGCTGCATTTGATTTCAATTCACCGATTTATAACAATTGCTAACATGTTCCTAAAGTTCAGAATTACAACTCGCAATGACAGGATTCTGAGAAACACAGTAGAACCTATACATACTTAAAATTAAAAAAACCCCCAACAACTACATCAACAAAAAAAACCAAACCAACCAAACAAAAAAACCAAACATCTTTTACAGATACACATGCATACAGAGAGGGAAAATACATAACCATCCTGTCTTTACATGGCAGATTTGCTTTCTTTTTTACTCATCCAGACATAAGCTTGGGATCAGTTCCTGGCTGAATTAAACAGCTTTGACAGAGCACAAGGATTTAGAAACTGCTACAGTATATACTTGAGAACCTTAAGAATCTCATTTCCTTCTATTTTCAACAACTAGAGCAAGTAAGATTTCTTTAAGTTATTACTGTCTTTATTAATCAGATTACAGGAAGGCCACTTAAGAACTTGCAAATTCAGGAAAGGAACTTGTTGCTTAAGTGTGGAAGCCACCCCTAGGGACAACAGAGAACTGTGTTCCAGTTTGCCTTCATCTTTCACACAACAGCCACAGCCACACAGAAAGAGTGACACATGTTTTCCTTGCTAAGAAAGACAATGATGGAGGAAAGAGGAAAAAAGAAAGAAAAAGAAACCAGAGAAGAGTTACATGTCCTAAGAAGACAGCAACTGTCTAAATCAGCAACGTCCTTATCAGCAATACCAAATCAAGACTGATGGAATTAAACTAGTCACACAAAATTAAAACAGAACATTTCTCTCTTCTGTCTTTCTAACTTTTGAATGGTGAAACACCACGTAACACTGGACATCACCTGTTCTTCAAAGAGAAACTAAAAAAAGCCAAGTCAGCTAATCTCCAAATAAATCCTCCAAAACAAGTTTGCACTTCTGTAAGAAAGCACTACAAAGGATCAGGTATGATATCTTCTAGGATATTATTGAACGACTTGTGAGAAAAAAGACAGTGTTCACATTAAGAGAGATAAGCTGTCAGCTGCCAGTACTACACAGAAACTTCTCATCCTTCTCCATACAAATACATGCAGGCTCTGCTCATAGCTCTAAAGCATAGTGTATCCAAGGGGACTGGAGTGGCAAAATAAGGTATAGGTATCCACCTTTACAAAATTCACTGCACATTTGCTTTCAATCCTCTAATTCCCTTTTTTCCCCCCTCTTATCTATAATCTGACTCAAAGAAGGCTATTTCATCCTCCAACCTTCATTATATGAACTGAACTGTGTAGAAATACTTCCTCTCTCAGCTAAACACCCTCAGCACAGGGCCAAAGAGACAAGTATACTGAACCTGCTTCAGTGTGTGAAGAACAAGGGGTTTATTCAAGGAGCATGAGGTGTTTTATCCCACAACATGGAGAGTGCTCTGATCTTGGCTGCACAGCTCTTGGTAGGTCATCCAACTTTAAGGACTGCATTTAGATCTGCAGTATGGCCGACTCCTAAATTAAGCATGTTTTCTAACTAGGAACACTTAGCTTATTGTAGGACTGAGACTGGAAGGAGCCTTTGCCTGTGCAAATTTCTTTTGCCACTTCTCTGTGTTGAAGTATGATGTTAAACAACCCTCCATGCTTCTCAGCTGCAAATTTCCATTGTTAATTAAACTCCGCTCTTCCCCTCCCACCTCCCCTTGCAGTGCAGTGACTGCCAGCTGATTCAACTGATTGTCAGCAAATGATTTTTCTGATGGAAATCCAATGCACTGGATGAGAGGGCAGCACGACAAACATTGCATTATCCACGTCTCCATGCAGCAAACCAAACTGACTTTGGCAGGACTCCTGCTTGCTGGGGGGGAGCAGTTGTTTGATTACAACTGGAAATGGCCCAGAATTCAATGTTCCCTTTGCCTTTACAACAACAAAGCTGCCCAAGGAGCTCAAGACCACATGGATCTGCCATGCTCTGTCTCTGAAGCTATTCTTTCCTGGGCAGCCTGTGCAGCCAGGTTTGTCACAAACCACAAGATACGGTCATTGCTTGCAAGCTGTGTGACATTCAGACACTAAATTCTGATCTCATACAAAACCTTCAATTGGGTATTTGCTTCCGTCCATGTCAAATTTATTTCAGATGTTTCACAGTCATTTACCTTTAAGGATATGAGCAACTCCAAGAACAAAGGTACAAACTTAGCAGTAAAGGTCAAATAAAGTAGATGCCATCTTGCCAGAAGTTTGCTATTTCTTCCCTGTCTGCTTTTAAACATGGCTTTGTTACATATTCTGTGTATCTATTTTTAGGACACCATGAAAACTAAATGAACATGAAACTGCTTTTTAAATAATCAAGCAGCTAAAAAATCACATTTTTTTATTTCCCAAATAGCTCAGTCTATAACAGTTTCACAGAAATGGTGAGGGTCAAAAAGTTTATTTTCCTTTTCAATAGAAAAAACTTTTCATAAGAAGCTATTCATGAAATATTTAGATATTAACATTGGAAGTGCAGTTTGGGAAAATGTAGATGCTTTATTGCTTAAGTCAATCTTGAATTCTAAGTGATTAAAAATACACTCTTGTTAAGGACAGAAGACTTCACACATGAAAAAGGACTGGGGCATCTTTCTCTGAAACATTTAGTAAAAATGAACCTAAAGTCAGATTTAAGTTCTAATTATGATTTAATATGACAATTTCTGTTAAGATTTAGATTCAAAAAATTAAGTAACCTGCCAGAGGCCAGAGACATCAGTAAAGAAGCCCTGAATTCAATTCCTAGTTGTCACTCAGTACAGTATCTGATCTTCAGCTGTTAAAAACAACACTAGACAAATACCTGGAAAATTCCTATTTTCTTAGCAACACCTTGAGCAAGAGAAATATTTCTTTTTATAGGCTCACACAAAAGGCAGAGAAAAGAATAACTGATTATGGATTCCTCAACCTCAGTATTTAGTACAGATAGGAAAAATTTGCATTTAAAATCAAATCTTAGTAAAAATGCAGTGCAGGTAGGTGAAACAAATTGTCCCACATTTCAGCTCATGTGGATTACACAGGTTATTACCAATGCAGCAGTGCCGTCTTCTGTTCTAAAACATCATGTGGCATTACAGCTGACTGTCTTTTCAAACAACTACAGATATTTTTATGAATTATTTTTAACACAGATGCCTTAACAATTCCCATTAATGTACTGCAGGGAACCCATTTCACTTCACTGGTTAAAAGCCAAAGATATCCCTTTTTTCTTCCTTCTAGCAGTTGTTTGCTTGATTATATATGATAAGCCAAATAGAACAAAAAAAATTATAAAACATAATAATACTTTCCTTTTTGGACAAGCTTCCTACAGTCTCAAACCCTGTTTCTCTTCAGGTTATCTCCTTAATCTAGATTATTCATTAAATTATACGTATTTCATCAAATAATTGTACAGTCTGGTAATATGAATGGCAAAATAAAATTTAAGAAGTAGCATTATTAACTCTACAAGTAAGTGCTATATTTAAACTTCAATTTTTGGAAATGAATCAAAGTAACCACCTAATTATGTTTGTAAATAGATTATGCCATTAAAAAAAAAAAAAAAACAAACCAAAACTAAAAACTGACTGGGACTATCATTCGAAAGACTCGAAACCTACCAGGTAACAAGGGAAGCAAGCATTAACTCCTCAAGCTTAGCCTCTTATCCCATCCAGTCCTTTCATTAATTCACTCTATCTTGCAACTGGGTATTTCCTCTGCAAAAGCAGCTGGGGGCACACCTGGAACTGTGGGTGACAAGATCATCCACCATGTGCCTCACCTGAGCATTTTGCTAACAATTAAAACTTTGTCCATGATAAATAAGCATTGTGGTTCAAACTGGTTTTTTTAGGACAAGTCATCAAGAACAAACAGGTACCTACACCCATCCATGAACATAGTCTAAATATAAGAACAGATCTACTGCAATGATAATGGTACAGTTAAAGTCACAAAGCTTTTCAGCTCTGCAGAGACTTTGAAAGAAGGACAAAGGGGTTTAACATAGTTCTAGCTCACTCCTGCACAGCATGAGAATTAGACACACAAGGAGGAAGGCACCTCAACGCAAACATAACCACAATCATATCAAGGCCTTGTGCTATTTACAGATCAAGGAAAGAGAAGGGCCAGTCCTTTGTGATTCCAAACAGAGGAGTAATGTGTCAAAGTCCAGAGGCTTTTTAACTCTCTGCTGATACTATCTACCTTTTCTAAACTCACCTGAGTACAATTTAATCTTACAAAGCCATCTTCTCTGAATATCCTGAGTTCTACAACCCTAGCAAATTGACATGGGCCCAACTTGTTTTTCTAACAAGAAACAGAACAAAGTAGTTGGAACACTTCTCAGAAAGCAGCCCTTTATTATTGAAGCACCAAACCAGCAACTGATTGAAGAAGTTACTTACACAATACCTCCTCATATGAGCCTGTTGTTTCTAGACTGGAATCCCCATTTTTCTACAACTTACAAACCAGCTCACATCTACTGCTCTCAGGACTGCAAAGGATGTATCAACACAAGGACTATGTGGGAGTCACTGCTGAACATGCCTCCTTGGAAATTAGAGTCATGTGGGGAGATATGACTTTTCCAAACCATGAATCTCTTGAAAAAGTGGTTCATGCTACTTGGTATGAAACCGGGCATAATGCTCAAGAAACTTCCTTGCAACCTTGAAAGCAGATACATATTCCCCAACTAAGCCCTAAAAAAATGAACTCTCCTTATATTGCTCTTCATAGCATGCTTCAATATTCAACCCTCACTCAGAAAAAAACAAGGGGAAAAACATGTCCCAAGATGGTTTCATTAAGCTATGTCACAGAAGGGTTTTAAACTCAACTTTGTTGTGTTGTTACAATGGAAAAAACTATACACACTTTCATACAGAAGGGAATTCATATCCAAGCTTTTTCTGTCTCTGTTTACAGCAATTGTTACTTAAAATGCTAAGACGAAAGATATATCTAAGCTAAAAAATTTAACTGAAATCTTCTTGTCGCCCTGGCCAGTTAATTTTCTTCCCCTGCATTCTACTTCATTTAAGATAGCAAAAGTAAAGAAGAACAAAAAATATAGCTATTTCCCCTCCTCGTGCTGTAGATCAGGAAATCCTACCACCAGCAGTAATTCCATATTAAATACATATATATTTATTCTGTAGGCAGAGAGTACAAGACTCTGCTCAGTAAAAGAGATGTAAGTCCCTGTTACCTATAGACTTCAGCCCCAAGTCCTTTTCAGGACATCTGCAATTACAGGAAGGTCACCAGAACTGTGTGAATGCTACTTGCACATAGCAAGTACTGCAGACAAAGGAAATCTTGAATCCACAGCAAAGTGACCGAGACCCCTCTCTAAACCCAGACAGATTGGAGCAATCATTCTGTGCCCATCTCTACAGGATCTTTCCAGAAACGTATCAGTTTTCACAAAGGTAATAGCATAACCAGACAACTCCAAGCACTGCTATGACCTCAGAAGAAGGGGCAGAGAAAGCAACAGTATCAATTAATATATTTGATCCATAGACTATACTTTTTCAGAAGACAAACACATAGATATAAAAAAGAAACTGCACCTATGCTCTCATCCAAACAACACAATTAAGTATGTCCTTAAGTGCTCAGCTGTACTGAGTGATTATTACATGAGTCTATTACCTATGAACTATATACAAAAATAGTTTGTTGCAAAATCCCCAGGTGTGAACTCCGTGCCTCTTCTGGTTACAGCTGCACCACCCAAAAGAACTTTTCATCCGTCATCGGAGGTAGCCTTCGGCTGTGACAAGGGTACCAACCTGATAAGCTCCTCCATTGGCACAGGCACCGACAGGTTGTGTGTGAGCAGACCTCCCTCTGACACACACAGGGAAATACACAGAAAAACATTGCTTAAGCTTCCTAAAGGCAAAAGTAACACATGTAACTAAATAGAACAAAAAGCCATCTTCCCCCAGGTACCAGGGTGCTCATGCGTACAAATGCTCTCTCTACCTGGGAGCTAAGAGCTGAGAACGATGGAAAAACAACAAACTCATCTGGAAGCAATTATGGCACAAATTCCCGCTTTTTGCCTCTTCTGTGCAGGACATGATTGCTGCTACTTTTCCTTCTCTCTCGGTCATGGCAGAACAAGGAGAAGACAGTGTTCTCAGCCTCTGCTGTAGCTTGATAGAGGGGGGAGGCAGCCACACGGTGCTTTGCAATGCTGAAGGAGTTTCTTTGCTTAGACACAGATATTCCTAGTGGCTTCTTCTTCTGGCTTCTTAATGACAAGGCCCTGTTTGGAGACTAAATCCATTCAAGTGTCCAGAGAGGTTTCTTCCTACGTAGCAAGGGTATCAACCTTGCTAATCAAGGGTATCAAACTTGCTAAGGGTATCAACCTGGTGGCTAATGACTTACTTAGGGCCTTTTAAACCAAGAGGTCTGGGTTACCAAGCAAGCAGTTGCAGTGAGCTTACAAGGAATAGGTGGGAACTTGAGGTCCTAGTGACAGGCAGATCTTACTAAGGGGAGGATTTTTAGAAGCCGTATTTTCACCCTAAGAGCAACTGTAAGGGTGGAGGGGGGAAAAGGGGGAAATGCCTGCAATACAGACAGCCAAATGCTGTTGATAGATTGGCTCTACCAATTCTGGAAAAAGCTCTAAAGCTTACTGCACTGACAGTGTACCAACAAGGCCTGAAATCACACTCTGACAGGAAGCAGAAGCATTAGCATTATATGACAGCACACACTGAGCTTAACGGAGTGCAGCCGACTTCCTTGCAGTCTGTGGAAGAGACACAGGCTAAAAATTCAGCAAATGCCCTTGACATCCGGCATGCTACTCCAAATGCAAATATAATGCCCTAGTCCACTAAGGCAGTGACAGGAGAGGAGAAGAAGAAATAAAGAAAGAAAGAAAACAAGACTACACCACAGAAGAAGCAGAACATGGCATCTTGGACAGCCAAGTCAAAGCTATTGAGGGGAGAAAGAGTGGCCTCCCACCCAAGACAGGTGACTAAACAATAAGTCAAGACTTGTCCTGACTGGGAAGTCAGTCACCTACCTGTCAGAGAGGTCTGGTTTCTCCTTAACCATATCTCATCTACATTTTGGGGCAGAGGAGCAAATGAGGATGCTGCCTCCCCATCAGCACCGCTTGTCAGGCAAGAAGGTTGAGTGGGGACAGTTTTCACATTCAGATTCACCTACTGATGGCAGCATAAACGTGCTCTAAATAAACATGCCAGGTGGTCGGGCGTAGCAGACTGCAACACTTTGCAACCTCTTCATTTAACCATATAAACATCCACATTTCACTGATTCCACATCAACAACAGAAGAGGCAGTAAACACTGTGCATCCAAAGGTAGCCTTGAACAGCCTTTGCTGTGCAGGCTTCATGGCAGGCTTTGACACCTCTTCTCTTCCTTAAGCCTTCAGAATACTGGCTTTCTTTACATCTTTTTCCTTGATCAGGTTCTGTAGATACTGGGGATTTTCCTGAAGGAGATGGTGTCAATAAAACCAGCTGCCATCAGGATCAAGTGTTCCATTTTGATCCCCATTTCAACAACAGCTACGAGAATAGTGAGGTCAAGGGTATGCAGAGGACAGAAAAAACATGAGGAGAATGGGTTTAAGAAAAAATAAGGTAAACATTCATTGCATCCATTGTTTTCCTCACATACACACAGTTTTCAGCATGAAACACTGACTAAACCATAATCAAAACCATGCAAGTCCTATAAACTAAGAAAAGGTTTCCCCCTAAACAAAACCCACCAAAAACCTGAAGTGAGATGAATTACAGTGCTACTGCACCCATAACCACCAAATATTTGAAAGATATTACAACGAAGACCAAATTCAACTACTCTGTAACATGAAAAATTGCTTAGGAAATCACAATGAAGACACAGGTTGAGGAGGATCACTGTTTACCACAGGACTAAAATCTCCCATCATGAATTACAGCCATCTTTGAGACTGCAATCTTCTCTACAAGAGATTTTCACCACTTTTTTCTTTATTGTCACATAGTACTGCATCATCTGCTGTTGTTACAGAGGTATTCTTATTCTACGTTGCCATTAGATAAGTCAAGAATATTCAAGATATTTAAACTATAAACAACTAGGTTACATTCAATCACATTTTTTCCACATCCACCTATTCTTACCTTGCTGCACGATTTGAATGTTAAGAATACAGAGCGGAAAAAATAAAAAGGAAGTGTAATTGTGTAAACTGAAGTATGTAAAAGCAAACAGATGACTGGAGCTCAGCTCAACAGTTCCATCTTTTCTAATAGTGCTATAAACCACAAATCCCACGTGGGAAATACTACATCTTCTCTCTGCTTGGGTAATATCTTCCAAAAATCGACATTTTGAGTACATTAGAAGATATTTCAAAAACAACTGTGAATATTAGTTTGGATCCATTAGAAAGTAGTTCACATTTCAAAATCCACAATGCAACAAATCCCGAAAGGGTTTTAATTCGTACAAAAGCATATAATCATCTCTTTTCTTTCACGAATAACATCACAGGAAAACTTCAAAGAAAATTTAAATTCTTCAACTGTAAAGAGGGTTGATAGCATGTAGCTCTTTAAATCGTTGCTTTCCCTTCCTGTGCTACCCTTTATCCTGATGGGAAAACAAATCTTGCAATTTTTCACTTAAAGGGCTAAATTTGCTTTTTAATTAGAGATGCTTGTGCTGATTCTATTTAAAATGCAGAGATCTTTCCAGAAATGCTTAATAAATCAGTACTTTAAAAAAAATTAAATGCACAGAATTAAGATAATTAAAATTATCCTATCTCAGTCCCCTGCACTATTAACAAGCCCAAACATCAGAATCCCATAATATAATAAGCAACACAACAAAGTTGTTAACTTCAGGTAGGCTAATGGGAAAAAAAACTGAAGCTGGTGACTTGCCACCAGCTCCACATACATAAAACCCAGGAGCTGATCAGTATTTGCAACTATCCAAGACAAACTGAGCAGAAGCACCCTCCCAGGCATACAAGAAAATTTTACAATTCAAAACTGAGCTCAGTTTGCATACAAGAACATCTGGAACCTGTTCATTCTACATCAAGAAGTTTCCCCATCTAAAAGCACAACTCTGAGTGCTTTTAGGTGGTGCCATCAGACAGCAATTATGACATGTAAAGAGAAGCCATCAGGAAAGTTTTGAAAAATTAAACCCTGAGTATCTGAGCTACCATGGCCCTTTGAAGAGATGAGCAACACCCCTTTACTAAAAACCTGTATTAGAGAAGTATGTTGTTTTAAACAAGTCAGAACAGGCCCTACCTGGTTACAGAACTTACCTCCCTCCTGCTACTTTTAGGCTGAACCCCTGTAATCATTCCTAGAAGAGCAAATACTAACCACTACTATTAATCACTTGACATTTGGGTACAGTAGATCAGCATCATCTGGTTTTCAAGGCAGTTTCTAGTCACAACTTAAATGTTTTTAAAATGTCACCTTCCTGGTTCCTCAGCTCCAGCAAAAAGGACAAGCATTTGCACAGATTAAATGATCACTCACTGATTCATGCCTGCATGGCAAGTAGTGCCCTCTGGCCAGAATTCATCAGAGACAAAGTGTTGGTAGATTGGGATGCTTTGTCACACACAGAAACACAACTGCACATTTATCACCTACACAAATTAAGAGCAGATACAAATAAAAGCAATATCCAGCACATAAGTAGCAGTGATAATGGACAGCTAAAGAGAATGTAAGACTCAAAATGATTCAAAGAAATGGTGAAGATAAACATTCAAACCGAAAGACTATACACAAAAGGACCAGGCCATTATGTTTTACTGGCACATCTAGTGAGGCACGGGAATTTGCTTTGTGTTTTCAAAAGTGGATCTTCCAAAGCATTCCCTTTCTATTGGATGGGGGAAAAAAACAACCACTAGAACTAGTAGAAACAGGATAAGGAAATCCACACTGGCACCAGCAAAGTTATTCTTGGTCCATTAGGACAAGGGAAGGCAACAACCACACTGCATGTTCCCCTTACTAGTAGAAATCAGAGCCCTAAGGAACCTGCTGACCCCTGTACTATTCTCATCCCTCCTAAGTGAAGGCATATCTTGTCCCCTCCTTACATCTCACTGCAGAAACAGATCTACTCCTAGCTCTTCATCATCATCTTTCAGAGCTTTCTGAGACAGTTTATCTTCTTATTGAAGCCAAACTCTATAATTTTCCTACTTTTAAAATTTTGTCTTAGCAAGAAAAAGGTAAGAATTTTCATTACTCTCTGTGTGTGTGAGCTCTTATGATTAGTATTTTTGGAGAAGAGAAAGAAAAGCTGTATTCTGAAAGCAAACAGACCTACTTTTACAGGACCAGAAACACCCTGCCATGGCCTTGGCTCCAAACACACATACAATAATCCTTCAAAATACCCATAATCTCATGAATATTCCTGTTTCCTACCCAGAAATCTAGTATCCTATTTTCAAAACTAGAAATCATGCCTATATCTTCTACTTTTCAAGAAATGAGGTAAGGAAAACACTTGCAAACTTTTTTTTTTTTTTTAATAGAATACTGTATCTGGAGGATGTATGTTCATTAAGTGGAAAAATTTAAGTCTTAACTGGCAACAAGAGGCAGCACAAAGGCAGGCGGATTGCATATTCAATTCAATTTACCAAGGTGGTTTTTCTGTGTTATGAGTTAAACAAACAGATGTCACTTGGAACGAATGACAACCGTTTCCTGTTGCAAGCCTTGGCACAGAACAATAAGGTGGCTTGATTAATTTCTTTTAAAATAAATTTAAAAAATAATTAAGAATGTCACTACTGATGCACAGAAGCAAGAGTATGTTTATGCTTACCTTCTCAAAACTATGAACTGTTAAAAAAAATATTCCAACCTCTATACCTGAGGTCAAGATCAACAATATCTTACACCAAGTGCTGTAGCCTACATTTATAAGAGCATGAATACGGATCTAGTGATGACTGAAAGCATTATTGCTGGTTTTAAAATTTCAGATTAAAATTTGTTAAAACACACATGTCCATAGACTATACATGTCTTGTTCTTCCCACAAACAGTGAAAATAAAGAAGAAAGATAACAGATGGGTTTCGACAGCCAGAAGTTTAGCCAGCAATATTCAACACGAAAAGAATAGAAATCAAACTTAACAACTGTTAAATTATTGGGTCTTTTTCCCAAAATTAATGGGAAGCAGAAAGCATTCTGAGAAACAGAATCACTCATAGTAGCTCAGTCTGCTCTCCAGTGGTAAAGCTATCCATAAAAAACTGCATTTTAGTGAGTGACACAGACACAGAGAAAGAGAACAAAAAAGAATGGGGAATAGGCTGTTTGCAATACTACATGCTAATTAACAGCAGGAATAGGTCTGGAGAAAATGCTGTGGTGTGAAAGGAAATGCTCACCTATTGAGTAACAGCAACATTAACACATTCTTTAGTGTTTTGCTCCCTATGCTGAACTTTCAGGGCACTTGAAGGAACCTCCTGCATCCCTGTGACTAGACTGTCTAAGCACAGATAGCATGAAGTGAAAATAATGCAAAGAACAAGGGCAGAAGGGGTGAGTAGGGAAGTTTTCTCAACTGCTTTCTGAACTGTGTTATGGCACAAGAGCTCTCCTGCCACTGTGACTACTGATCTCATTGAGACAGCTCAGCCTGAAACACCACTCCCAACTTCATCCATCCACAACGAGAAGCAGGTATAGCATAAGAAAAATCCAGAAACCAAATCACAGTCATGTAAGACATGATAAATCTTTAAACAGTTGACACCTTTTCCATGTAGTTTGGCATTAAGCTAAATTATGTTAAAACCTAGACAGTAAAATACCAATTTGAAAACCAAAAATTAATGTTAGCACATTGACTTTTTTCTACTACAAAACTTCCAGCAAACTCAAAGGAAAAAAAAATCCTGGATAGAACAGCCTACAGTTGCAGTGTAGCACGGATATGCTCTCCATGGGTCTAGTCGAGCAACACTAGAGCTCTAACAGCGTGTTTTAAGAGGAAGAAGATTCATGACCCAGAAGCCCTAAAGAACAAACCACAACTTTTGTTTTAAAAAGTCCTGCTGCCTCTGTGTTTAGTTGTGAATGGCAGAAAATCTGTCAGCATGGCTTGTACACACAAAGAAAACTGGAGTGATAAAACCCACTCTTCTTACCAAGAAGCTCCAGTATGGCAGTATTGTGGTTGTTAAAAAGGCAGGCCTATAAAATTCTGCTTATTGTCTGAATAGAAATACTACAGAGGAATGTTGCAAAAATTTTCTAAGAAGGAGATTTAAGAGTGCTTTTAAATTGCTGGACAAAGGGATGAAATTGAGAACCTGGAGAAACCTGATCTACAACTGGAGCCAATGTTCATTTGTCTCGATATTCCTGTGTCTGCTCAGACAACAAACGCTGTAATGTGAAACACAGCAAAAGCAATATTTACTTCCCACAGAAGTTGTATGTCTCACATAAATTAAGTTCTGTGTCAGTGAAGCAAACAGTAAAGGCACATTATTCCTGTTCCCTGCCTTTCCCTGAAGACTGAAAAAGCTGATGACTGTTCAAATCTTAGTCTTCACACCAAGGTGACAGAGATCCCCACTCTGTTTATTTTTCACCAAAACAGACAGAAGAGCTCTTTATAACTTGTAGGAGGCATAGGCTCCTCAAAAGCTGAGCCTCAGCACAGCACCAGCAGAAGACAACTGCTGTGCATCATCTAATGCTTATTTTCATCCTTAGAGACTTTTTTTTTGGTGTGGAATAAGAAGCTCATATGCTGGATGAAATGCTACTCATGTTTCCAAAACTTTGAACCCTGTTAATTTATTGCAATTTGCTCATTTTGAAATCTGTTCTCACTAGTGAAATACTATACTAATAATTGAACCAGTTAAAGAACTGAGAATTGGCATTATTTTGGCTTCATACATCCAGTAAAAGCATAATCTCTTTCACCTGAATGTCTCGCAGTGGTGTACATTACAGATGTGTCTAGGAACCTGCATGTGTATACATAGGGACAAAAAACTCTGGAAAATGTTTCTACATGAACTACACATCTCACTTTTCCCATTAAAAGTATCTTTTTAAAAATAAGTTTGATTATGAATAACAGTTTCATAAAAAAACAACAGCTCTGCACTGCAGCCCCACTTACGCCTTCAACACACCAGGTCTTCTAGAAAAGCCTGGCAAGCTTCAGAATTGAGGCTTTCAGCCATGCCTCATTTGACACACACTGTGCAGAACCAACATTGTGCAAATAAATTAACTTGCACAGAGAAAGCTATGGCACTCACTTCATCCAAAATATAGGCTGTAGCACGTCCAAAACACAGCAACTTCCACCTGATTCTGCAGCTGCAAGCTCAAGACTTCCTTACATACACTGCCAATACAAACTCTCCCACGGGATTTCCAGGAAAAGTTCCACAAGATTTTAAAACAAATAATAAAATAATTGAGGGTGTGGGAATGATGATACAGAAATGAACATACCAAGTCTGAGGATAGTGACTCGCAAGACCTCTGTTTACGTACAAATCACTTGCAGAAAGCCCTGATATCAAAGCCAGGTTTGCAATGCTTTCATTTTTCAGCTTCCACTGCTAGTAAGACTATCTCCTCTATACATGATTATACAGTGACCAAGGTATAAATTGATACATCACACTTGCACACTCAGGACATCAACATCATACTTAGAAGGACCTCCCCTTTCTATCAAATTCTATATGACACATATGTGGACCAGTGACATGCTTGAAAATTTTTTGACATGCATTTTAGCTATTGGCAACCTGTTACCAGAAATCACTTAGTAGTTAGTCTCTAGAAAAGCAGACTTGAAAAGCTATCCAACTGCTACAGTTTCCATACACAACTAAAAAGGTAATGTGGTTCAAGGAGAAATTACTTCACAGCACATATATGGCTGTAGAACATATACCCTGGGTTGGGGATGGGATGAACACAACAAAGACACAAATACTTGTTTTGGAAGGAAAAAAAGAATTCTCTTCCCCCACATTTTGCTTTTAATCCGTCTCCACACAAACACAGGAAGCCCAGGTTGTTGGGACTTCAGTTGAAGAGCTTCCCATGCTGCTGAACACTGAAAGAGGGAAGTAGGTTATGACACTACCACAATCAAACCACTAGAAACTCTGATTTTGGCCTCAGAATGTTTCACTTCTTCATGCTGCACAATTCTTAGCATGAACCTTATAAAATAATGGCTGGATTGAACATTCGACTTTGATTTGCCAGTCAAAATATTTTTCCTTCTTTAAAGGAATTTTGGCAATTTATTTCAATTAGTTTCTGCTTGTAAACAGCAATTTGCTGTATTTTACAGCCAACTTACTGCAAAGAATGGCTGAGATAAATCTATCCGCTGTTCATCTAACCACAGATCAATGCTATCAAAAATCAAATCCCTCAGAAAAGGAGAAGAGTAACATAAAGGAATTATAAAAGGAAAGAAGAAACATTACTCAAAATTTTTCACAACCTTCAACCATCTCCTTTCCAAAACCAAGCAGAAAGCCAAAGGAATACTGACAAAGAGCCCATAAAGATACTCAACACCAATGCAACCATTCAACTTTCCAATACCTTTCAGTGAAGCTTTACAGTAATGCATTTCTGCTTCTGCTCTCTTCCAACTCATCTTCCTTCTCAACTCCAAAGATTACAGGTTGATTGTACAGACAGTATCTCATATATGCTGCTCCCAAATCCTCCCAACCCAGCTAAGCTTTGTCATTATCACGTTGTTATTGTCTTCCTCATCAAGTCCATGTTCCACAAACAGGTCCCTGATTAAAGACAGACAAGTTTGCTTAATAACCATAGTCATTATCACCTAGTTTCAGGTGCTGCCTGCATAGCACTTCATTTTCCTTATTTCTACTATGTTATAGCTATAATTGTATTTGTTGCCCTCTTCAACATTGCTTTCGGGATGAATGAGATCAGCAAGCAAGTACTCATAAAACAAAATAAGCCTTAAGCTTCAGTTAATGCAAGCTTGAAAACAACAAGTAGAATAAGAAACTACCAAAGAAAGCACACAGGCAATGTTATTACAAGCAACAATATTACTTTTGCCAAGCACTGTATATGTACCAACATATATTCTGTGACTATGATCAAACAATTGAGCTCAGTCCCTGTGATTTAAAAATATAAGCTAATGCTGTGGTGTGGGGGGGCTAAAGAAATTATAGTTCTGTATGCTCAGCAACCAAGTATTACTGCAACACTGCTAGTCAAGCTGCAGAATGAATTTATACTAAAGTGGCAAGAAGTTATAAAATCAGCACTAGCAATCCTAAGAGCAGTGTCCGAATAAATGAAACACAAATTCATGTCTTGCATGCCAATCAGTTTAGATACAGGTTCAAAATACTTCACGTGCTTCCTGGCATGGCAATATTCTTCTAAAGCAAGATCTCTGTAACCACACAGATTTTTGGTTTTCCAAATACTTGGAATCATAAGACAGTGTGCATATAGCAACATTTTTCTGTTTAAAATTTTATTCTCAATAAATGAACATTTATGAACACGGGTCTGGAGAAAATATTCCAGTATTAGTTTTAACTATAAATGGGTAGAAGCCTTTGTCCAAGAGTGGCTGAAGAGAAGCAGTAAAAAAAAAAAAACAAAAACAAAAACAACACAAACAAAAAACCTCCACAAAACCCTCCAAAGAAAGAAACAAACTACAAAAACCCCACCCCAGCTAACTAACCAAGCAAAGCCAAACCACTTTCTAGTAAGTTTTTACAAGTTTACTGGTATAAATTAAAACATAAGCAGATTTCCTGCAATAACACAGACTGAAAAGCCTAAGTCTGCTAACTCACCCAGAAACTACTGCCATATTTCAGGCACTACAAACTGTGCATAGAGCACGGAGCAGACACCTTCCCAGCCAAAACAAAACAAAACAAAACAGAACACCCTGCAAATACTGCCTGGACTTTGTGCTACTGGTGGAAAGGTAACCCAGAGTGCCGGCTCTAGTGCCGCGCAGGGCAGCCGGCGGCTCTCGCGGTCCTTAAGCAGCGCGACAGCCCGGGCACAACAAAGGGCTGTTGTTCCAAGGCAGCAGCAGGCGGCAGCTGAACCAGTTGGCCCAGTACCCTACCGTGGTCTGTGGGACATCAAAGGCTGGCTGTGACCTAAGCAGACAATTAGGATGTGTGGGTGTAGAGTTACAGAGCTCCAAGAGGTCACTCACGGATGAATTTTAGCACTGCAGTACAACTCCTTTATAAAGCAGTATTATTGGCTTTGCGCAAGCAGCCTTCGGGCTGACCCCAGATCTAGGGAACTGACTGCAAAATTGCTTTACTTTTTTTTCTGTATAAAGTTTACTGCAAAATTAAAGTGCAATTCCTGAGATGAGCTAAGCAGCTTAAACATACGTATAACAACTTTAGTCTGCAAAGAATAGATACTGTGTTACCTTCCCTTAAAGAACCATGTAACCACATTAACCAAGACCCTGATGAGGACAGGAGGGAACAGCTGCAGAGTAATAAGCAAGGACAACCATCACACCCTATTGCCAGACACTCAAGCCGCAGCAATAAGGTACCAACACTCCAGCACAAAGTAAGGCTTGTCAGTTCTGTACATATGGTGTAAACAAATTCAAGAGATACCTCCTTACAAAGAAGCCCAGTTGTGCTTTGCCCTTCGTTGAAGACACCACCAGAATCAACACCATCTATCCCACCACACAGCACTTCCCTTCTCACCACCACAGTCCTAAGGTGGTGTCACAGGACCATTTCCTCTCTCACTTCTGCTGCTCCCCAAGACACTACTCTCCTCATTTAACCACCAGCTCCAAATGTACATGCCAAACTAATAAAGACAGACCTGAAGCAAGAAAAAATTGGGCCAAGATCACAATACCTCTATACCATACCAGTCATTTAATCACATAAATACAAAAAGTTCTTAGATGATTCAGTAATAAAAATATATAGATTTCTTTCTTCTTGAGTCTTAGTATGGCTCCAGCAGCAAGGCTAAAGATCACTTGTTAATCAGAGATTAGCTCGAGTCAGATACCCTGAACAGTTACACAGCCTTGTATCATGCAATCCTGTACTTGGGGATTCACAGTGACCACAACTGGTATACAAATCTGCATATTTTTGAATTTTCAAAATTCTTCTTTTTTTTTTTGTCTGGGGTAAAAAACAACTTCATTTTCTTGATTTTTAAAGGATCTTAAAAATTATTTTCCCATGATTCAGGCACTTAATAGAAGTTTCAAACAAAAACACTGAAATCCTGAGGTTTGAAAAATATCTTCATGCTTTCGCTTCAGTCCAGCATCTTCTTTCACATTTCAGATGATTCCCCTATAGGTATTCAACAGCAGCAAGGAAGCACCAAGACAGGGCATTTAACTTCCAAATGCTGCCAAACTGGAATGCAACTGACACTATGAGAAAGCAAATTTTGTTTGCAAATTATCGTATCAGGAACGAAGGCACTGGTTTAACAACATTAGGGTCATATTTAATCATCCTAACTCAGGTAAGCAGCAGTATCTGAATACAACCCAAGAGACAAAGTGTTCTCTTGCTGAAGAGGA
This sequence comes from Gymnorhina tibicen, assembly GCA_013399875.1. Classification (NCBI taxonomy): domain Eukaryota; kingdom Metazoa; phylum Chordata; class Aves; order Passeriformes; family Artamidae; genus Gymnorhina; species Gymnorhina tibicen. Next base: position 3,916,671 of record VXAZ01001324.1, on the reverse strand, counting down.
GCATATGCTTATGCACCTTGTTAAACTGAACTGCATCTTTCAAGTGATGCTGTTTGAGGAAGGTCTTTAGGACTTGCTCCTTTTTTTTTCTTCCCCCTCTTTCTTTTAAGACCTAAGAGATTATCTTATTGAAACTCACTTCATCTGAAGAAAAATCTCTTGGGATCAAACCACTGTTTTTACAAGTTAAAAAAACAAAGCAAACAAACAAAAACAATCAAACACCAAAGTTACATTGTAGCACTTGAAATGAAATTAATCAAAATGAAACATTTTCCTTCTTTTTCTCTTCTTAAACAACTCCGTGGAACAGACAGAATTTCTTTACCAGTTTTCACCAAACTGCATCCTGAGAGTTCCCAGAACGTTGTAATTGTTAACTCCTGCACATTTCATTAAATACTCCCAAACCACAACTTTTAGGAACAGATCTATATCAGTCAGGACAGCACCAGAACATAAGAGTTAAATGTAACAACCTTACCATGGATAGTTCAATCTCCATATGGTAGTTCAAGAACTGAACCATATATTTCTGAAAAACATGCTATTTTACAGAATAAAATTTGATTAATTACACTAATTAGAATATCACACACCCAACTCAAAGGGATTTAGTACATTCATGTCAGAGCTATGCTCAATAGCAGTAAATCTCAAAACATAGAACAGCACTATTTTTCATAGCGTTCAATAACCTTTGAAATGTTACTGTGATCACAAAACTAATTCTATATTTCTTTTTCCTTCTAATTAAAAAGCCAAAGAGCAATACGCAAGATGACAGAAGCCAAGAGTAAGATGAAGAGAGAAATAAACCAGATGGCATGGGAATATATTTATATATACTTAAGTTATTCACAAATTATGAAAAAAGAAATATCAAAATCTTTTCATTTGCCCTATAATCAGTGTTCTTCTCTAAAAGAGTTTTCAGATATTTTTATGCAAAGAGGATTGTGAATTCTAATTAAGATATAGCTGTAAGCCAGGATCCTCCATCATACAATTAACCTTAAATCCAGCCTCTAGCCGAGCCGGGTGCAGATGTAATTACAAAGCCCATCAGCAGTAAGCCACTGGGAGAGGTTGCAGGCTTTCCTGTATTTCTACTTTGTACAGGGTGGTAGGCTATTTTTGTCAAAATATACCAGAAAAACACAGCTACTGTGATACAGTCCAGCATTTATATTAGCTTGAGCTTGCATCATATACTATAAGGCACTAATTTTGAAAAAAAAACAACTGCATTCTTATTTCTGCAGGCTGCACTGTCTCACAGAGTGCTCGAGTAGGTATTGCATTCCCAGCTTCATTTCTGTCCTTCAGGATCAACTCCTCCCTTCTCTGCTTCAGACCTCAGCTCTCCAACTGTAAAACTTTATTTTACCACCATTCTGACCATGTAAAGTGAGATTAACTGTTGAAAAAACGTAATTTAGAACATAAATTCTAAAAAAAAAAAAGTTGTACCTTGGCATATCATTTCTGGTTTTGTAATACATGTTCTGCTCTGCCATGGTGTTTGCATGCACATCTTAGTTTCCTCCAAATGATGGCTGAAACCCTCTCCTCAAGTCTTTAACTCATTAATGTCACTAAAAATCATGCATTCACAGAAATTCACAACTTTTGTCAATTTTGAGATGAGACAATAATACTGAGATCCATCTAAGAATCAACTTTTCACATGAATTTAGTAATCCCACATCTAAACATGGTATACCAATTAGAACTCAACTGTACTTCTATAATTTCTTACAGCAAGAGTACTGAAGAGGAATATCCAAAAGCAAGGCATAAGACGTAGTTTGGCATTTCCCACTAACCACGAACCTACGAACAATTTCTGCTTAGTGTCTGAAAACAGTACTAAGATTGCACATTTTAAATGTTATTATGTTTCCATTTAAGATCTGCAAGTAGCATTTAAGCACAGCAAAAAAAAGACTATTTTATCTTCATGTAATGCAGTCAATTCACATCCCACCATCATACACGAGCCATTTGCTTATCTGAAAGCAGCAGCAAAGATTAAATTTGCATTAACCATTCTACCACAGTTATCCCACCCAAGCTGGGGAAATCAGCTACACCTCCCATGCACTGCAAAGGGCTTTCTTTAGGAGTTTTACACAGGAGCTGAAAAGGGAATCACAAAATAGACGGATGTAATGGTAAAACATTCAGACCCAAACTCTTAACTCTAGGGTCATGAACTGACAAATTGAAGAACACAAGAGTTAAGGGTATTCATGCACATTTTTAATTATGGATCACTGCATATCTGACTATGCTGAAGACCTGGACAACAACAGGCCTGGACAACATCCTGGCCTTTATGTTCAAAATGATATGCCAAAACCAGATGTACTTTACTAGAGTGGGAGCTGTAGCAGTACTTGTAAGTAAAAAGCTTTTTTAAACATTTATTATGTGGGGCAGGGAATTCTTTGTGCAAACTAACTTTTAGTGAGGACAATCTCAGCTATCTTAGCTGACTTTGATACAAAGCAACCAGGAAAAGGTCAGTCACCCCGGCAGAGGAAGTTCAACAAGTTTGCTCTCACTTCTCTCAGCCACCCTCTCCATGTCTCAGCCCTAAATCTCTAGAAAGCTCCTCATCACTCCACCCATGCCACAAAGCTGAGAGACCCCAAGCCCAGGCTGGCTGGTTTGCTCTCCTCTGACCCCAAGCTCACAGAACATCTGATTTGCAAGGCAAGTTGAAAACACTTAAATCCCACCCCAACCTGAGGCCAGGAAAGGTCACTTAGGTCTGCCAACTAACTCAGGGCTTAAGCAAGCACATATAATTGCCTACGATATATTTTTCCCCCCTTCGAGAAGTCCACCTGATTTTCATCACGAAAGAAGCCCTTGCAGTCAGTTGCCTCATACTTTATTAACAATGCATTATTCACATCCTGCTCTGAATACACATCCTTTCTCTCTTCTCCATGGCAGAAGTCCCCATGCCCTTTAGAGGTTGATCATTCCACTAACAACATTCTCACACTTACGTCCATGATGTTTATTCCTTACTTTTGCACTAGGAAACTAACACAACGCAATTACCATCAGTAATGCTGGATGTTCAGCTTAGACATCCACAAAATGGCTGAAATAAAATCCTCAGAAGCCAGCTGGCAAAGAAAGCTTCTCTCTGAAGTGACATTTTTAAAGAGCATTACTTGAAGCTGAAATTGGTTTTTATACTAAGATGAAATGAGCATTTTTAGCTTAAGCATTAGCAGGTTCAGTCTTAATGAAGCTCTTAATGAACACAGACCTAGAGCTGTTTGGAAGACTCAGAATGGCACCTTTTTCCCATGATGCCACTTCCAGACAAAACTGCAGATACACACTGTATCTTGTAGTGTGTACAGACTGAAACTTCTTAAGACTCCACATTACTTTATTTAAATCCTAATCTTGATCTGAAAAAAAAATACAGGGAGAATTACATATATTTCATTTTTTCATTACAATAATTCGTCTATGCTTAATGAAAACTAGTCTTCGGGTAATCCCCGTTTAGGAAGAAGTCTGTAAACTTCTCGAGGCTGATATAATATTAAGAAAAAAAAGCACCACAAAGTATTTTCTTTGAAGTGTTTTAAAAAAGAAGAGAAAAAACCCTGTAAGTTCAGCAAGATCTGTGATAGGAATAAACGTTCTGGTAAACCCAATTTTACCTTCAGAATGCTGCAGATACACATATTTAAGATGCACTTATTAAAACACCCACACAACTCCAAAAAACTGTTGGAGCAGAAAGACTAACTTCCATAATTCACTTCTGTCCAGCCTAACAAGAGAATCAAGAAAAATTTTATTTCTTCAAGGACTTTCAAGAAACCTTTCAGGAAATGCCTAGCCACTGGTGTACCCTGCAATCCAGTCATAGACACAGACAATTCATTTCCCCTTCCCAACATGCCACACCATTTATTACCTTTATTTATAAATGTTCAGAACAACTTTGTTAACCAAAATAAGTTTATAACATGAACATCAGAAATTCATGTTTTCTGTAATTTCTTCAAATCCAAATTTATGTAATTTACAGAAAATTATAACTTTTGAGTCTCACTGAAAAAGCTGTGCTTAGCATAAGGATCTCTCCTAAGGTAATACAGAGTTATTTGTCCTGTTTAGCTCTTTTTTGTATGTTTATCTTCTACAAAGCACATAGATAACATAGAGATAACAGGTCCCCACCACAACCATCACGAACAGACACCGAGTACTCAGTGGGAAAGCCGAGAAGCCTGTCTTCACAATACACCACATGTGAACTGAAAAACTCATGAGGACAGCAGAAAATGGAGAACAGAGATTAGCCAGCCAAATGAGACTCCACTCCATAAGCTAACAATGTTCTGTTGAAATTAAGAAAATGAAGTACACTTTTGGTTACTTTCTGAAACATCACATAAAATGCAGATACTATCTGCATTAGACACTACTGAGAATTAAATTAAAGGCCAAGGCCTCATGATCTAATCTGTAAGGTCAGAAATCCTACAGCCTCAGTTACCCAAATTCACCTCCTCTCATTGTTGTAAGACCAGGGAATTATTCTAAACATCTATTATCTCTCAAAAGCTATTATTTCACCACAATGTGCAATAAAATGGTTTTAGCTATTGCTGTGCATTTACATCTTATACAGTAACAAAAATGTGTGCAACTTCAACACAGCCTTAATTTTGGGGTGCACTGTAGGAACAAGCCAAAACATTTTGATAAGAGAAAACTAGTCTTTAAAAGTGCTATCAACTTTCAATGTATTTTTTTTAAAATTATTTCTCATTACAAAGGAAGCGTGTATTAAAAATTCCCATGCACAAATATACACATACAATGCATCTGATGAGATGAATTCACAGAACATTTTATGTGGACTTCCTCCCTCAGCTACTACCCTCAGATAGGATCTGGCTCATGTGCCCGTGAGAAAGCCAAACAGATACAGGGCAAAACCAATAAACTCCACACTGTATTGTTGCAATGCAGACTTACAGAAGAAGAACTTTCCCGAGATGCTGAGCAACGCGCAGTGTAGCACCCTGAAATTCCTTACAAGACAGCACAGTGCAGCAAAGTGCTCATCCCTGTAGCCAGGCAAGGGCTACACTGCAATCCTTCCAGTTCCACCAGTCTGCCATTACCTTCTGCTTATCACTGGTATGGAGGAAATCATGGGCCCCTAAAGACAAGCTCAGTATCAAAACCATACTAACAACCTGGCATTTTGCAGCACTTAAGAAATTTGCTATAGTTGGCTCTAAATATAAATTGGGATTTGACATTCTAGACAAAATAATGAGATACTCCCTGACAAATGAAATTTTATGCAAGTCATGTATGCACAGCATATCACTAAAGATCAACTCAGCCAAAGATAGAAAAACAGCTCAGCATTTACGCATTGTGTTTTCTTCCAGTCCAGCACACACTACACACAGGTTTCAGCCAAACAGTGTTGTACAGAACAGGACTGCCACCAGCCTTGATAGACAAGTTTTTCTTGTATGTTTTTACTGATTTTCTTATTAATACCAATACTCCTGACGTCCTACCAAGTCCTAAAATCCCGAGACTGAAAGTATCTCTGACCTTAGTATCTGAAACTACTTCTCAGTGTTATCAAGGAACCTTCTGCTCAGCCAAAACACTGCTCTTGAAACTTGTAGCCATGCAGCCCTCGAAATACTCCCCATTACCTCAAAGGTGCCAGGCAAATAGGAAAGGTTCATGAACCAGGGTAACAAATGAATATATCTGAAATACAGCATTCCTTAAACTGCTGGCCTACACATTTTCAAGGCCAGCAATTTAGAAAAATATCTCACTATATATCTCTCAAAGTTCATGCTTGCAGTCTATACATAAGTCAGCCTTGGGGTTACTCAATGGCAAGGGAGGCAGGGTTAACCCATTAAGGCAAACTAATCAGACCCTTAACCAAAAGTAGTCAATGCATCTTACAGAAAGTGTCCTTTCCTAATATGCCCTGAAGGTAACTAGAAGCCTCCAAACCCTAAATTTCTCCAGCAAAAAAAAGCAAAGACTGCTTGTGCACTGTGAGAGCAGCAAAGGAAAGCTGTGGCAGCATATCTAAATAGAGAGGTGAAAATAGGCAGCCTGAGCACCCTAAGGTTCATTGCCACAGAAAGCAGAAAAGGGACTGAACAAGTAGGTTAGATTTTTAATACACCCTTCTATTAAAAGAGGGGGAAAAATACCAAAACCTCAAGGTGAAAATAATATAATTGAAAGTGAATGCCCTCTTGAGAATACCTCTTTTGTGATGTTGAGGGGGTTTAGTACTGCTTTTTGTGATTTTATTATTCTAAAATTCAGGTACACCTACAGAGTTTGTTCAGAGACTAGCTCCACACCACAAGTACATGATGGAGCAGCTGATGGCAATAACAAACCAGTTGATCAATTACAAACGAAAAGACTTACTGTTTGTTTTTCTTGAAGACCTTAGCATTTTATACTATTTTTAACCACACCTACTTAAGTCAAATGGCCTTTAAACTGAAAGAGCTAAAACACACCCTACATTCAATTAAACCTTAAGCAAGCTCTCAAATAACATCGCTCTCTCTCATAAAAGTGTTCAGAAAGGAAAAACCAGACTGGACTACTTTAAATATTGAGAAGTGAAGTTAATAACTGAGTATTTTCCTTGTGCTGATGCATTTAGCCTCAAATAAAACCTTTAGATAAGCTGATTTCACCACCATTAAACACACACTTGCTCACCACCTGAAAAACACATCATCATGACCTAAATGTGAATTAGAGCTTCTTAAAAATCACTGCAAGTGTTCAAAGGATTATGCATGAAGTGTTTAAGAGAACTTTGAATAACAAGATTTCCTGAAAGAAGTCATTAAAACAACATCTGTCAATCTTCTGTCAACTTCTAGCTGAAGAACTCCCAACAACTCAATCAACCCCTCCTTCTGCAAGAGGATGCTAACTCCGGAAGGCAAACTCAGATTATGTAAGTGCTCCAAAAAGAGCAAGATCACATGGTTACCCAAGTCTTAAAATTCCCCCTACAATGATTTTTCCACAAAAGCATGCAACAGAAGAAAACTATCCACAAGAAAACCAAATACAAACAAGAAACAAAAACAATAAAGAAGACAAATATAGTTTTATGTTTATTAAAAAAACCCATGAACGTCTATGTAACAATTTAGGCAGCAATGCTTGGTAACTTTGATGAGGATATTTTCTACACCAGCTTTATCTCGCCAACCCAGAAGTTCTGATTCTTCTACAGAAAACCATACTTATACTTTTGTATCAGCTGGTCTGTCTCAGAAAAAGAGAATATTCTTGAAAATGGATTTTGGTGCACCAGCATCAACAGAAGATAGTTCACTTACATCAGGTGCGTTCACAATTCCAACCACATTTTACATCCATCCTCAAGGAAAATACCTTTCTTCCTACACTACTGCTAACTTTTCCCACAAAAATTCCATTTTGAGCACTACTGAGCAGCAAACAACCATCAGCCTCACTTTCTGAGGTACAAGAGGTACTTTACTGATGACATTGTTCAACCCAGAGAGCTTAGTATGCAAGGCCTGGATTCTGCCAACATTTGCACATGCCCAACCTGATACATATAAACGAGCATTACTCACATGCTGGAAGGTAAGTACATGAATAATAAACATGTTCGTGAGTCAGCAATTATGTGCAGGTAGAATAAAAAGCCAAACCAAAAGGAGATGAGGCACAACAGGCAACAAAGTTGTCACAAGGCATTAATAATTCTAAGTGTGGATGCTCCCAACTGGATTTTTAGGAAAGCTAATTTAGAAGTAAGTTTAAAGAAGATTGGCTTTGAGGGTTTAGAGGTGGGGAAGAAGAGTTTTTTTGGTTTATCATCCAATACATAATAAATTGTCAACTATATGAAAAGTCTGCAAAAAAACCAACCCCTCAACTTTCCAGCTGAAATACTTAATGGTTTTACATTCTCACTTGCTTTCTGTCTCCAGCTGCAGGTCAGTTGCATGTCTGGAAATCTTAATCAGAGTGATACAGCCTATTTAAAATACAATGCCTTCATCAAACAACTAGAAAAAAAAAATTATGATTTTCTAAAATACAAGGAGCAGCTCTCCAGAACAAACATATTAACGCTGTGAACAAGCAAACTGCTGAGCACCTCAACCCATGAACTGCGAAATTAGATGTTTTGGAAGCTGTGAGGAAGAAGAAGGTGGTGTTATATATATATATATATAATATATATATATATATAAAATAGGCTGCCCTTAACTTCTTCTGACACCAGTTTCGGTAAGAAGGGCCTACCAGCTGTAGTATGGTATTCTGTATGGCCCTGTAATCACACATTGTCAAGGAAAATACCCTTCAGTGTCCACCCCAAGTGGCCAAGCACTTCTGTCAGCTTCAAGGGCCATCAATTCTCACTATCACCAGCTTCTGAAGCCTGGAAGGGGTGCCCTGTGAAGATCAGGCTCTCTTGCACAAGAGCTGACAGCAGGAGTTCCCAGCGTTAACCTTATTTGTTAGCTGCAACAGGAGTGGATGCTGGTATTACCCCATCATCATCAACACACCCGCTAGTGCACCACAACCTGTGACAAATATATACCTATTGCACATCACACATTGCGCACTGGCTGTTTTGGTTTCTAAGTAATAGCACTATGGATCTCCTCCAATATTTTAGTAATTCTGTCTTCCATTGACAAGAATTAATATAGCAGAGTATCACTGAGAACTCAAAAAAATGGCCCTTCTGGAAGAGCCAGGCTCCAACATTCAAGACTGGTCTCTTGAGAGGACAGCATCCTTCTTGAATGCTTCTATTAGAAAAGCATTGTTAGCCTCAAGCCAAAGCTCAGCCACTGCAACTCTGCCAGCTCCTACATCAGAATGATTCAGTTCTAAATTGCCACCGTTCACACAAAAGCAGCCAATGACTTGCATCTTGAAGGTCACAAATAATGTTTCACCATGGACTACTCAATATAATTCAGTAGCCTACATGTCTCAACTTCATTACTACAGCTCTTTTCACAAGAAGTTATATGCACTAACGTGTTTTTCTGTCCCCATCAATACTGTGAACAGTTTACATAAAGAAATGTTTTAACATTACTATATGTACAGCATTTTAAGATTCTTCTTATGAAAAGAACCCACAACAGGAACTAATTGCTTCACACTAACACCTAAAATGTGCTGGTGACTTATCATGGTTTAACCCCAGCCAAAACCAGGACAGCACTGAACAGCTCTGAAAGATGAAACCTCTGTCCTTGCAATTTTATAGCGTAAGGAATTGTTACAAGCAATATATCAAGACTTACTGATATCTTTCTAACAACTGGAGTTTTGAATAAGAATTTTAATGCTAGAAAACAATAATTAAAGTAACAATTAACAGGAGCAAGTAAAACTAAAAAGCAAAAATAAAGAAATGAAAGTAAAAAAAACCCCAGAAAGTGGCAAAAGCAAGCAGCAAATGGGGGAAAAAACCAAACCAAACCAAACCAAAAAACTTAGCTCAAATTACAGACTGCTGAGAGAACTGGAAAGCCCAAAGTCACTATCCATGCAGTGGCTTGGTTTTCACTAGCTAGACACGGGGCCCAAAAAAATCAAACTGGTTACAGTTTGTAACCAGGACTGGTTACAGCTGCAAGACAACAGTGAGACTTCGAATGGTAGTCAAAACAAGCTAAAGATCTGAAACCTCTGAGACAGGCCATCTTTAAGCTTTAACAAGTAAGTAAGGAGCAAGTTACAGAAAGCTGTTGGCTCTCCTTAGTGATCATGTCTAATTTTGTAAGACACCAAGTCCTGTGCGTGTCCAAAGCAACTTGATAGTTGGATGCACCAATACCACAAAAACAGTTATTATTCCCTTTACTCTGATGAAAACAATGTCCCCGGGAGTTTACTGTGGCCAGCTTTCTTTCCACCCCCTCCCTGAGCACAGCAAAAATGTAATTGAGAACTACCACCCTTGGGATTTATAAACTACTAAAACATGCATTTCCTTCTTTGGAATTGAGAGCCTACTTCCATGAACTTACTACTATTAGACATTTCATTGGGAATACCCATCTGCACACTTGCCAGAGTCTTCCTGCATTTTTTCAGTCTGGCAATTCCATGAGATACCAAAAATCTGAGATCATCAGAAGACACAGGTACTGCTAAACTACTGCTGGGTATTTTAGTGAGTTTAATTACTGCTCAGCATTGCTGAAGAGCTGCACATCTCCAAAGGTGACTTCTGAACACTGCCTGCTTTTTCATCAGCACGACTTAGGAAATCCTGCAACAAGGCTTGCGTAGCTACCCTGGGAACTAATAACAGGTCTGGAAAAACCCAGACACACTGCTCTACTTCTCCCACTCTTCAATTTCCAGTGACAGAAGGGAGTGTAAATTGTACTTAATTGCAAAATTGTCAGCTCAGTCCTTGAGTCAGTAAATCATGCTTTTAAATTTTCTCCTCATTCTCTCCTCTCTCCTTTCCCAGGGAATGCACAGTTACAGCACTAATTCTCATCTCCCAGCACTTGTACTGTCTTCTCCCTTTTCCTCACCCCAGAGCCTCCTGAGCTGCCCTTTCTTCTGCCTTGCTCCTACAGGAGAGCACATCCCGCCTCCCCACCTCACACCCTTCCTCCAGACTGTCTCTGAGCTCATCAAGCACAGATTCTCATTCCCACTCCTTTTGCCAGTCATCAGCCAATGTTCTGTGGGGATCAGTCAAGACTTTGTGAGGGATGGGAAAGAAGAGACAAAATGTGGAGGTCCCAGCACCAGGTCCAAACAGTCATGCTTCCAGCTCTTCAAGGTCAACCCTGGAATTACTGCATTTCCTTTGGGTCTCCCGTGATGCTGCCAAAGAAGTGGGTCCCAGCTGTCCACCTCCTAAATTCATACTTACAGAGCTCACCTTTTGTGTTTCATTTTAAATATGCTAAAAGACTTTGAAATATTTAAAAGTAAATGTTGTGACTTCAAATCCCATATTGTCTGAAACAACTTGCTCCATTTTTTTATATAAAAGGCAGAGAGAGGAAGTAGAGATAATCCCACTAAAAAGAAGAAAAAGCTGGAACTCTCTTCCTACTCTTAAACATGCCCATATTTACTTTTTGACTGAAAATTAACACTTGATGTCTGACCAAACACAGTTAGAAAAAGTAAGTCTTAATAAATAATAGAAGAAAAACTTTCAAAGTCAATCGACAACCATCTTCTTTCTTTCCTGCCCCTTTAAAGATCTTTTCAAATATGCAATCAATTTTGAGTTCTAAAACCTAAATTCCCATCCTGAAACTGTTAAAGAAAACACCTCTAAAGCCTAAAACACACTCACTGACTGCAGCTGGAGGGGTACAGAAGAGCAATTGCTAATGCAAAAGGAAACTGAGAACCTAAAATTTTATTATCTGTGCAAGCCATAGTGAAGCTTTTGAGTTCAGCAATCTACTCAGTTTCAAGATAAAGTGCACTTCTGTAGCCCCACAAGTTAATCTCAAAAACAAATTCCAAACTCAACAACCATGCCTGCCTTTTTCCCACCTTTTCAATATCACAAAAATATGAGTACAAAGCTCTACGTTATCTGAAGCAGTCAGAAGACTACATAGCTTCCTCAGATTTCCATTCTGGTCTTTTAATTACACTTAAAGAAAGTTCATTGTGACAAGTGCTATTAAGATGAATTATCTTCCATTGCATTATTGTTATGGACACTTTTATGACACAAAATTCACATTAAAGCAATAATAAGAATGAAACATTTTCTGGTTATCAAGATATCTAACAGACAACTGAATGCTCAGAAATAATTTCTTTTCACATTAGAAAGGATATGTAATTCCATCAGGATAAGGATTTCTCAGAAGCATGATGGAGGTCATTTGCCAAATGAAGTATTTAATGGTATCTATCAGTTCACCCCGAAGTAAATAAACAAAAATACTTAGCACACTACTTAAAGAATTCATCCATGTGCAAAATTCTAGGAGATTTTAAACCAGCCAAGCAATCATTCTCACATGGACAGAGCCAATTTCTCACAAATGTTTACAAAGAAGTGCAATGTAGTAATCAAAGGTTTTACTCAAGGAAGAACTAAAGTCTCCAAATACAATTAAATGAAACAGAAAATCCCACTTGGTTTAGCTTCTGCTTTACAAAAGGTAATTTCCTGTTTGATTTTGCACTCAGTTTTAACTAACACTGTTGGGCATACTCTGCTTTGTTTCTAATTTGAGAAAACTTAAAAAACCATACATTTTAGTGGAGAAACTATACAGTTTTAGATTTAAAATGAGCAATTAGAAGCCCCTATAGAAGACAAACATATTTAAATGGTGACTGAACAGGGGGAAACTCTATAAAGATAAAAAAGCTCTTTGTAAAGTAGAGTCAGAGTGAAAAAAACTTTCAGCAGCCTCCAGGACCCCACTTATTTCTCTTGAGCAGTCTGACCAGCTGTTTACTTCCCTCCGTGTGGCACAGATGAATACTTATAAAAGTGTCAGCTCTACATTGTCCAGCCAGTCACAAGAACTGCTGGTATAAATAACAACCTGAGTTTCCATCAGAGTTCACACATCGCCTGTAAAGTACAAAAGGAGGCAATATTTAAACTGAGAAGGAAGAAAACACAAAGTAATGGTACATGTTGCACACATTAAAATGGATGACGAAACAATCTACTGTAGTGAGTGGTCTGTATGCTGATTTCTGAAACTTTGAACAAAATTATGTTGCTAAATTACCTTCTCACTTCCCTCACAACAGCAGCACACTGGAAAAAAAGAAATTAGCAAACACCACTACAAGACATTACTGATTATAAATAATTTTCATCTCCAACAAGCATTCAGGGGATGTGCATTTTATTAACCTCCTCTTCCAAGCAATACTAAAATTAAGGGTACCACTGCAAACTATCATTTTTATATATGCTAATGGCAATATAAAAAACTTATTCAACTCTATAGGTTCGGTCAAAGGGATGTTTAAGATATATATAGTTTGCTTTTAAGAATAAAGATATTTTACATAACATGGACTATTTCACTCCAGTACTTTAAATACAGAACCCAACACTTCTCACTGCCCCATTTACATCTTACTACTACACCCAAAAACCGAAAAGTGACTTGACTACAGTATCTCCAGTGAAAAGGAGTAAAACTCCCAAATGGCACGAGAAGAGCAGAGGGGTGGTCAAACTTCCTACAGGGAGATATTAGAATAAAACCAATTAGAATAAAATAGCTGAATACGTGTTCAAACAAGAACCTTTCCACCACAGTTACCCTCAAACATTAACTCTTTGTATACCACATCCAGGACAAACTCCCACAAAGACTAGGAATTACCAGAGGCTTTCAGTGGGCACACAAGCAGTCTCACGACTAATTACCATAACACCTCTTTAGGGGAGCAATGTTGGAATATATGCAACAGTACTTGAAGGCTCAGGTCCATTACCTTTCTATTCAGTTTATTCTTAATTAAGCTTGATGTCAGCAATCTCCTGTGAACTAATTTTTAAACATGTTTATCACAATGAAAACAAATCCATAACTCTCAAAGCTAGCTCTTTATTACCACTGATAAATGAAAGCAATAACATTTTAAAACCCATCACATAAAGAGAAACATCCTTCCCCACAGAGATGTTAGTTTAACTCAGATTAGCCTCCTGAACACAGTCAGTCAAAGAGGATATAGTTCACTTTGCCAATCAAACTACCTTCCCCTCGAGAACTCAGTGTTGTGAGACATTCTTCAACTCCAACTCGCATTTTAAACATGAAGACTATTACTATGCCCAACATCTGCTTCATTTTTTTCTCCCATTCATGTTTTACACCTTAGATTTTAAGGCTGGGGAGTGCTAGTAGCCCAGTACCATTAATCCATCTTCTCAACAACACAAGAATGAGCATTACTCTAACCATACAAAGCCATCACGGGTCCCATTCTGGAAGGCAGTGAGTGCCCTCATCTCCCATTGATGTCAGACCACATAATGTTTCAAGTATTGAGGTCTATTGTTCAGTCCATTTTTCCCCCATTTTGTGAGGTCTTGCCATATAATCATTAGAAAAGGCCATACAGTACACTACACTGAAATAAAACAAAATCTAAGACCCCCAAGCATTTGTGTTTACTGAACTCCTACCATCCACAGCATAATTCAAATAAGGGCAGAGTACACAGTGCAACGACACATGCAAGGACTATTTTCCAGACAGAAGCAGCTCTTAAATGGCTTTATTTTCTTAAAGAAATTGTATGGTTTCTAAGAGTCAGGAAGCCCTCCCAGTGCATTTCCTTATGTAAATAGTTAGTGACACTGTAAATCTCGAATCCAATAACAACACCAAAGAGAGACTCCACATTTCTGAATCAGTCAACTTGGTCACACTAGATAAGAATACCTACACATCACTATAATAAAGAATTACCATTTACTCCAATTTCTCATTTAGAAACAAAGCTGCACTTGCAAGGCCTTATATACTGTCACCTATTATTATTTTAAAGCTTTGGTTTGTGCACATAAAAGTAGGCTGTGACTTGTTTTGGAGGGAGGAGAATAGGGAAAGACCTGTGGATCAAAGCCCAACTTACTTAAGGAGGTGTTTTAGACTCAATTTCTTCTCGTCTGGATTTGCAGTTTAACTAATGGTTTCCCTGTTCTAACCACCAAGAAGAGTTACAACAGTATAGCCTCAAACAAACAGATGGCTGTCCGGAGAAAAAGAGTTACAATATTTACTCAAAGACACATCTGCTGGAGTCCTACCAGCCAGCCAACTCCGGCAGAGTGGCTGCAGGGGGGAGTTTCAGTTTTGCCCCGTCAAGAGGCGGCTGCGTAACGCCACCGGCGTTGGTGCTCAAGGGGGAAAAGCCCCTTCGCGTTCGGTTTTCCCGAGCCCCCAGGCGACACCCGGCTTCGGGGGACGGGAGCAGCCGCAAGAACCAGGCTGGGCTGGCCTCTCCAAAGGGCAAGGCGCAGCATCCGCGGCACCTCTCGGGGACCAGGACCAGCGCTCCCGCCAGGAGAGAAAGCGAAAGAGTCGGAAGCACAAAACAAGCATCGAGAGCCCAAGCGCAAACACGGGAGTTTTATTCTCCACCGGAAAAGGAGGACCCCCGCCCGCTCCCTTCCCACCTTCGGGCGGGGGGCCCCGAGGGGCCCGCGCTGCCCTCCTCCTGCTCCCGCCCCACGCCCCCGGCCCCACTCACCGGCCGTCTCGGCCGCGGCCGGCGCCCCCGCCACGCCGTTCAGGTAGAGGATGGAGAGCAGGTGGGGCTGCGTCTTTTCCAGGGCCACCCGCAGGTCCTGGAAGTGGTCCCGTTCCTTGCCCAGCAGCAGGGAGATGAGCAGCTCGGCCTTCCCGCCGCCCGCCGCCTCCAGGTCGCGCAGGTCGCGGGGGCCGAGGGCGCCGGCGGCCTCCAGCAGCTCCACCACCTTGTCCACCTCGGTCATGGCCTGCGCCAGGCTCTGC
>VXAZ01001324.1:3594410-3900536 GCA_013399875.1 Gymnorhina tibicen | reverse complement strand
GCCCGCCCCCCGGCCGTCAGTCAGGGGCGCCCGCCGGCCCCCGTGCGGCGCGGAGCGGGGCGGGCCGGGGGAAGGACCCGTGGCGCGGCCTGCGGGAGGTTCTGCCGCTCCTCCCTCCGGGGCTCCGCCGGCGCAGGACGGGGTGCCCAGCCCGGGTGTCTCGGCGGCGAGACAAAGGCGGCGCTGCCGCGCTGGGGACGGGGCCGGGCGGGCCGTGCCGCTGCCCTCTCCCGGAGGCGGGAGCGGCCGCCTGTTGAGGCTGCCGGCCGTGCCGCGGCGGGGCCGGAGTCTGCATCGGGCGGCAGCTTCAGGCATCAAGGTTTATTTCGTCCTAAGCCTGGGGAAGCTAAACATCAAAAGAATAACAGACTGCTTAGGGGCTTTGTCCATTAGAATTTGCAAAAACAAAAGTTTGCAAACAAGAGCTCTAAACGCTAGTAATAGCTGTTGGCTCGTCTTCCCTGTAAATTTCATCAGCGTTTCATGAATGACCAGAGACCAGGTAATTTACAAATAGAGTACAGATGTGTCCGTACTCAGCCGTAGCAGGAGGATGCAATTATTTAGCAAAGAAATAGGAGAATTACAACTTTTCTGTGTGCAATTAAACGGGCTGCCAACATCATTTGCACCAAATGTTGCCGTAATTGGTAAACAGCGAGGCAAACAGACTGCTGAATGACCACCAGCAGTTATCTTAAATCCACATTTCATACGTTTCAATTACACTGAAAGGGCTTTACTGGTAGTGGTGTCCCATTACATCAAGAAGGAACTGCAATTATCTGACAGTCTCCGGTCCAATCAACCACGTGTTTTATTTAGTGTCCAGAGACCTGGATTCAGTGAGGTACAAGGGGAAGCCTTTGTTCCCTAAAATTTCCTGTTAACGCACCCACTGGGAGAATTCAGGTGCTGAACTGATTTCAAGCCACTTTATGTAGCTCAGTAGATGATGATTTATCTCATGTGAAAACACCTTGTGCATAATTGTGCTATGGATTCTACTTCTGGTGAAGGCAGAGAATAAGAGGTCTTAGGGATTTTTCTTAAGTCATTATTTACAACAATACTTGAAACTGTGAGGTGATTTTGAAACAAATATTTTCATGTTTGGTCAATTCGTTGTTATTTAATGCTCTTGTAGACTAATTTCTTCTAATTTTACATCCATGGTTTTCTCAACAACTTTCTTTGCTATACAAAATACACAGAGATTACCTTCATTGTCTAATGACTACTGTTACAAATTCCTGCAAACGGTGTTAGTTCTAGTCTATTCGAATTTATCAGAAAATCTGCTTATTTCTCTCTAGTTAAAGTTGGGCAGTTTAGCCAGTAAAGTAATTGTATATTCCCTAAGTACTAGTTAACACCAGTGTGCATTAAGTGTTGGCTTCACAGCACCGGTAAGAAGTGAAAGCTGCCTAGTGTCACCCACTCGAGCAGATCTCCCTCGACCAGTGCCAAGACAGGTCCCTCTGTGCCTGCCAGGGGCATCGTGCAATGGAAAGCTTTTGGAAGGCACATGCACAGGAAGATTGAACAAAGATTGCACAAATTATTCAAGTATGTCCTTTTCTTAAGGATTTTCTAATCTCAGCTAATCTCCTTTAACAACATTATTTTACTGTGTATGTGCTTAAACAGTTTCCTGTAAAGGAAAGGAAACATGCCATCAAATTTCATTACAAGGCATTATGTTAAAAGCCATACTTAGGTCAATGCAGCAGTTCTCTGCTACTTGAAATAATAAAGACAGTCTTGGTTTCTGTCCTCTGCCTGATTGGGCACTGGAGTGCACCTTTCACCAGGGGTTGTGGTAACACAGGAATGGCATCATTCAGGCAGGGCATAACTTGACTATCTTGAGTCTCATTTCAAAATCTGCAGAGAAGTGTACCTTGGCAAGTGTTTGCTCTGGATACTACTTACTCCTGCCTTTCCCAGAAGTTTGTCTTAGTCCTTTGCCTTCTCTTCAAAATAAAACATTCATCTTTTCATCATGCATTGCATGGCCCACTTTTTGCCTGCAGATCCACATTGCGTGTTGCCCTTCTCAGGTAGTGCCAAGGTAGCAGGTAAATTTCTGTTGTACCAGGTTTCTTTCTTTCTGGTAATGCAGTTTCTACCTTTTTGTCATATCTGAGTCTCCAGCAGTCCATTTTTCTTGCACATGGCATGTCTTTGCTCTCAGAAAAATTGAGATAAATTTCTCATTGCACAGATGTCTCTTCCATGAGTCCAGCTGTCAGACACTTGCCTGTCTAAGAGAGGGACCTTGCTGTTACCTCAGTTACTTTAACTCAGTGTAGACCTTCTCCAGCAAGTGCAGGGAAAGTCTTCATAAGACTTAAGCATATTTTGAAGTATACTTTCAAATTATGAAATAAATGCAAATTTATTATGCCAGAAATTTATACAGTGACCCAAATTCAGATCACTGCAGTACCCCAGAATGTTGATATTTCCTGATATGACACCCTTTAGATACATCTAGGCTTTAAAGCAGGCTTCTTATACTCATTCTAATGGAACTTTTCATCGGACAATAGTCTTCTGTGCAAAATTAGCTGTCACTCCTCAAACATTTCCTCCTTCTCTGCACCTGCCTGCTGCCCGAGTCACAGCAGCAGCTCTGCTGCTGTAGGTTTGCTGGTAAATCCCCTCCTCAAAATCATCACATATTCTAATGGCCAAAAGTAGAGGATTTTCTTTAAGATTTGGAGATTTTTTTTTATTATTTTTAAATATATGGGAGACATTTCATTTGCTTCTTGGTATTGGAGCCCTTAGGATACAGATTTTCAGGCAGTCACGTACGCTAGAAATGGCTTCGTAACAAAAACTACACTTCTCATGTAATCATATGATTCAAGCAACCATGGGTTTAGAGAAAAATATCAAGAGATTTACTGTAAGGTAACAGAAGGAAGGTTATGCAATCTCCAAGACAGGTACATGAAAAATACAAGTAATCACCAAGTTAAGGTAAGAGCTCTTTAGGTACAAAGTGAACAGCACGGAGACTTTGTCATGGGTCTAATACGAAACACTAGCAGCTAAGCAGCTCTCAATAGAAGCTTATTTTTTCAGATTAATGTAACTGATAGACAATTCGTTAGCAGTTGCAGGATAGGAAGGTTCTGGTTTAATATGCCAGCAGATCAAAGGATCTCATTTAGTCATTAAAAAAACCCCAAAACCATAATGTGAGCAGTCTGGGCAGTGCCCAGGGAAAATATTTCACCTGGCAGTATCATCTCCAGGAATGGGCTATGCCCATAAATTCTGAGATCCTCAGAGCTCCTGCTGAAGCTGCAGACTGAGGGAACTGCTGCTGGACACTCACAGAAGCACAAGGATCATTTATCGTCCCAAAAATGTGTAACTGTGAACTCCAGGAAATGGTTTAGCTCTTTCTTCACTGAACTTCTGTGACACACTGTATGAGGGAAAGCAGACCAGAGGTTTATATTGCCTTTTTTTGTCTTTTTTTTCTTCTTTTTTTTTTTTTCTGTAGCCATAAAACCCACCAGTCACTTCATCTTGTACTACACTAGGCAGTTTTCAGATAAAAATTATTGCGGTTTTTTCCCACTCTGGGCAAATTAAAACGAAGATCAGACAGTTATTTCAGTCAGCTTCAACAAGCTTCAACAGAAAGAAAACACCCTGTTTGCTGAAGTTTTTACATTCCCAGCGGGCTGTTGAAAAAGCAAATAAAAAACTTGTTTTACTCAATCAACTTGTTAAAAGAGAAAGAAAAGGCCTTCCTCAGGGGCAGAATAGCTGACAGGAAGGGTGTTTGTTTGCGGTGGGGAGAGGGAGAAGAAAAGAGTAGGTAAATCGTCTCCTCTTGGAGCTGTGAATACACACAATCACTTCTGTTTCTCCGACAACTGCTTCCAAAAACAGGCAGCAAAAGAAAACCAGAAACACTACGGAGGCACACTGGTGTCGATCTTGCAGGGGGGTAAAAATTTCAGCTTTTGTAGGGAAGACACTCTGCAAGCAAATCCCAAGTACCATCTGCTTAGAACAGACCAGGGGGGTGATTTAATTTTCTTTGGGAGACTGGGCTGCCTTGTGATGTGGTTAACTTCTATAAGCAAGCAGATGTTAAACAGCCCCTTTCAAAGCTGTTGCTTGCAGTTTGTTATTTGTTCAGTTTCTGGGTCAGTTTTCAAGTCAAGACAAGAGATTATTTATACCAATCATTTGCTTTTAGTTCTTTTAGCACTAAGGGGGAGATAAAAGCAAATGAGTGCCCTAAACACCCACAAGCAACTTCTATAAACAAGCCATGCACAAACTGGGAGCTCATATAGAACAAAACCCAAACTGCAGTTGAAGATATTCAAATGTAATAGTAGGGATTCCAGAGAATGCCTCAGCACATTTTCACTATCTTCACTGGTTTTCTCTCAGCAATGAGTATTTTCAAACTGGATTTCAATCTAAAGGCTCTTGAAGAAGGAGAGGTATTTCCTTATGTTCCATCTCTCAGCTCTGCTAAGAATTACATACCAACTTTTAACAGCAAGTAGTTCCCCTGCTCACTGACGTACAAGGGTTTAAGAGTTGAATACATGTCAATAACAAGGTAAGTTATCCAGGGACTCCAGGGGCAGTGCATTGATTGTGGCACAACTGAACTTAAAGAAAATGGTTCCTGATGCTGAAGAAAAGTCAATATTCCTCAAAAATTCCAGGGTAGTCCAAGTATCTCTAGTCCAAGCCCAAAGAGGACCTAGTTTTCCCTGAGGAAATGGAAACAAGTGTGCATACAGTGTGGTTCTCTTTGTTTCTCTAGGTACCGTGCAACATCTCTCTTTCCACGCATGCCTGAAGAGCTCATCCCACAGCTCATCTATTTTGTAATGCTTAAGCTAAGGGGAAAAGAGAGGTGGCAGCCCATTTCCTAAAAATCCCCAGAACCCAGCAGATCCACATTTGAGAACAGACCAATACTCAGATGTGGTTGGACCGCACAAGCTTGTCATACATGGAAAAAGATAAACAGGATTGTAGGGAGCTGGAGGGGATTATTATTGCTTCATAATGAATACTCTAGCCTCCTGAATTCATCTGGTTTATGATACAGGAGAAGCATTTTGAGTGTACTTCCATTAATTGTGCAATTTTACAAGTGCCTATGAAAACTGGGCAAAGGTAGATGGTCAGGACGTTGAAAAATATGCTGGACTTGCAGCACATCCTGTGTGTCATACCCATAGCTAAGACTTGAACTGCCACTTGACAGTGATACATGGATTTCTGTTTATGTAAGTACTGCATAAATTCCATATGCTTCTGATTGGACAAAAAATTTTTACTTTTAATATTGCAGGATAGCCCTTGGGCAGGAGAGGGAAATGATTTTTGTAGGAAGTAAACAAAACTGGGATGACAGCGAGAATAAAGTCAAAGAGAAAGCCTTGTACAACTTGCTGTAGTCAATTTGCTCAGGCAAAGCAGACCATGGGCCAAGATGCAACTTAAGACTGAGGAGTGTTTAAAATGATAAAAATACTGGACTTAAATCAGTTCTGAAAACAGTAACTAATGTGAAACGAAGTAACTGCTAAATTACACTCTCATTTAAAAGGCAAAAGTAATACAGTCTCTGCTCCAGCCTACACGCCTTGGAGGGATGGGAAAGCCATCAGAGTTCCAGAATGAAATAATGTCTCAGCTTGGCACAGCAGCAGCTGCATTACCAGCTTCCACAAGGTTTGGTCATACAGTTTAAAATGAACTACAGATCTTCAACCTATCTGTAATTTTTCCCTTCCTAACACAAATGTAAAAATTCAACATTCAACAGTTCAAGTTAACCAGTACTTTTTAAAGAAAGATGCTACAAAAATAATTTAGAACTTAAATTATTATAAATACCAAGATTCATCAGAATTGAACAACAAACAAACAACTCCCAAAACAAATAGAAAATCCCCACCTTGATATTAAATGGAAACGAGCATATCCAGCATGGCCCAGAATAAGGAGAAACATCTGAGACAAAGTCCTGAGTGGCATGGAAGCCTCAAAAAGGATTTAGGTTAAAATTATTCTTTTTGAATCAAGTCTGCAGCAATGATATTTAGAGAAGTGTTGTTCAACTGTTTGAAACTTATAAAGATGCACTAACTGGTGGGAGTTTGATGATAGAAATATTTAATACAATGCATATATCAAAGCTCATCCAGTTCTGCTGAGTTCTCTAATTGGTTTCCAGGGGACTTGGATTAAGCCCCAGTTTGGTAATAAAAAGTCTGTGCAATAGAATAACCAAAATATAAAGTCTCCAAATCTGCTAGGGCTATTCCATGAAGGATAAATACACTTCATCAGCAAGGCAAGCCAAATATTATCCTTTTTACCATGGGCTATTTGTACTTTTAGAACTTTTTTCCCTTAACTTACCTTCAGAGCTGCCACCCTACCCTTCCAAAAATATTAATGGCAGCCAAGAGCTTCACTGCTTTGCCCTCTCGTTTTCCAGCTGAAGTCAGTGTCTGTCTTGCAGCTCACTTCAAGAGCACCAACTACTAGCCTTTTCTGACTTTCTTTGAAAGATGAAAGAATAAAAAGAACTATACACAGCAGATGGTAATCACATTCTTTAATCCACACATCCTGGCAATGCTATTTACTAAGTACTCCATGTAACACATGTTTTCACAAGCACAGTCCCTTCACTCACCTTGATGGTTCTATCACAACCATTGCTCAGGAGACACTATTATAATTTAATAGTCTTTAAAAGACTGAATCTAAAGTACAGAGAGTCTAAAGATTTCCCCGGGTCTTATATGTCTGTGGCAGCAACAGTTAACTGATTCTACATGTACCAGCTACTTCCCCAACTGCTGTGCTGCTCATCTTTCCCCATACTTACTTTCAACAGAATACATACAAACACAAGCAAGGGAGAAGACATCTGTGCCAGCTAAGTAGGAAGGCTGAAGAAGAAAGAAGAAACAGGCTAAAGACGAAAATAAGGGGAGATCTAAAGGGTTGAATACAGTTTTTAGTGCTGACAAAGAGCCACAAGAAGCAGGGATGCCTTTCATTTTGGTTTAGAGTACAAATATATTCCCTTATATAACGTCATTTTTTTTTCAAAGGTTATTTGACCATAGTTGTAATTTTGATGGCAGTAAATTTCCACATCCAGATGTGCTGAGGAGATGTTTCTTCCTTGAGTGGTTTAATTATCCTCCAGGCAAACGCTCACGGTAACCTTGCATGGCTGAGCTGAATCCAGCCAGTGGCACAGTATGGTTGACATAGCACGGCTGCAGGGAAGCAGTGTCACCAGCAGTGACAGTCACTACGGGTCCAGAAGGGAGGAATCTGTGGGAGAAACAAGGACAAGGAGACAGAAATAAATGCAAAGGAAACTAGAAAATGCACAGCAATAGCATAAGTCAGAAGAACTATATATCTTCTGAAAAACAAAAGTTTAAAGAAAGTCTCTGATGTCACTGGAAAATATCTGCGTGAGTGGAAAATCTGGAAGAACAGCATACGGGAAAGGGAGTAAGTTATTGTGTTGGCTTGTCAAGGTACCTACACACCCAGCAGACATTCTAGCATCACTGAATTAGAAAAGGGCAGGGATCAGGGCAGAGTAAGGGGCGAGGTGTGTCCTTCCTTCCCATGAAAGGGATCCCCTACCCACTGTGCCCTTCAGAAATGAGTCACACACTGTCACTGCTTCAAGCCTGCACCATGACATGGCCGAAGCCATCCTCATCACTCCAAACACAATCAGCAGTTTACTATGGGGATGCTGTCAATCAACCTGAGCCAAAGAATCCCCTGCCTGTGACACATCAGGATGAATCACACCACACTAATCAATTCCCAGAAACCAACAAACCCCGGAATAACAAATCATGAAAAATAATTTCGAAGTCTCACAACTAATTTTGACATTTTCTGGGACTCTTGAAGTATACCAGCACAATTTCACTATTGCTTTTGCATTTCTTGGCAATTAATTTTCTTTATTTTGCTTTTTAAAATCCACATAATTTAACACTTAATAGGGATGCACACTGAAAAAACTGCCATATGTATCAAAAGATTCAGCAACCAACCTATACTGTCACAAAAAGGAGAATAAAATGCCTGTGGTTAATAATCCAGGCACCTGCTGCTTTCACAACAGCTTCATTTCTGGCCAACACTGTCTCCACCTGACAAAACACCACTATCATGGAGGAGAAAGAACTTGGACTGAAATCTTGAGGGATACCCCAGCTTTCTGTGGACCCTGAAAGCCACAGTCAGAGAGGCATCCACATGTCCTCTTTTACCCATGGGCTAAAATTCCTCCATACTATCTGGTTCTGAAACCAACATAAAAATTAAGACAGTTTGCAATGAATGTCGGCCCATCAGAGTGCCACGATCAACAGCAACAACAGAAAAACCAACATAGAATAGCTTTCCTTTACAGACTTCAGTGAATTACCCATCTGCTCTTCATAGATGTTGCCACCTCTCTTCTAGGAAGAGAGACAACGTAAGGAATGCAACTGATCTAATTTCTCTATCTTGTCCCAGTAGCAGGACTTACATATTATTAAAAACTCCTCAGAAAAGGATTTTCTAGGAATATTTCTGATCTAACTGCAGGTATCAACACATTTCGAAAGATTGCTATTCGCCTGCTAATTATAGTTATGATCTTCCACATGAGCTGTACCAGAACCCACCAGGAACAGCAGTTTTTACACTTAACAGTAGCAATCACTGTAGTTCAGCAGCTGTAATTATGCACAGTTGGTTGAAAGAGCTTTAGAACTAAACAGATACAATACCTGAAGGAATTAGTTCAGAGTTAC
The DNA here is from genome assembly GCA_013399875.1 of Gymnorhina tibicen. NCBI lineage: Eukaryota > Metazoa > Chordata > Aves > Passeriformes > Artamidae > Gymnorhina > Gymnorhina tibicen. Next base: position 3,891,675 of record VXAZ01001324.1, on the reverse strand, counting down.
TGCTCATTGTTAACAGTCATCCACAAAATGAACGATGATTTAACTATCATTTGTCACAGCCACTAACAGCAATCCCCAGGACAAATGACAAAATCTTAGTTCTCAGGAATGAAAACCTGTCCTTTTCCTAGTTATTTCCATTACTTCACTAGGACTCCTTAAAGAGATTATTAATATCTGTGTGTCAATTTACCCAGCTGCCATGTCTATTTCTTCCCCAAGCAGATCTGAATTTCTACTTTGCTTCCATATACCCCTGCTTATTTTTGCATTTCTTGTCTTTTCAGCTTTCTTCCCTTTATCCTCAACACCTGCAGAAACCACCATATTCCTGTACAACATCAATCCTATCTACTGTCATTGCTTCCAAAAGGAGCATGCAATTATTCCTGATCCTGCAGGCTTGGACTCACAGGATAGAGTCTGGATGAAGAAACACCTTTTACCATCTGATGCACACAGTGGCTTCACACAGAAATAACTGTGGTGGTTGAGGCAATGCAGTGTCAGAGCAGCTCATGGCCTACAGAACCCCGAAGCACAGCCAGCCAATACCAGATTCTCACCACTGTGAATGGAGTCACAAATAGGACAGGAACTATCAAACTACAGGCACCCTTGTAGCTTTCAGACATTCAAGTGGAAGTCATCTGTCATAAATCTTGCTGGTTTCAGCTGTCTATACACAGAGAAGACCACCTGTTTCACATTATTTCCAGTCCTAACCATGGGTCTCTTGCATCGATCAGCATCACCTTGAAGTGTTTTTAATGCAGCCTTGCCTTGGAGTTCAGCAGCAGCTGAAGGATGTGAGATACTCCCCAGCCCGTTGCCAGAACTTCACGCTTCAGAGCAGCTCTCAGAGCTGGATTTCAGCGCCCGCCGGAGAGACTGACTGCAGCTTGGAACCATCACGGCTGCATGCAAAATGCTGCCACAGAAGACATGTCCCCACTCACTGCAGATTCACTGTTCCATCACTTCCCAGGAGCAACTCACTACATCCTTTTAGGAATGACTACAGCCTTTACTTACATACTGCCTTTTGCTTGTTTGTTTTTTAAGCCAGATAGACAAAAGATGTGCAAGTGAAAATTTTACTAATTAATGAAAAAGCATATGTGAACTCTGCTTTCTCCTTCGTAAGAAAATAAATTCCCATAATTTCCTTCCTCGTGTACATCATTGTAAGAGGTAACTTTCCCTCTCATAGTTATATTTCAGTCCCGATATTGCAAAAAACCCATTTTTAATAGAAAAAAAATAAAGAAGCTACCCAAATACCTCTTTTCTCAAAAGAAAACACTGCTCTCTAGTGGAAGATGATGATATGATCTGGTTTCATTAGAAGGAATGTTTCAAAATTTTCATTTTATCAGTTACAGGAAACTTTGATTCATTTTCACAAGCACTGAAACACAAAAGTAGCAGGGCTGGTTTGTATTCTATGAGTCTTTCAGACTGGCCTGTGAGATTCTGGTATTCCTTCTTCAAGATAAACTTGCTGTGCATTTGTATCAGTACCATAATCACATCCAAATAACTTGCCAAGTACTGGTGCATTAAAATATTAACAAACCTTATAATTTGGTCCCTTTTAGTTTTTTTGTTCTTAGACAATATAAAAATAATAGGCCAAATCTGCTTATTTTCTTGTGTTTTTTTCCAACATATTTAATTACCAACAGACTTTCCTACGTCTGAATACAAAGCTTAGCCAACCACTTCGAAGATAGATTTATTAGTTACATGCACAGAGTAATTCAGGCAAATATGCAAATACTATGAAAATCTGTATCCTGTTTGCTACAGGTTTCTAAAGAAATTCCTGTCTGCAAGCACAGTGATACAAAATTGAGGAATTCCTATTGCAGTGGTTCCTTCAACTTATACTGAAACAGTGACGTGATCAGACATCAAGGAACATTTGTCCTGAAACAGCCAAATTTTGTCCTACTTGTAGTTAACTTATCAAACACAGCATCATATGCTTTCCTTTTCTTTTTTTTTCTTTAAGCATAGATAAACAAAAAAGGAAATAGCCCTCTATACTAAATTTCTTCAAGTTATGGACCAAAGCAGCACAATTCTGGATTTACTTCCAACTTTCCGCAGTCATAACAGGAAACCTATATAGCATGTGCAGCTGTTTTCTTCTCTGTCTGCAGATAAGAGACGTGTGTGAAGTAGTTTCCTGATAAACACACCCAGAAAGTACTTCATTTAATGAGAAGTTTAATTTGTTTTAAAACAGATGGGAAAAATGAAGAAGATGAGAAAGCAGCATATGGATATTTGAAAACAAATTGATTTCTGGAAAATGTACACTTAACTAATTTCAACTAGCACATTAATTAGAAAATAGAGGAAAATGTGAAAAATAGTATTTATTTTTAAAAAATTTAACCCAAACTAAAGCTAAAAAAAAAATGTAATAAATATGTAAATTTTATTATTCCAAAGTTCCATTTCTTGACTGTTAAAACTAACCCTTAAAAAAAGCTGCTTACGAGTCAAATTCAACAGCTAATTTGTTTACTGACTGTACAGAGAGCTCAAACAATAATTACTAATTCAGAGTGCTCTTGTAAACAATCTATTTTTGGTTGAAACACTCATGAGGCTCAGAGCATGCTCTGAGAACAAGACACAGTGACTTTAAGCAAGATATGTTTTATATTACTTATTAATTTATTTTGTAAATACCTGAGATTTAAGCTTAATAATTCTCAACTGTCTTACTAAGCAAATAAAGGAAATAGAGGTTAGCTCATCCATAAATTAATTATGCAGAAATATAATACACCAATAAATAAACACAAGGTTTACATATTCTTTACCTCTGCCTCTTTTTATTGTCATATTTAAGACAATGATAAAAGATGTAATTTAATTCTTTTAAAACATACAAGAGAGTGAACCCACCATTTAAACAGCTCATTTCTCTATATTTACAAAACACCAAAACCAAACCAAACAAAAAAACCCCCAAAAAACCCCAAACCAACCAAACAAAAAAACCCCAACCAAACAACCCCCCCCCCCCAAAAAAAACCAAAACCAAAACAATAAAAAAACAACCCCCAAAATGGAAGAAAGGAAGACATGGTTATTTGTTCCAATATAAACTCCACCCATTCAGACCTTGAGAAGAATCTTTATTCACAAAAATGCCAAGCACTATCAGTAGAATTTCCCATGATAAAACAAAGTACTTAACCACAGGAAAGGTTTATGGGCTTTCTCTCATGAAGCCCCTACCCATGTTAAATTTACAACTCGAAAAACAAATAGACAAATGAGGAAGTGGCAATCTCACTGAGATGACAAAGAAACCTTTAATTTATTCTGAAATTTCTATTGCTAAAACAGACATAGCAAAATACATGTAGCTTTTAGAGCAGATAATAAATGCACTACATTCTCCATCTTCACCCTGCCAAAATCTAGGCAGATGTAGATCTTAGCATCACACTGAAAATACAAAATAATTTGAGAATAGCTATGTTGAATTTCACATGAGATCTTGTTTGCATGGGGGATGAATTAAAAAACAGACACAGTGGCACCTTAAGACTTAAACCAGTAGATTTACAGTCTCTGAATATAGCCTTACGCTTTTATTTTGGTGGACAGAAAGACACTCTGCAGCACAAACCTGTCCATTTTCAAATGCTCGAATAGTTCGCAGTCTGCTTTTACTGCAGGAGGGCACAACTTCAGCTTTTTTCTCCACTTCCTTGACCCATGTCATGAGCACACTGAGTATCCAAACACTGCTGACAGAACAAGGAGATACTTTCCCTCCATAGCGCCACAGTAAATTTAAACTTACTACACTGAAACGATTTGAGATCTATATTCATTCTGAAAACCGCTTTAAAGCTAAAAATAATTCCAAATTATTTCATGACAATGCATTAAAAGAGCATCCCCTTCAATTTCTACCTTATATAATAAAATAAAACCAGGTTGTTCAGGTGATCCTGCTCAATTATGAAACTTTCCCTAAACTAAGACTACTGTAAGTTACTGATCCCAGTAGTTAGACAGTTGCAATCTATAATTTGTGATTGCAATATTCTTACAACAGTCTTCTCAGAATTGAGTAGCATTCACAATGTGCAACTTCTTGTAGATATGGTCCCAAAAACAGAATCCTGGGGAGGGAAATAATTTAACGGATAATAACTCAGGATAAAGAAAAACCAATTAAAACTACCAAAAGCAAGGAGCAAGTATTTCAAACACTTTGAACAGCACTCCTGAACTCACTATGAATTAATCACAGACTCAGTTCCAGCTTTCTGAAGTTCCTGTTCTTAACAGCTGTAGACTGACCTCTGCAGCTCCTGTTGAAAGGACATTTCCAAAAGCAATCTAGGCAAGCTCACAGAACTCTCTTGCAATTTTCTTTTTGTTTTTTAATAAAATCTGAATACATATGTAATAAATACTGAGTTAATAACAGCTTCCACCTATTAACAGTAACAGAAAAAGCTAACACTATCACATGAAAGAGAAAATGTTATCAGGTGAAATTCACTTTAAATTTGTTTCCATTCTCTGGTGCACTCTTTCCTTTCACGGCCTGTACTAACAACAGGTGGTGAACAATTGGGCAATTCTTTCGATAGTATTTCACTTACCAATTCACTGCTATTGAGACATATAGAACTGATAATACACTTTTCTTAATTTAAATTATGTTTGCTTACTATTTCTTGGTTTGCTATCTTGTTTTATGTCCAAGTGCTACGTAACAATGGGAATGTGAAATTCATTATGATCAAATATCAGAGGCCGCCTGGGAGGGGTTGATTCTTTGTCTGCTTTGTGTAACAGTTTAAAGAGTCCTGTTCCAATATTCATTGGAATTCCCATGATGATACACTCAGAAACACCTAGGAAAAAAACAAACACAGTGAACATTTCAACAGTAAGGATTTACAAAACTACTTTCATTTGCTCATTCTGTTATGTGTTACCTACAAAATCTTGAACTTCACGTGTAAGGACCAAGGCCTCCTCACTCGACAAAGTTAAATGCCATGGTCATGAGACCAGTATGTTACTTAAACAGTGTTAAATTCTACAGGAAAAACTCAACCTAACCTAGACATCTTCTCCAGTAATGAAAGCCCTTCAGAGGGTTTCCCTTTGGAGAAGACATATTCCATGCAGTGCCTGTAGCAGAAGATGCAAGGTGAACTTACTTCATGTTAATTCTGACTCAGTGCTAAGGCTTCAGTAAAGTCTGGCAGGGTTCCCTTGAAACCTCCCCCAGTTCCCACTGAGAAAGGCACAGAAGTACTTGAGCTATAACGCTTCTGGATTTTTCACCACTCAAAAAGTGCTCATTTTGAAGTGGAGATTGAGTTTGTCCCAATGATTTTTGATGGTTATAACATTTTCACTGCAATATGCTGACACATTTATATTCCAGATCTACCAACGTGCACAACTTTTCCAAAGAACGTTCCACACTCAAAGCAAGCTCTCAGATACCAGTGTTTCTCTCTCAGCATACTGTTATGATCCAAATGACATTTTTGCACATTCTCAGGAGTATAAATAATTGTCCTTCACATGAATGTTTAAGAAGGTAATAATAAATAGCTGTACCTTTGAATGCACAAAGGATGAAATACATTTGCTTAAAATTCTGGCAAAGCTTGATTGGCAATTTGAATATATAGGAATGAAGAGTCTGTATTTTTGCTCTAAGACCACTGCTGCATTTCTACTACATTATTTGCCAATACTATGCTCTCAAAAATCTGGTGCAAAATAGAACTTTCAAGAGGTACTGTAGATTTAGGCCCCTACAGCATGCATGTTACAACAGATAAAGGAAATACCTTTCTTACACCTAGCAAAATAAACTTCCCTGCTTTTGCACAATAATCTTTCAACCTGAGTCTACCACTGAACCATGAAAACTGAATTCAGATTTTGTACATCCCTCTTCACTTGCAATACTTCCACATATACAAGAAGCCTTCCTCCCCACCTCCTTTTTGCCTCACAGACCAAGTAATAAGTCAGGCAGCTGCACAGCAATTTTTCACAGAAGCAAGCCAGTATCATCTTTTCAGTTTTGCTAAGCAGACAACAGTTGCTGTTTTCTCCACTGCACTTCTTCATTTGAACTAAAATATGTATATAGGAGGTGACATCAAAAGACCTTTGGTTTTCACATTATTCAAAACAAGATTTTACCAGTTCAGAGGGGACTTAGAGAAAACACTTTATTTTCCTTACTGTCTAGGACTGAATCAGTCTCAAAAAGGATCTTTGCTTTAATCATGGGCAAATAATTAAAAAAAAGGAAATTAAATCCCACTCATGTGGAATGCTGGAGAGCCAGAAGTGGCAGAGTTCTCAAAATACAAGCTAGTAATACACAGATTCCAGCGATGCAGAAAATACTGTGCACAAAGCACTGTTTGAAACTGGCTACACAAAGACTACCTGGACATAGACAGAAACTAGTAAATTTTAACGTAACACACGCATATTTCTATATTTCATTAGCACCCAGAAACTCCCAATGAGCAATCCCAGCTCCAGGAGGGTAGGCACTGCATAAACAGATCTTGAAAAGGGTGAAACCTGCTTGACTTCTTTTCTCTGTTTAACCTATTAGACAGACTTTTTAACAATTCAGTCCCAAAATGAATGTAGATTAAAGGAGAAGAAAATCTGAAATGAATAGGGGCAAAGGCATTAAAAACAAAAAGAAAAATTATTTTAATTCCAAATATTAGAGCACATGGCAAAACTAAAAAATAAAGAGACAAACAGAATGCCAGAACTCATTTACTGAACTTTCTGTTTGCTATATGTATGTGGGCGTGCATACACTCGTGCATATGTAGCCATGTATTTCCAAAATTTAACAGATTCTTTCATGAATTCAGTAAGATGATTCAGTGGATGCTAATGAACTGAAATTTAAAACTGAAGAACAGATACATTTAAAAAGAAATTTCTGACAACAGGTATCTTGTCTGTTCTGTTAATGAAGTGAATACTGATAAACAAGATTTCTAATTAAAAAAACAAAGACCCATAATTTTCATCTATTTAGATTAGAATTAAATGAAGAAGTCAAGAACTTGGCCTTTCTGTTTATTTCTAGGTACCAGTGCCAAATCACCTAAGCAATCAGGTAGCAGTGTAATCTTCAGCTAGGCTGAGATGTACCTGTCTTCCTACATCTTAGGAGGAATGAAAGTGAAATCTAAATACTGAGTGAGGTACTAGATTTATTCATTGGCTCTAGGGGTACATACACACACACACTTCACAATTGAAAAAAACAGAACTACTGATAGTGGGACATATTTCCTAGTATTTCACTGAGATCTAGGGTGAGAAGTAAAACCAAATGACTCAAAGTCTACTTTAAGAAACATCTAACAAATATCCAACCGACTTCAAGATGAGTCAGAGATTAGAAGTAGAGAAACATACACCAAACTTCTAGGACCAAGGGGGTCCTAGAATATGGATTAAGCTCAGACCTGAAGTTTTTGACATACCACCTGAACAGGAAGCTTAACAAAGCCAAACTCCAATGCTTTGAAGAAGTTTACAGATGCTGGGTAAGGACCACAAACTGCAGACTTTGCAATACCTACCACAAACAGAATCCTTCTGTCCAAAGTAGGCAGCATCAAAGAGATGGTCAGCCGTCTTTTCAAAAGAAGCCAGCATCAACACACTTTCCTTCATTTTTGCCAATCCAAACCTAGTAATGCCCAGCACTTCACCCTTGATTGATGGAAAAACCCAAAGAGTAAGCCTGAGTAAATAAATATACTATCTATAATATAGAATTGTCATAATACATTGCTTTACAGTTGAACATCCTGAAGCTTAATAGTTTGGTAGTAATCAATATTTATATAAAACGAAAGCCGTTCTTCATATACAACATAAGCTGCTACAAATGGTTAATAGATCATTTTTGTAAGCAAGAGTATTGAAAAGATTGAAAGAAACATGGCCATGAGAAAACCCCCCTCAATTATAAACTGGCTGCTGAGCTACAAACTTCAGTGGAGTCTGAGAGCACTATGCTCAATCTATTGCCTATTATCTACATATAAATCTGACCTCAGCTGCCAGGAGTTGACAGAAGATGTTAATATTCATTTTTTGACTCTCCAGAAAAAAAGGTAATTAGCTTTTTAAACTAACTTATTTCTGCCTATGTTTGTTAGAAAAATCCTGATTATATCAGATTGCACATAGAAGCCTAAGTCGCAAGTACAGGCAAAAGAATGCATGGTAGGAGCCCACCAAGTTTAAAACATGGCACTCTGATGCCCTTTTCTACTGTTGTGCTGCAGCTCCACAGGGTCAGCCCTGGGGACTGCTGCAGCTCAATACAACAAAGCTCTGCAGTTTTGGAACAAATCAGAACTCCATCCATTTCACCCAAATTAAACCCTTGCACTCTGGCAGGCAAACTGGAAAAATCTTATTTCCCTGAGTGTACTCCACTCTAAAAACCACATTGGATGTGAAGGAAAGAAAATCAATCAATAAAGAGCAGATATGATTTTGTACTAACACATTCTGTAAGACTGTTCATGTCAGCTGATTCTATGTGTAGTCTGTATCCTTTGACTCTCACATATGGTGCAGCTGTTATGAACCACGCCCCATGGGGTTTCCTGCACAGCAAGCCTTAAACTGCATGCATGGCTACCCAAACAGTTGATTTTCACACCATCATTTTCAGGATTCCTATTTTCAAGACGAAATTACCGTTCCCTACTCAATTATATCAATTTGTTTTCAGTCAAAATACATCCCTCCTCCCCCAAGAACTGGAGTAATTAAGCATTTTGTGCACAATACAAATAACAGTATTAGGTCAGAACAACTTCAAATTCTTTAAGAATGAATTTCCATCTCCCTAGCTCCCCTGTCCTTTTCAAACATGGTAAAATTAATTTGTATAAACAGGCCAAAGTAACATTTAGAAAAGACATCATACAAACCTTGTAAGTCATTAGATCAGACAATAACATAACATGTCTCCTGTCAATGCTCATGCCATGGTTCACCATTGTATACTGAATCTCATTGATAATGGTCGTCCGAGCAGCTTCAATTCCCAGAGTTTTCTCTACCTGCACAAGAGAGTGTTACGTGTTAGATGAAAGAAGAACCAAATGCTTGGAGCAAGTTATCTTCCTGGAATAAATACCATCTGATAGCATATTCATATTCCATTTCTAAGACTACCCTTTTAAACTTCTCCATTTGAAAAACATTAACAGAAAACAGCTTCTTTGAAGTGAACAGTGCTGCCAGTGGAATTATTCTCCTGTGTTAATGCATTCTGACATCTATTAGTTAAATCAGGCTTGATTCCATATCCACTGCTGCATCTGAGTACAAACAAGCACTTGTAATAAAGATGCTATGGGGAAAACCCCACAGCACTCCTTTAGACATTACCTCATAAGTGTTGTTAGAGGATGTTTTTGTTCCTTTCACTCCATGAGTAGCCATAACAGCTCGTAGATTATCTCCTTCAACCAGAAGTTTGTATTTTTCCTTTCCACTTTGTTCATCAACATGAATGACAGCTCGGGAAACCTCTGGTATGCCTTGCACTACAACCTTCACAAAAACAAAAAACCCCCAATAACTTTGACTTATACAGTAACACAGTAGAAGAAGGTAACACCAGCATTCAAACCTACTGAGAAGGTCTAGTACATGGAGTAAAGGCTCACTCAAAACACATATGAATAAGATTTCTTGTTCTCAAATACACCAGTGCAAAACTGACACTGACACTGTACTATAAACCTTGCTCACTATCTACATTTTATATTTTATGTCAGATATTCTCACACTCAGGTTTGGGTGACTGAATAGTCACAGACCCACACAAATAAAAGGGCAAGCTGCTAACAATAAAGGTTACTGATCTCTATTTTTAAAATCCGGAGTAGACAGTCTCCTCACAGAAAGCTGAAAAAATGCCAGATACTGTCATGTGGTTCAATTCTAGATGCAGCTGGAAGCAGATGTAACTATTTCATACAACTGCTGCACTTGGAATGCTTCAGTAAATTGTAAGGGAGATATAAAAGCTTCCATTTTATTTACAAATATTAGTAAAGGATGGCTTAGTTTCAACAGCAAGGCAGTACCACCACAACCTAAGAGTTACTAACCCAGCCTATCTTCACTGTCAATATTGACAAGAATTATTTAGTCTTGCCACCATGGAACCCCGAATTATTACTACTGATTACATACAAAAGCATGAGACAAGCCTTTGCTTTTACCTTTGGCAGTTCTTCCTTGAGGGACTGCAATACATAATACATGGAACTCTTGCTATTTTCACGAGGGGTCACACATACAACTGCTTCTCCATGGACAGCAACATCCCCAGGCTTCACTCTGAGTTTAGAGATGCAAATTGAGTAGCGCACAGTCTCTGCATTCACCTGTGGCAAAAGTCAGCCAGCAAACACCAGGGTTATCTCTCAGTATATATCAATGTGCTCAAATAAACAGAAAAGTCTTTCAACAGATGATAAAAAAGGAAGAATATAGGAAAAAAATCCCCAAATATTCTCTTCTAAATTAGTCTTATAAATTGCATGAAATACTATCTTATGCTGAGGGTACCAGCCTGTACATTAATCAATGGACAGAAATGGCATTCCTGTGTGTAGCAAGACACAAATTCATGTTCTCTCATTTCCAAATAAAGGGGAAATTATCCACTTTGCAAGGCAAAAAAAAAGGGACCCCTCCAGATGTAATGTAGCCACACAACATCCATCACTCACTTCCTTTTTTTTAACTTGCACTGGTGTGATTTCTGACACAGGATTAAGAGACACTTTGGGACGTATCCAAGGTGTACTCTGCGTAAGAACTGAACAACTCACCTCTAATCTCAGTAGTCTAATGCGCTCTAAAGACAGCTTCACTAGGATGAAACAGTCATCTGGAAGAAACACTTCCTCAATATATTCAGAAATCTTTAAGAGACAAGAACAAAAAGCATGCAGAAATGACTAAAATGCCCCCACAGCAATTGGCTAATGTTTACATCTAAAGCATTAGCTATAATACAATTTTTCTTACCTCTCCTAACAAAGTTTTCTCAATTCTTCCTTTAACCAGACGGGCAAAATCAGGATCATCATCTTTGTCCAACTGTGCTGTTATAATAGGGGTGCTAAAAGAATAAACACACACACACAAAAAAACCCAGCTAGAAAATTGCTCAGCTAGAGTACAGATGGCAACTTGAATTACAGCTTGCCTTATGGAATTTATCTCTTGTCTAGAGCAGTATTTAGTAAGATAAAGAGATCTTCAGGTTCCTCAGGTGTATTCAAGAAAAAATTACTCTTCATGTACTTTAGGCTGGTAAAAAACAAGCAAACACTCAAGTACTAGTGACTGTTTTCATGGCATATGTTATCCTATTATTATTTAAGCATGGCTTCATGCATACCTACAAATAGGTATGCCTCAAGTACTGCTAAACACCAGAGCACTTCACAATAGGTGAGACATCTAAGGAAATATTATACTTAACAAATAATCACTCTCCTTTATTTGATTTTCTCTCTGGGCTAAGTATCACTTACAATTGGGCAGACAGATTTTTCTTGTTTGGGTATTTGCACTGAATGATGTCTAGTATATTGCTGAGGACAGGGAAATGCTGTCATATATGGCAAATTTACCCATCAAGTTTTACAGGGGCAAAGGAAAAAATACGCCAAACAAATCAATGTCAGTACCTAATGGCCTTTGAAGCATTAATGATTTCTTTGATTCTTGGCACACCCAAAGTAATGTTCATTGAAGCAACACCAGCAAAATGGAAAGTCTTCAGAGTCATCTGTGTGCCAGGCTCACCAATACTCTGTGCACAAAGAGCTCCTACTGCAGAACCAGGCTCCATCTGTGCTCTGACAAAAAAAATATAGAAAGAGATATGGAACTGAATAAGGTATAAGATCCTAAGCAAAAAACAAGAGAAACTATTCTGGTAGATATATGAGAAGTTTGTTGATATATTATTTTAGTAAACAAATAGAGAGGTTGAAAGGTCACCAATATTTTAAGACTGATCTCATGCAAAGCAAGAAGATGCCCCATCGCATAACCATTCCACAGGTGCAGTATAATTTCCGTAACAGATAACAAAATGCTTGTCCTCTTCCTCCTAAGCATCAAGCAGTAGAGCCAGGATTCTCCCTTCAGGAAAATCCCATATGCTAACATTTACTTATTACAGTAAAAATGATAATTAATGTTTAAAAACACTTCAGACAAATGTAAACAAGTACTCCTAATAAGGGAAAGCAAAAAACGGATAACTGCTTTAAAATAGTTAAGAACTTAATATATACATGAATTTTCTAGAAGAATAAAACATTAGGAAACAATTGATGCAGGTAGGCCACAAAGGAGATATCGCCCATGGCTGCATGTGGATGTCCAAATCCAAGGAGTCTACGTAAATGAAATAAATCTCAATGGATAAAGAGATTAAAATATCCACACTAGCATTATCTTGGTAGAAACCAAGAATAACAAACAAAAGGATCTTAGGAGTGCGTAACAGATCAAAGAACATTTTAGAACAAAGTGTGATATAACTCCTCAGACTGTGTAGATCAAGAATAGCTATCAAGATTCATATGAATTTGAAACTCGTCTATTTAGACTGTGTTCTGCATGCACTTATTGAAGGTTTTAAAAAACCTCCTGCAAGAGGGGGAAGAAGAAAACATGTCTGGCAGTGGGTGCAAAAATGTTAAGTGTTTAAACAGTATCCTCCCTTACTCTGAATCTTATCACTTCTGGCTTTTACCAGAATCTGCTGCCAAAACACAGTCTGTGGATCTAAGTAGTGAGTACCTAAAGGCTAAAACTGTGCTTCTTGGTATGATTACTATTATTTCAGAAGGAAGGTGCTTAAACACAAGCAGATAGCTCTGCATACTCAAGAAACATAAAATGAAACATAAAGCATTTTTTCTACAATGTAAAAGGATACCAAACAAAGTCTGTTAATGAAAGAATCTGATTTTGACTCAAGACAAATGTAAAAACCCCACCTTGTCAGACCTCTAAAACTTTTGTACAAGACTCAATTCTGCCTTAACAAGCCTACCTGTAGAGAGTGATGCTTTTTTTTTTTGCATCCTACCTTTGTCTTGCAATGTTTATGTCACTGGAGCAATTGTTTCTACTTATTTGTACTACATTCACAACAGAACCAACATTCATACAATAAAAATAGCAAAATACACCCCTATGTTACCAACAAAACAGCACTGAGAACACAGCAGGGTAAACACTCACCTCATGTATTTGTCTCTACAAGTCTCTAGAAACTTCTCTAGTTGTGTTGGAGTAATCCTGTCCAACTGATACAAAACCCTTGGCTGAAAAGAGAACGGAATCGTTGGAAAATGAACAACTTATGAAGATGGTAAAGAACTACACCATTACCCCATTGAAACTATTTACCTCTGTTGTGCCATTGTCATTAATCCCATACTTGTCCCTGGTTTTTTTTATCTTCTCAGAAACACCTTTGATGAATTTTTTAATTTCCTGGAATCACATTAAACCCACAGTAAGCAAAGACATGGTCTCCACATTGAAGTCTTCAACAGTAAGTTATTTACCTAAAGCTCCAAATACTTACAAAAAATTAATAATGCACACTATGGAGAGAAGAACATCAAAATTTAGACAAACACATACACTAGAGTTTAGCAAACCAGATCCACTCTCGTGTAGCCACAAATCAGTAGCAGTACATGAGGAATACGGTCCACACTGAATAAAAGCATCCTTCCTGAGCACACACTGACAGGTGAAGATACCTGACTTGGGTTGATCCTACCTTCCTACCCACCACCTACTGAAACTGATTAAAAAACTGAAAAAACCCCACAACTCAAAATCCTTATTTTTTGATGATATTGACACAGACACATTCTCACTCACTTCTCGATATTCAAAATAGTCAAAATGGAAGACTGTGGCAAGAGAGGAGGTATATAAAGTGTATCTGCTGGATAGACTTCAGATACACTTTGTGAGAAAAAAACCTCAAAACTATTATATACATGTCAGTCTCTACCTAATATAATTCAAGTAATCTCTATGCTGTGGAGAGGTCTTGGAGATAATTGCATTTAATATGTCATAGTACTTTCACTCTCTTACCAGGCTCACCCAAAAGAAGTTCTAATAGTCTTTACTGGACCACAAACTGAAACAATACTGTTAGAAAAATATCCAATATTTATTCTACAAAAGATCATTTGGTCATTACACTGTGAATATAGACATGTACACTAGAAGTCATGAAATATGAGATCCGTGATTAAACTCTTCCACAAATGAGGACTCAGTGCAAGTCATGGCCATAGCACAGGGTTATCAAAAACAAAACATAAACAAAAATCAAGAGGAAATCCTTCCCATTTATTTCAACAATGATTTAGGGAAGTTCCATAGAGAAACAAATGGTTTGATTTTTTGAAGTCCTTTTAAACCCTTTCTGCCCCATTAGTCCTACTTGACAGAGTGAGTGATGGTTACACAGTACCACCTCTTCTGCACTAGGTACCGGACTCTTTGCAACCACCACAGTAGCTGAGCACTGACAATTACTTGTAAAATTGAGTAAGTATTTGAGGGGGCTGCCTTTTTTTTTTCTTTTACAACTGAATTCACAGAATCATTATGAAAACACTTCTATTACATTCTAACAGAATTCTCAGACTCTCAAAATAACAGCATTCTTACTGACACTCAACGTGTTTCCAGAGAGTACATTACTTTCTGTGAATACCAGAGCCAAGTTCAAATGGAAGAACGGACAACACAAGTGCTGCTGGAATGGATGCTTCAAAGTTGCTCCCCCAGTTGGATGACAGGATGCATTCTTATGTTTTTGCCCCTTTTTTTTGCCCTGCAGTAAGTAGCATTATGGACAAATAACATATTTGGCCATTTTAAAGGCTTTTGACCCCAAAATAATTGCATAAAATTGATAATGTGATTTATTTCCTAAAGTAAGTGTGTAAGCAATAATATGGTATTAGAGAAGTTAATCTTTTTACTACAGGTGCACAAAAAAAAAGGAACATCGCAGGACTTGCAGAAGACTTTTCCTCTTTGACAGTGCCTGAGTTCCAAAGTACTTCAAAAAAATCCAAACAACTCCAACACAGTAAATCAACTATTATACATAATTCTGAATAAGGTACTCAAATTATATGTTATTTCAATACACCAGAGTCAGAAAAGGTGGAAGATAAAAGATAAATCTCTGAAGACTTACTTCTCATTGTCAAATTTTTACTCATGCAGAAGACTTAAAAGAGGAAATTACTTATTCTTCTCAACTTTCAAGTATCTGTTGGCAGTTTATCCAAACTATGGATTAATTCAGGCTACAAATGGAATGAAAATGTAGCTCACTCTTTGCTGAGTCTATCTATCTCTCTCTCTCTGGACTTAAAATCTTTAGTGCAGTACTGTACTCTATGAGCACAGCTATGTAACTTCCAGAGTGGACTCAAAAAAACATTGATTTTTTTCACACCTTCTAAATCCATAGTCTTATTTTGGACCAGATTAACAAAAAGGCACCAAATGGGCTCAGTAAGGTCTGGCTTAACACGGGACTTGTCAGCTCCTACAGAGCTGCTGTTTACTCAGAAGGGCAGTTCAGGGTACAAGCCACACTCACCCAGGGTTTGCATCAGGTGGCCCAGCACCCAAGTTAGTGGGATCATTTATACACCTGCTCGCATTGCAATCCTTGCAGTGAAGAAGCCACTGAAATGCACAGTGGCACAGACAATGTCATGGACTCAGCCAAAATCTGCTCCAGTTCAGGCAGACCCAGTAGGTAAACTGCATATGGCAGCACTGATGGGCTGTGTGCTGAGCTTTTTCTGTGTTTGCACCACATTCCCAGCACTCCTATTCTAACATCTCAAAAAAACCACAGAAAAATCACTGGCTTTTTTTTTTTTCATTGTGAGGGTTTTTAAGGATTTCCCCAATTTCAATCAGAGGAAAAAATAAATTTCCCTTCACCTGTACCTTAATATACTCAAATATGTTAAAACATTAACACAAATTGAAACTGTGCCAGCCAACCATCTCCTTTTTCATCAGCTGAATTCCCTCCAGCGAGGGCAGAGTGCAGGAACAATGAATGCTGTCTGTTTGGAAGAGGCTTTTTAGACACACTGTGTTCCAGACTAGAGTGGATAATCCCATTACAGGAACCTCCTGCTAAAATAACAGCACTAAGAAGCATCTCTGTTCTGAAATGGAAAAGTGGAGGAATGGATAGGAAAGCACCAGAAAAACATGCTAATATCCCTAGAGACTGAAAGAATGAGTTTTATAGAGAAGACTCAAGCACTGAAAGAAAGCTTCCTCAAAATCCTTGAACTTAGCAATGGGTATTAATTAACGTGTCACAGTTTCCACATTAAAGTTAAATAACTGTGATTAACACCTATGTCATAATTTAACAAGCAGTAATGTATATATGCTAATCAATTACTTTAGCACTATACACACATCTTTAGCTAAAAAGCACTAACATTAATGCTCACACAGTGCACACACATGCTACAATTACCTCATTATATTTTTCATAACCTGTCTCAGTTAATGTCTTCAAGGATGAACAGAAAAAAAAAGGAAAGAAGAAAATATAACTATCTAAAACTTAAAATTTTTAAGTCAAGCTAATTATCACTAAGGTGATGTAGCCATATCTGTGCTTCTGAAATTAGTAACCATTATTTAGATTTTCATGATATGATTTAAAGGATGTATACTTCAAACAACAGCTTCATCCCCAAACTGTGATATTAAATGATTTGATTTCTTTTCTTTCAGACTTGCAGTTAAGACTTATATTTCAAACATGGATATAACTATTTTTTCAACTGCATTCTATCAATGGAAGTGCAATTCAGGTTTACCTTTTGCTCTGAAACACTCTGATCTATTGAAAAGAAACCCTTCAAACCCTTCAAACATAGGTCATTAAATTCATCTTGTTCTCCTCACTGCCAGTAATCAGACGGTTCATCAAGGTAACAGCTTTATATGGAAGTAAGGTTAATTCTACAGACAGGTTAATTCTACAGTTTTGATCAGTGATTCTCAAGGAAGTCTTGAGAGTGGCTGCTCTCATAAATAATAAAATTGCCCAATGCTCTTTCAAACAAATTGAATTTTATAATTCAAAATGCAAGCAATCATGTGAACCTTCACTCACCCTTAAAAGATGTGTAAGTAGTCTCCAGACAGGCTAAAGTCCTTTCCTTAATTTATAAGGAAAAGTTAATCACAGTGTGATAAGGAAGTGACATAATTACCTGTAGAAAACTGTCTTGGCAGCAAAGAAATTCATTCTTCTTCATGATGGACTCAGATGTTAACACCAATTCATTTTTGCTAAGGGCTGGTTCACTTCGGCACGGATAGACAGCCTTAACAGGAAAAAACAGGACTTCTTCACAGACAGCACATATACAAATACTCCATTGCAAAGACACAGAATACACATATGTAGAACTGAGCATTCTTTAGTTTTGCTTGTGTCTTTTTGTAGTTTGTTTAATGGGGTTTGTTGGTTGGTTGGTTTTGGCTTACTATACTGTATCAGACTACTGTGAAAAGAACGGCCACATCCACTTCTACTTATTTCTGCAAATCTGAAGGTATACACCCAGACATTTCTAGTTCTATCCATTTATTACACTCATATTACAGAAAGCTGAACAGTTATTTCAGCAAAAGGCTTTTCTCTGGGGGAAGGGGGTCATGACACATCAATCAACCAACCACAAAACCAAAACTAAATAATACAGGTCTTCAAACATCACAGTATTATTGAACAACCATCAGCCAGTTCAACTCAAAGAATGTCCATGTCTTGATTTAATAGAGAATTATTTTGTGCAACGTACCAAACTAGTACCCAAATAAGCCAGTAGTAATTTATCTAGTGAGTTGATTATTAGGCACTAAAACTATGTTCAAGCACAGATAGAAATTTTACTTTTCACGGCTTATACACAGTTTGGTCTCTATACACAAATTGCTCTGTTCCACTGTAAAAAATATCTCTTACTCTTAGAATACACATGCTGAAAGACTGACCAGGACTATTCAAAAAAGGCAATTTGAAAATAAATACTTCAAGTGAAACAATTTTCCCCATCATTTACTACTTTCTCCTCCATGCTTAATAGTATTTTCACGCTTCCAAAAAGGATTTCAGCAATCCTTACCCTGATATTGTCTAGAACTCGCTTGAATTCCAGTGGCTCATCCTTCCCTTCCATAGCTGCAGGATCCAAGCCATCTCCTCCATAAATAAACTGTATAATGTCACCTGTAGAACTTCTGACCGTTAAGTCATACTGTGAGCAAAGATCTTCAAGGGATTTTACCAGACGTCTCTGAAGGGAAAAAAACAAAAGTAGAAGCAAAGTAAAATGGATCTTTTTAAAAATAGCTGTTGACTTGCATTACAAGAAGTACAGAAACTGGACTCAGGAAACAAATCTGACACAGTGATGAGCAGGCATGAAAATCTATTTAAAATCATACATTACCCCTAAGGCTTTACTGTACATTTCACAGAACATAAAAGTCAACAAAATTCAAGCAACAACACAACATTCCATATTTAGAATTCTATTGTATAGGAAACCTAATGACCTAAAGCTAAGCTGCAAGAACCTATTGTAGTTTGACAGATTTATCTGGGTTTTTTTGGACATAATACTCATATTCTTTCAAGCAGTTTTATTTCTCGAGGGATACAATACTTCTTGTGTATGGAAGCAGAACCACTCAACGATTATTTTCACTGACAGAAACCAAAAAGGTCACCTGCCAAAGCCATTTTTCTGTCTGGGTTAATCTGCTTTTGTTACATTAACTCCTTATATTGGGAAACCCCTTAACTACAATCTTCCTTTGCACCCCAAAAAGAAAGTATGCTATGAAACATTTTAGGTTAAAAACATTTTTTACTTGAAAGATGGATTTTATTGTTCCATGAAAGCAAATTAGATCACCTAAACTAGACTATAAATTGGTTTTTCTTTCTCACTGGCAAGAAAAAAGGTAAGATAAGATAAATGTTAAGATTTTTTTTTAAATTACGAAGTCCAAGTGCTACATTTAATTCATATTGGAAGGAAGTTGAAGATGAAAAATATTTTGCAGGTTGCTTATTATGTTTATATATATTTGTAAAGACTTGCACATGTGACAAGATTATTCCATTAGTTTTGGAGACAAATGGTCTAATTAGTCACCCACCCCAAAAGGTGGGTTTTTTCTGTCTTTGTACAGTTACTTGTGTATCTCGGAATGTGTTCCCAGCCCCAAATTATCCTGTCTTTTCTACTGTCTGTTACACTGGGAAAAGGGCTATACTTCAAAAACTACTTATACGTTGGAGCAGAAGTCTTAAGACTGCACATAATAGCAGGAAGCTTTGTTGGAGGGACATTTATTTGCACAGGAGGTACAGCCAAAGACACTAAAATCTTACAGAACCAGTCTCAGACTATATGGCCAAGGTGCCTCTTACCTAGGGAGAACAGACACTGAAAGGGAGCTTTAGCTGCGTTTCTGTCATCACTCACATCAGTTTTAGGAACACACTACACAGAAAGTCATCCTCAACAACTGCACAGAACAAGGACTTTTACAAACCATATTTGAAAGGAAACAGCTTAATAGAAGCATGTCACTGTACCATTGGCTGAGGGCTCATTTACAAACTCCACAACTCCTGGAGAACAGACCAAGCCATGTATTTCACAGTATAAATTACTCTGTTACACTGAAAACACACATACAAGTGTTTGCACTTCCCCCTGATCCGTCACCTCAACATGCACATGCGAAATATCCACATTTTTCAAGACTGATAAAACCCTCACTCTGCTGACAGTTACCTGCATATATCCAGTTTCAGCTGTTTTTACAGCTGTATCAACCAGACCTTCCCGACCAGCCATTGTATGGAAAAAAAACTCAGTGGGAGTCAACCCAGAATAGAAGCTATTAGCAACAAAGCCTTTTGCTGCAGGGAGCTGCAAGGAAGAGAGGGAAAAACACAGTTAAAATGCAGTGTACATCCTGTATGTTACAGAAAAGCATCCTGCATGTCATCTAAATTCTTTCTGAAAATTAGCCAATAGCCCCACCAACACAAGACAATGATATTAGCTCTGCTTAGCTCCCAGGTTTCATGTTTGCATTTTAGATCTGAGTAAACGTTTCAGAAACCCTTGCCCAGTTCTTCCAAACTAATTTACCAGACTTTCTCCTTCCTCCTACAAACCTTGTCACACTTCAAGCTATTCCTTCCAAACACTACATCAATACTTCAGACTCCCTTAAAGTTGCAAAAATTGAAAAGGCAATTAAGAATGTTCATTTTGCTATAGTAGTGCAAAGGTATTTGCTGAAGACTAAGTAATCCAGAAAAAATATGACTGGAGATATGTATAAAATTAATTTTTGGAATGATTTGCCCTCACCCCTGAGGAAAGTTCTTGCCAATGAAATTTACGCAGGCATTTTGACTTCCTTCAAGTCAAAAATCACTTTTTGTTGTTATTTAACAGGTTTCTAAATTAGAAAAAAAGCTAGAGCTAAATTTTATCTTCTCATCTAAGCCATGAGGTATTGTTTCTTTTCCTATTTATTCAGTATGTTACAGAACTCAGAAGCTGAAATTTGGAATTTAGTGACAAATGCAAGTGTCATACCTAACATCTGAGACTTAGCTAACACACTAATTAGACTATGGGCTTATACCTAGAACCTTGTTTACTGTTCCTTAGATTTCAAATAGCACTTTAAAAAAAATTAATCTCACTGAATTACATGAACAAATGCATGAGACCCATTATTGCTTCATGTAGGACAGAACTGAAACATGAAACACTGAGAGTAACCCATGATACCAATCCTGGTGGAAAAAGAGAAGAACTACACTCCAGGATGGTTTATCTGGCATGTCTCACCTATTTAAAAATACCAACATATATTCAGCAGTTTTCCTGCAAAGTATTAGTGCAGTCAAACATAACACCAGAAACTTTGACAAATTATTTTTAGGACTCTCAAGAGATCCAAAAATGTATCATCATCTCACTTTAATTTTACTAAATTCGAAAGGTTAAAGCAAGGCTTAGCTGTAAATAGTCAAGCTAACTACACATCCTATGGCAATTCAGAACACTGTTGTTAACTCCCAAATCACACAAAACATTCTACATTGATATTACCACATCTGATCCTTTCCCTTCAGCATATCATGACAACAGATTTTATCATGCATCCTTCTCAAAATGCCTTAAGGAAACTTGTTTCACTTTCCTTCACAGTTTGTTGTAAATGTACAGAATTACCTTAGAATGCTTCTCAAAGTGAGGCAAGGACCTGTTCTCAAACCCGTCAGGAACGCGGGACCCACTGATGGCCTGCTGACCTACACAAGCAATCATCTGGGATATGTTAATGAAGGAGCCTGGAAAGACAGAAAGGAAAAGAAAGCCCCTCACTCACAAATGAGGAATATACTGCTTCCCTGATGATCTTCGCTTCCATGAAGATCCACTATTTAGCCTCATAATTGCTCAACAAAACAGAACTGCAAGAGTTAGAGAAGCTTTTCTGTTACTCGTCCTGTTCATTTCAGCATTTGTGCAAAGGCAGACAATTAAGTCTACGATAAAATGAGAAACTGGCTTTTTCCTTTGGGTCACAGACATTCATGCCACCATTATTTGATTCCAGTCCTTATATTATCCTGGTTTGTATTATGGATTGTGTTTTACATAGCCCATGATCCTAATCTACATATTTTGCTTCACAATTTCTTCAATAAACATATTTTAACAATATTTTTCATAAAGATATCTACGAGGACTCCTAGAACAAACTGAGCCTCAGAGAGTTAAGTCATTAACTCCAAAGTTTTATTTGCTGAATATGTTTGCAAACAATGCCTCTCAATCACCCTCACAAAAATCATACTCTTAATATATTACTCTTCTTAGATTTTAATATTTCTTTAGAACACAACATGTCACTATGAGGCTTTCCACAATTTATTAGCCAGCTAAAAAAGGCAAAAGGTTAAGTGGTTTCTTCAGATTCTTATAGGAAACAAATGAAAGCTCAGACAAGAATTTGAGAGACCTTATAGCACCTTCCAGTACCTAAAGAGGGGCTACAAGAAAGACAGAGCGGGACTTGACACAAGGGCATGTAGTGTAGAACAGGGGGAATGACTTTAAACTGACAGAGGGCAGGTTTAGACTAGACAT
The DNA here is from genome assembly GCA_013399875.1 of Gymnorhina tibicen. Taxonomy (NCBI): domain Eukaryota; kingdom Metazoa; phylum Chordata; class Aves; order Passeriformes; family Artamidae; genus Gymnorhina; species Gymnorhina tibicen. The sequence goes on along the minus strand of VXAZ01001324.1, from coordinate 3,869,242 downwards.
CAGGAGGAAACTCTTTATTATGAGGATGGTGAGGCACTGGAACAGGTTGCTCAGAGAAGCTGTGGATGCCCCATCCTGGTCTGGTGGAAGGTGTCCCAACCCATGGCAGTGGGGTTGGAACTAGATGATCTTTAAGGTCCCTTCCAAATAATTCCACCATTCTAGGAAATATTAGTTCTAATTCTGAATGTGTAATTCACAGCTGATTTTTCTATGTGATATAAATACTTGGAGTAGAAACACAACTGAAAACTTTTACTGATTAATTAGTTCAAGTCATAAGAACATCCGAAGTTCCAACAAGATGTTTTCCAACATGTACTAAAATTTAAGATGCAAAAATACCAGAACATCAATTTGATTTTAACGAACTATACCCAACTGTACTTACTGGGCCACTTAAAACAGCTATGACATGAACTTGCACAACTGACAGTATAAAACAATCTATAAAGATGGAACATGTAATTCTCACAAAAGTGATGGCGTGAGCAACCTACACGCCAAGTTCAACTATCCCTACCTTTAGAACCACAGAGAGCCATGATTAGGGGACTGTTGCTCTTGTCCAGTTCTCTGAGACAGGCACTGCCAGCATGATCTCTGATAACAGACAGTTCTTTAAGGATTAAGGCCTGAAATACAGTATTTCAGAGGTTCAGAGTTTGCTAAAAAACACTTAAACAAACAGAACTCTACCACTCCCAGCAACACCTTCAGTAGTCAAAGGGAATTCAAAACACAGTAAAGACAAAGAAACCCAGCTGTTGCTTCAGGTAGAACAGTTTTAAATTTTAGCTTGCCTGACTTCCAGTTTGCTGCAGAAAATGTCTTTGTTGGGATAAGACAGGAGTATCCAGGAACATGACAACCTCTTAGCAGCAGCAAAAACTTCAGCCAAATTGAGCACTGCACTAAGTCACACTGTGCTACACGAAAGATAACCACAAAAATCTTGATCAATGTGATCAACTCCATTCCAATTACCTGTGTAATTCTATTCTCTTGTAGCACCCCAATACACCCTGGGGGATATCAGCTGTTATGTGTTTAGCTAACATTTTTAGATCCATACAAACATCTTAAAGTCTATATAGACTCAGCTCAAGTTGCATGCCTGGGAACTATATTTGCTTGCATTTTTAGGTTTCAGAAGACAACTTTAGACATCACAATGTACATGAATATACTTGTGAAGTCTCTCCTTAAAACGGATAGTGATCTAAATAAAAAGTTTACCTCTAGTGTCTCTTCTGCAGTACAACCAGGCTGCTGCTGTAGTTTGCCAGTGTTCAGAGCTTCAATATACTCGTCACATTTCTTATAGCCAGCATTCAGGAGCTCATACTTAGCTTTTAGCAGGCCTTGCCCAGGGGTTACATCACCAATTCCAATTGAAAAGCCACGATTAGCTATTATTAAAAAGAAAATAAATTATTTTGATAGCTCAATCTCATATAGAGAAAACAAATTAAACCCAGGAACTATTATTGGGAACTTGTAATTTCACCTCCCATCATGTGACCATCACAAGCACTTCATAAACACTAAGTTTCACTGTCTACCACCTTCAAAACTAGCTTATTTTTTTTAAAGCACAACATGTCATATTTGAAGCAAAAATCTTGCTTGCTCTCTATTTCTGCATTAAACTACTATTTTCCAAGGAAGTGTACTTACAAAGATAGACTGGAGCAAGTCTGGCCAAACGTGACATGGCATCTGCAGCTTCCACCTGGCCCCAGTCTCTCAGCAAGATGTAGAAGATGTTGTTCTTGGATCCTGACCCCAATGTTCCTTTGTCCATACTGCCACTCATTAACTCACTGTTTTGAATTGTGACATCTAGAAATGAAAAGGCAAAAAGAATTCACCAGTTTTCTAAAACATTCACTCATCACTGGTAATTACTCATGGAGAGAATTTTTAAAGAAAAGCTCTGTCTATGCTCAATATTTTCAATGACAATTTAGGTATCATCTTCTTGAAGCACAAGTAACTGCTCTATCACTTATTATATCAAATCAAAATATGATACCAGGTTTTCCCAAGAATTCTGAGAATTTGCGGAGAACTTTCTGAAGATAATTACTACACCATCAGAAATGAATTTTTTTTCAGAGAACTGAACACAGCCAACAATGAAATCTAAAAGTTTTCCACATCACATGCTCCTGTCAAACTCAGAAAGTTGAAATTCTTCCCATATTTTCTAAAATGAATAGACTGTGAAATAAAAATGTCTTATGTTCACAGGAGTGTGAGCAGGATTGCTTTGTGGCCTTTTGTCCTACAATACTTAGAGGCTGAAAAAAATTGTTCCACTGTGTTTACAACCAACTTCATAGCAGAAAGTGGTGCCTTCATCTACAGAAATCACTCAGTCTGCTGTAGGGGGGACTTGAGTGCTAACTGGGAAATTCTTTCTTGAGGCAACATTGCATGACAGAATTAATATAAATCAGTAGTTCCTCAACTTACACTTATGAGCAGCAAGGAACCAGCCTAACCTTGTCTGCTCAAGTTCCTAGATAACAGTCACCACATAAATGTTAAATTAATTATAAGCAAAGTCTTGTTCATCTCCTACAGCCTTTTCAACCATGGTGCTTTGTATTCGATCTGCCACTGACTTCCCTAACTGGAAGGACATGGATGGCTTTATATCCAAGTTATTTCTATCTTCCCTGCATATTCTAACTCCTTTCAGTGTTTGAATTCTAATCCCTGCATTACTATCCCCACTTAAACTAAATTTTTCCGTTTGCCTTCTGTACAACCACTCCCTGAGCTTTGGTTTCCTCTCTCTCACCTTCAAACACTAAGCATCATGCCAAGCTGAGCACCACACAAAAGACATTTTAGTTTAAGAAAACATGTTTAACATGTCTTCAACTCTTGAGAAAAACTGCAAGATTTTATTCTTCATTTCCAGAACACTTATGTAAAGTACTGCTTCAACTCCTACAATGAGCTCAACAATTTCTATGATTTCTTTGAAGACTTCCAAAACATGGCTTTAGAAGTGTCACTCACAAGAATCATTGTAACACAGGTCCTCCCCTTTGCCACAATACTGTTTGCCCTTTGTTCGTAGGTTGGCTTTTACAGGACAGTCATCACTGGGTTTGAGAATGAGGCTGAAAACCTGTTTTCCTGTCCAGAGTGTTACAGGCTGAGAGAAACAGAAGGAGAAGAATTAAGATTACAAGTTTATGCTACAACTACAGAAAAAGAGCAAGCAAGAATTTAATTGTAAAATTGTTCTATATACAGAACCTGTCTACAGAGAATCATACTTAGCATCCCTTTAAAAATATTATGCACTTTCATAGATTTAAACCCCCTGAGTGGTGAACGGTTATCCTTTTACAACAGGGTATATGCATGCACTCAGAGAAACGTGCTCTATTGCTCCCTCTTACCGTCATGTTCCTCTTTCTGACTAGAAAAGAGAAAAAAACCTCAAAGATGCTGCTGCTGTCATTTCATTTCTCAAAGAGGTTGCAACATCTATAATTACTTCTTTATAAAGTACCTTTGGTTTAAAATTTTAGGGGTTTAAAGAGTCATATAGTATCACCATGGGTCAAGAACACACAACAAAGTCTTAGTAACATGAAAAAAATAGTTTGACACACCTTCAGAATTGCTGGGGGTGGAAGACGAACTTTGATCTTTTCATCCTTGCCAACCAGGATAGAAGCAATAATTTGACAGGCTTTGGCTCGATCAAAAAAGGTATCCTTTAATGTAAGAAGATAGGCACCTGGAATGAAAAAAGTATTATGACAGACTAAATTTAGATTCAATTTAAAAGCTATTGCATATTCAGAGCCAATTATTTCATTCTAATACTAGTCAGGTACTTACTATGCTAAATGACAATAGTTTACACAGCTTAAGTTGTAAATCCTTTCCAGAGTTTTTTTTTAATTGCTCCACACTAAAGATCTAAAAATCAAAGACTGTATTTCTATAGTCCACTCCCTCACTCTCAGAGTCTATTCCACCAGTGAAATAAAGCCCTGGGATTTGTTTTTGTACACTTTCTTCCTTACGTTCACTGAACATTTCCTAAATAATTAAGGACATTGAAGGCACATACTGTAGGTTAAAATTATTTTTTATTGAGTGAAACCATGTCCTCTACCATAACCATAAGCAGTTTACATTGTCTACCTAACACAGAAAAAGATCCCAAACATTCATTTGCAGAAAAACACAACATAATACACTCAAAGGTAGTAATAATTGCAGCTACAAAGGTAGATAGCATCAGAAATTACTCTGGGGACATAATTACATTTCAGGTAAACAATGGCCTTGTTTCATAATGTCACTTTGACTTGTGAAAGGAGAAAGCTTTTAATTAACATACAAAAATCCTGAAAAAAACCAAAGTGATTCTGAAGGAACAACTGTGAGATCACACAGCTCTGAAACAAGCTCATACACACCTGTGAGGAAATCCTGAATAGCAGCAATAAGAGGTTCTCCATTTCTTGGTGTTACCAAGTTTGCTTTAGTCTGCAAGACACAAAAAAAATGTTATGCATTTGAAGACACTGATATTCCATTTGCTATTCAAATGGGAACTTATCATTGAAGACATTTATTTTATGGTGAAATGGTCAAAGCTTATTCTAAATCAAACCACAGCTTTCTTAAAAACGACAGAAAAAACAAACCATCAGTTTCAGTTCACTTCAGTCCATGCACATCTATTGACAGTTAAGGAATAGTCTGAGGAAAAGTTACTGGAAATTACATATTCTGTTTCCAAAGCAGAAGTGGCAAATAACTTGATGTGTTTTGGTAGGGACAGGGAAGGAGACAAGCTAGCTTTGAGAACAAGGGAAGGGACAAGAGAGGTTACATTCACTACAGGGATCTACTGGAATATTCCAAGTTGTGTGGGCCCTTCTGATGGGTAACAATCAAGCCACTTCTAGCCCCACGTTCTTATGTTTTGCTCAAACTACTGCTCCAGTTAATCACCCCCACCTATGGAGCAGCTGAACACATGCCCACACAGACCTGAATCACATACTGGGGGTGTTTTTTTAAGCTCACAAATCAGTTCAGCGAGCCCGTACATACTGTAGCCAACAATTGTATGGGTACATCTGAAATAGCAGTGGCATTCAGTAACCCTAAAGGAGCAATGGATTGGTAAACCCTCAGCTTGGTGCTACTGACTCCACTTTCACACCACAGATCAAAGCTTGCAACCATCAGATCCCTATTTATCTACCCTCCGTTCTCCCTTTTTGACCCTGCCCTATGAGCCTACTGTCTCCTGCCTTCTCTGGGAAGCTGCCTTCTCCAGGAAAAGCCCAGTACCGCTGCCTCATTTCCAGCTGGTCTGTCTGTCTGCAATTCCCGGGCTGTCCAACCAGAAGCACATGATGTATCTGTATAACAGAGCCACCCTGGGCTGGTAGCAATCTCTAAGGACAGTCAGGCAGAAACATAACGATGACATCTTAAAACCACTGGCTTTTCCACAGATTGTTAAACCTAAGGCTATTAGAGTACCAGTGTGTAACAGTCCTAATTTTGAAGTCCCTCTTGCAGAATTTTCAGGCAGCTCCAAAGTTGTAAATTATCCCCATCCAGTAATCTAGAGAGTATTTCAGATTTCACATGCAAGTTAAGAACTAAAGGGCTGAAGCCATCTGTCACCAGCAAAGTCTCAACATGAGCATTTTATCTACCTACCCCCATTAAAACAAGTGCTTCTGCTTTTGCTTCTTCTGTCTGAGGAAGGTGAAGGTTCATCTCATCTCCATCAAAGTCTGCATTGTATGGTGTACAGACACATTCATTGAACCTGAATGTCCTATGAGGTTTTACTCTAGCCTGGAAAAGGAAAAAAAAAAAAAGATGCACACACAGTTGGGCATGGCTAAAGAAAAGTCACTGCTTCCTTGCAGACATTATCTTTATATTACAGACATGAGTCAAAATTCCTGATTATAGGATTTAACTCAAGCAGGAACTCACAGAAATTGTACTCACATTATATTACAGAAATGTAGCTATTAATTTTCATTATGAAGAATTTATAAAAAAGCATAGAAGACAACATACTTTGTAGAGATCACCTCAACTCTACAAAAACGAAACGCTCATGCAACAAATATAGACAGCTAGGTCAGTTACGGCTCTTAGCAGAAGTGTGCGCACAGCATCCTGCCCAGGTACACACACATCAATTCCCGTGCACAGGCACAACTGCACTGCGTTCCTCCTGGCTCCACAAACTGTTCAGCAGGAGCTGAGTTTATTTTTGCTCGTGTGAGACAAACACCACAAAGGTCAAGTGCCTAATGTTCCAGGCTGCACCATCTCTGTGCTAGCCTGCGTGCACTCACAATGTGAGCCATGATGCTCAGCTTGTGCAGAGAGGGCTGCCGGTTGAACAGGACGATGTCACCATCTATAAGATGTCGCTCCACAATATCACCGAACTTCAGCTCCTGGGCCATTTTCTCTCGGTTCCCATATTTCAAAAATCTTCATAGGAAGATATTATAATGCAGTCAGATGATAAACCAACAGTAGATGGAAAGACAACTAAAAATTAATTCTGTGCTTATGCCAACTTTACCATTAAATGCTGGAGTATTTGTATTACGATAATCAGAAGACAAAACTGGCATGGATTGAACATCACTTGCTGCTATATTAAGCAATGAATGTATTTTGACATTAGTCAACAAAGCTACAGAGATTAGAACAATAAGTAAGACACAAGTTCATTTGTAAAACCACAGAACTTGTTTCAATTGTATCAGAAAGTATAGGAAGTTCCATTCATATATTATCCCTTCTTCCTTCCCATAAACTGACTGCAGATTAGCTCTCACATGAAAACAGTCATTACAACTTGCCCAAAAGTTGTACTTTTTCACCTGTTTTCACTTATGTCTGCACTACACCCTCTATTTCAACTAACACAGACTCAGTCATAAAAAACTATAAATCTAATTGCAGTTCAACATCATTAGCATGTGCACTTCAGTTTACATGCAAGAGAGTATTTTAAAAAAGTTGTACACTAAACCTGGGAACATAAAGACAATTCTTTTTCTTCTGCCCTTTATGAAAGATTCCAAAAATAGATTTTAATCCCTGCAGATATAACTGCCTTCACATAGCAATGAGAACAAGTTGACGGGGACAAACAAAAAGTAAATCATTACAGATAAGCACAATACCTTTTCATTTGGGTGTGCCTTTGCTGTATGAAGTTTGCTCCAGGATGAACATCAGGACCATTACAGACAAGTTTCCTCATAAAATTAATATTTGCTTTGTTCACCTGTTGCATAAAGACTTCAATCAGAAACAAACAAAACATGTTTCAGGATCTTGTTTTTACTGGTGGCTTTTGTGTTCTCAAATTTTAGGCTTAACTGACAATCCCTCTACACAGCCTCCAGCTGCTGAGGTGAACTTTCAGGTGGGAATAGAGGAGGAAAACATCAGCCAATCTTTAAGCAGAATATCAGATGGAAATTAAATTAAAAATCTGTGAGGTAAACTTAGAAATAAAAATACCCAACCACTCCTTCATATGAACCTACGAATGAGTTGAAAAAATATGAAGCAAAACTCTTTCTTCTACAGATGTCACTCCTTACACCCCATCTTGTCAGCACTTGCCTATATCCAATACTACAAATTATTTGTCAGCAGCAACAGAACTGGCAAAACACCACTGAGTGGCATTTCAAACATAATGCAATACATTCACTCCCTTTTAGAGTGAGTAAAGAAACAACAATGAGGTCTAGCTTGAGAACAAAAAACGGAAGAGGAAGAGTTTTTGAGTCCTACACTACTTACCTTTTCAGGAAAGGTCAGTATTTTAGCAACATGAATAGGCACTGCTACTTCATCTATTCTTAAGTTAGGATCAGGTGAAATGACTGTTCTGCCAGAAAAATCCACTCTCTTTCCAGAGAGATTGCCTCTAAACCGACCTAACAAAACAAAACAGTTAAAATTCTTTAAATGAAAATAGTTTTCAAAATGTCATCTGTTAAGACAGCACATTAGATCATCTTTTAATGTACAGCACTGAAGTGCAACACAACATTAGCAAAGAGATACTTGGCAATAGCAAAGATTTGTGGTTTAATGATAAAAAAATAATTAAAAGCAACTTTCTAGACAAACCTTGCTTTCCCTTAAGTCTCTGAACAAAACCTCTGGTCCATTTTTTAGGTGCCATGTTGAGGGGTATTCCAGAGAGCTCACTATTAATGTACAGGGCACACTGCAGTTGAAGAAAATCCCAGTCTTCCATAATCATCTGTGTTTTCGCTCCTGATATCCTATGCTAAACAAAATAGGCACCCAATTCAGAAAATAAGTATAAGAACACATATTAAACTAGTAAAGAATTCTTCTGTTATGAGTACAACTCTTCCTTTGCAAATAATATGAAACATCCATTGATTGAAATGAAAAAAGGAAAATAACTTTACAACAGGATGTATATTGCTATAACATATAGCCAGCCACAACAGAACACAGCAAAAAATTTCTTTTGACTAATATGGGCTTTGTACAAATGCTCACAAAATAAGGTATTTGTTTAAATTATAATCTTCTCAATCCACTTAAGCGAATACAACTTAACAGACAGGAAAATAAGTAGTTAATAATGTTTCAAATCACGGAAGAGTTGAGTACTCAATTCATTTTGTTTGCCTGAAAAAAGACCAGTTTTGAAAAGTGTGAAAAGTATTAGTCTGGTAGAAGTGCTCTTCTAAACAAATGATAAATTGTCAAATTTTCTTTTAGTCTCAATTTGATGACTATGCTAAATGAAACCTGATTTCTCAAGAATAGATGGTAGAATAAATAAAGCAGGAAGATGTAAAAAACCAGGAAGGTCTACAAGAAAATAAAAACCCAACACAAATCAATAGGTGTAATACTTTCATTGTAAGTGACCACTCAAAAAGTGTGACAGTCATGGGAAAGGGAAAAAAAAGAAGAAATAAGAAAAAGAGATAACAGACCAGAGCTGAAATGAAAAAACATTTCCCATAAGAATCCCAGCAGATCTTCACCAGGTCCTACACTGCAAGCAGCCAGTCAGCCAGCTCCATCTGAAGTGAGCTTCTCCTGTTCTTTCAATAAAATGCCCAACAACATAGACATACAGCACCAGACTGTAAGGAGTAAACTCACTTGCTAAATTCTATTCTAAACAAATCTTTTTGAAGGCAACAGTCTCAGAGCATGAAAGCTGGCTCACCTTTTTTATTACATCATTGAGGAAAATGATCTCTGTCAGTTTCATCGTCAAATCGTCTTCATTGGTGCCAGACTTCAAGTCGCTCACGACAGAGGGTCTGATACACAGGGGGGGCACCAGGAGTCGTGTGAGGATCAAATCTGAAGGTTTCCCTGCTTGTGGGTTCATTAGAAGCAGAGGGATGTCTTCTGCTGGGATTCTTTTAAAGAGGTTCAATACTACCAAAGGATTCAAGTTTTCCTCCAAAATCCATTGGGAAAATGGGGAGAAGAAGCCATCATGTCAAGTTTTAATGCTTCCCTCCCCCCCCCATTCTAATGATGTTCAGAAATAGTCTTTTTCAGAAGGCAAATACAGAACTATTCATGCAAACAAAACTATGTTTTGCTTTACTGATTCTGAACCAATGCTTTTAGCATCTCAGATGTTAACTTGCTATATTCTTTCCTTCCATTTTTTCCCTATATATGAGTGTTTACTTCTTATCGTGTTGCTCTCTTGTCTCAAGAGTCAATGGAGACTATTTCATCATTAACAGATGAAACAACTCAATTACCTACAACAAACTTACAGTACATGGTATTAATTTTATTACTGAATCACATGATTACAGTACTTTCTAGGTATTATTCAGAATTTAATTTCTCTCTTCTTAGTACAGCTACAGCTGTATTCACTGCTTTTTCCATCTAAGTATGTACCTGGAGATCTTTCCAGCTTGCAAAGAACAGAAAGAAACAAAACTGCATGCAATGAAAAGCTAAATGAAACCAAAAGTTACTAAATTAAGCCTCCTCTCTCAACATTAAGAACTTCTGAGGGAGAAAAAATGTGTGTACTGAAGTAATATTGGAATTACCGTGAATCTATATATACATGCAAACTTAATATGGACCCGTGTTTCTTCTTCCTTGTCTAGTTCATAGAAGCATAACACACCAAGAACATCCCTTTCTTTACAAGTAGGTAAAGGTGTATCAGAACATGCTAATATACTAAATTTCTCGTTTTAGCAAAGTTAACATTATTGCACTGGATACAAACATTCTTCACGTGTCTTTTGATATACAAAATTCTTGGATCATCACAAGACTTCTGTTGATACATTGCAAACCTTTGAGGAGTTTTATTTCATGCACAAAAACTAGCAAAACATTTAGGTTATAAAAAAATTCACCTGAGCTCTTCCCAGTAAGGGTTCTACTTCTTTGTTATATTCAATGGCAGTTTCAAAGGACTGGAGAAAAGTAGATACTATTGGATCTATGACTTTCTTATTTGTCTTGTACTTTTCATGTATTATTTTCAACAAACCACACTTCTTCACAGTTCCTGCAGGGAATTAAATATGGATTCTCTTGGGATTTTATTTCAAAATTAGAAAAACACCAAACAAAACACCACCAAACCTTAAGTAAGTTACAATACCGTAACAAGCTAAACCTTCTGTGAACACAAGAATAAACTAAAACTTTATCAGCTTTATTAACTAGTTTCCTAAACTCACAGAGCAACAAAAGGACAAGCAAGTCATACCTTCTTATAGGGATGGCTTGGTGTATCTACATCATGATGCAGCCTCTGAAGCTGAAAGTAGGTGGTTTAGCCCATACTTCATTTCAGCTTCACCTCATTCCCAGTAGGTATTTCTAAAGTAGAAGTTCTCACACTAAAACCAGGACTAAGAAGTGCCATTTATGTATCACACCACTATCTCCTAAAGTAATTTTGCAAGTGAATTATCAGAAAAATCTGACAAATATTTTCATGTCATGCAGCTAACATTATTCATAAAACTTCCACAGACTAGTCCAGATGCTCAATTTTTTTTACTGAAGTATTCTGACCCATCATGTAACTTTTCTAAATACCTACTGTTTATGCCCGCTATGTGTAGATAGGGCATTTATGATGAAGCAGCTTTCCTTTTATTGAGGTTGTTGAACATTACAACAAACAACCCACAATTTTTAGAGTTAGAAGTTTTAAGTTACAGATTAACCATCTACTACAAATGTGTAATACTCCAAGACCTTAAACAGCAATAACATGTGATCAGTGTAGATGAAAAGAAAACAACACATTTTTTGAAAACTAGATGTGAACTCTTACAAAAATACTCCATCCTGAAGAAGGAATAATCTTAAGAAAGATCATTTGATACAATGATGAAAAATGATGCTCACTCAAAATTACAAAGGCTACCAATGCTTTTATGTGAACATATTGATCACTGCCAATAGCTCCCGATATTTTAAAAAACGTTAAAATGGGTTTTTTTGCCATTATTCAAGTATCAAGTATTGGTTACTGCCATGAAACATGAAATAAAACGAACAAGGAAACTGGCTATATCCACATAAATGAGATGTGAACAAGCATGTGCCCGGCCCTAAAAATGCAATTACCTGTTTCTTAACGAAGGCCAGAGAGAACACCCATTAGCTGTGCAATGAACAAGCATACTCAAGATTTGGATCCTATCACAGCCATCAAAGTAAAAACCATCAGAGCAGACAACTTCACAAACTGCTGATGTCAATACTCACCATTAAAGGCCCCACAGTAAGGACAAGTGTTTTTCTTTCGGCACTTCTCAGACACTTTCTTTTTTAGCCCTCTCTTCTGAAGATATGTGAGGCCAGGTCGTTTTAGGTAATCCAAAAACTGCTTTTTTTCTTCCACTGACAGCAAGATACGGCAACAGGTTTTGCAGATCATCTTAAATATAAACACATAAATCCAGTTGTCTAAGAGACACATGCAGAGATGTAACCTCTTGAACTATAGCTTAAGTTCTTCAACACAGTGAATCTTTTTGAATGAGATACTACTGTCTTGATTGAAAGACCAGGTCACATATTGGAATACACATTAAAAAGCAAATAAGAAAAGGAAAAATGCAGTCAATGAGGCAAATCCTCAGCTAAGCTCTGCAGGGCCTTAAAAATCCCTATAAAACAAACAGAGCTTTGGTTTACTGGGATGATCTAAAAGGCAAATTATCCTGCATATATTTAATTCAAACCGCAGAAAAATAGTGGATTAGATTTATCAGTCTGAGATTACATAGAACATCACTAAGACTGGTCTTTAAATACACGTATTTTACAAAAGAAAATGTACATAAAGAAATTAATAATGCAACCTTATTTTGCCCTTCTTGATTACTTTCAAGCATCATCATTCCTGAAAATTTCCTTTTTCTAGACAAAAAACTGACAACAAATCATAATCATGTTTACCTGTAAGATGCCTATAACAGCCTTGAAGTATCCAACATGAAAACACGGTAGTTCTAAGTCAATGTAGCCATAGTGCCCTAAACAATCAGCCAGACTTTTTCCACAGGTTTCACAGGGACGGTCTTTTTCACTGGTTCCCTTTGGGAGAAAGGCAATACACAAGTAGAGAAAAAACTTTAGCTGTAATTGATGGAATAGATACAAAATACAACAGTTTATAATCTAGCCAGGAATCCTAATAGCAGAGCCACTCCTTTTCCCTAGGATCTAAAGCACATCAGTAGCATTACAGTCACTCTGACCCTTAAGAAGAATGGTTTTTACACACAGCCCCTGCTGACACCAATGACCCGGACTCACCCAGCTCTTGCAACTGATCTACAGCCCATTAATCTACATTGTGGAATTTTGGTGACAGATGTCTCTGGGTGTCCCAGCAGTTTGGCAGAAAGAAACTTACCTCCTGCCTCAAAAGAATGCATTCCTGCCCTCCAAAAGCATGAAGAAAGTAGCTGGCAATACAGCTAATAGTCTATGAAATTCAAGTTGAACCAATTTGAACTTATTTTGGACAAGTAGTACATTTCAGTGACCCCCAACTTTTTTTTAACCACTTCAGCAAGTCCCCAGAAAGAGTCTGGAAAACAAAAAAAGAGGTTCTCACCATGCGATGGTCCAGCACTCCATACTGCAGCGGAGAGTGATGGTTGTCCTGACTATACAAATTTTTGCTGACCACTTGAATGTGAGCTTGCTGACGCATCTCTTCTGGAGACTTCATGCCAAAACAGATGTGGCTTCTAGAACAGGAAATTCCAGGGCACATATATATATGTGCACATATAGGCAAAAACATTTATAACAACAGGCATACATACATGTAAGTATCACAGAACCAATTAGGCTGGAAAAGATCTCAGACATCACTGAACCCAACCTATGGCCAAACACCACCTCGTAAATTAGATCATGGCACTGAGTGCCACATCCAGTCTTTCCTCCACCATCTCTCTAGGCAGCCCATTCCAACGTCTAATCACCCTTTCTTTCTGTGAATAAATTCTTCCTGATGTCCAATCTAAACCTTCCCTACCGCAACTTAAAACTGTGTCCTTTCGTCCTGTCACTGATTGCCTGAGAGAAGAGACCAATTCTCAGCTGGCTACAACCTCCTTTGAGGTGGTTTTAGAGAGTGATAAGGTCTCCCCTGAGCCTCCTTTCCTCCCAGCTAAACACCCCAGCTCCCTCAGCGGCTACCCATAGGGATTGTGTTCTAGACCCTTCACCAGCTTCGCTGCCCTTCTCAGGACCCCAAAATACTCGAAAGCAATGCACAGGTGGCTAAGTTGATTCACAACATTGCTAAAACAGATTCTTTTCAGATAACTATAAAAAATAAAGCTGCTTTGTGGCGAGTTAGTGGTTTTTATCTGAGGGATTTATCCACCTTCCTGGACATCCCCACAGCTGGACACAGGCACAGCCACCCGTGTGGGAGAAACCAGCCTCTGCCAGCGCCCCTAGAAACACAGCGGCCGTGCCAGCAGCCGCCCCCCGCGGCCCTCCACGCCAACACTCTCCTAGCTCCGGCTGCAGCAATTCCGGCCCCCGGAATTCTGCTGCTCCCCGCCTCAGCCCGCGGGCACCTCACGGTCCTCACTCACATTTTCTTAGCCACATCCGTCTCCCTGAACTGCTCCTTCACCATCGCGGCGGCGGCGGCGCGGCGGGACCCGCGCGACTGCACGCGGAGCGTGGGCCGGGGGGGGCGGGGCGGTCAGCGCGGCCTCCGCCCGCAGCGCCCCCAGCCGGCCCCGCCGGTGCGGGGCTATCTGCACTGAGGGAGACTCCACAGCCTCTCTGGTACCCTGTTCCCGTGCGCGGTCAGTGCACAGCAAAGAAATTGCTTCTCATGTTCAGGTAAAACTTCCTGAGCATCGCCTGCCCATCGCCCCTTGTTCTATTACCCGACACCACGGAGCAGAGCCCGGCTCCGCTCTCTGACGCCCCTCCCTATCTATGCACATAAATGAGGTCCCCTCTCAGTCGTCTCTTCTCGAGGCTGAAGAGGCCCAGCTCCCTGAGCCTTAAACAACTCCTCAGGCAGGGCTGCGCCGCCACGTTCAGTCCGTGGCTCTGCGTGTCCCCCTAGCAGCCCTGGGCCTGGCCCCGGTCACCAGCGGCGGGGCCCCGGGCACACGGCGGAGCCAACCCCGCGGTAGCGCCAGTACACGGCGGGGCTGAGCTCGGCTCTGCTAAACTGAGCTCGCCGCGCGGCGCTCACAGAGCTGAGCCTTTCCCCGGTAGGACACGGAGCTGCCTCCGCCCCAACTCCCATCAGGCACACAGAAGCCACCCCTGCCGCTATTTCCTGCTAGCTCCGGCTCTGGAAAAGACAGCCCTATACAAGACTCCACCCCCGCAGGAAGGACCCCCGCGCCGGCTTATGATTGGCTGAGGGGGGGTGCCGGCCCTTTTCTCGTCGGGTCGCAGGAGCCGCCGCCGCCGCCATGGTGAGTGCTCGGGCCGGGTCCCGCCATCCACCCCGCGCCTCCGCCATCCGGGCCCCACCGCGTCCCCGCACCGCCGCTTCCCGCCGGCTCGGCCCTCCCGCACCCACCCGCGGGGGTATGGCGGACGCCGAGCCCGGGCTCCTGTGGCCGGGCCGCCGCGCGTCCGTGCCCGCTGGTAGCAGCAAGCTGCAGGGTGAGGGCCGCGCCGTGTGCTCGGCTGCGCCGTGTCCGTGCTCGGTCAGAGCAGCCCTGGGCCGTAATAGTGCGGTACCAGTGTGCTGCTGCTCTGGGGGTGTTTGGGGGCTGCCGTGGGTCGCACCCGCGTTTATCACCGCTGCTCCTGTCTGAAAGCCTTATGGAAACAGAGGTGCGCAGGGTTTTCAAAAAACCTTGCTTTAGGAGGAGCATGGCCAGGCGGCCGAGGGAGCTGATCTGCCCTTTAACGCAGCTGTGGTGAGATTGTACCTGGAGTGTTATGTCCAGTTCTGGGCTCCTCTGCAAGACAGACATGGAGTTCCTGGAGAGGCTCCACTGGAGGGCAGTGAGGATGACTGGGGTACTGGGGCATTTCTCTTACGAGGAAAGGCTGAGAGAGTTTAACGTATTCAGCTCAAGAAAAGGAACTTTATCAGTGTTTGCCAGTATTTGAAGGGACGTGTTAAAGGCTGGAGCCAGGCTCTGCTTAGTGGTGCTAGGCAATAGTACCCGAGGCAAGGGCAGAAACTGATGCACAGGAAGTTCCACCTGAACATCAGGAAGAACTTTACTCTTCCAGTGTGTGGTCACTCACTCTTTTCTGTTCTCTCTCTTCCTTTTCACCCTGCCCTTTACCCCCAGCCCACTGCTGTGTCCTTACTCTGAGGTCAGGTGTCATACCAAGTACTGTGCCAAGTGTGTAATTTACTGAAAAAACTTGGTAAGCTTTTGTGAACCCACGGACCTCTGTTGCTCCTTTCAGCCAGGAGCATCCAGGAATCTTGGGTGCTCTCTTGTCCTTAGGGCTGGGAAGCCACAGAGGTGGTAACGTTTGGGATTAGAAAGAAACTTCTGTTGTGTTGTTACAATACTTTGATTGAGATCCATGTCTTTTACTAAAAGCTGCTTCAGCTTTTCAGGGTAGGGAAAGTGTGTATGTTGCTGCGGTGTTTGGAAACTGGGGATGGGTTTTTCACCGTACTGCATTAAGGTGTTTTCTGCAGCCCAGGACCAGTCCACTTAGGTCATGAGCTCGCTGTCAGTATCTGAGGCTCCTGGCTGTTGTGGTACCGTGCATTATTTATGCATGTATTAAGTTTCTGTTGCATTTATAGCTATTCTTTTGGTCTATTTAATGTTTTCTCTTTTAGAATGACACAGTGACCATCAGAACCAGGAAGTTCATGACCAACAGACTTCTGCAGCGCAAGCAGATGGTAAAAGACTACAGAAAATTATTTGTTCTGGTTGTTCTGGGCTGGAAGAAGGTTTAGTCACTATAAGTACAGTGGCCTTAAAATCTCAAGAGTTCTTAAATTAAGAATTGTAAGAGCTTGCAGGTTTAGATGTGTTGAGGTATGCTTAATGTAACTCTTGATGGTAGAGTTGTACCAGGGGAGCTTGAAATTAAATGTTGGGGAAAATTTCTGCACCAGAAGGGTTATTAAGCACTGGAAGAGGCTGCCCTGGGAAGTGGTTAAGTCACCATCCCTGGAGATATTGAAAAGACTTGTAGGTGTAGCACTGGAGGACGTGGCTTAGTGCCAGTGAGAGACTTGACCGGATTGGATTTACTCTTGGATTCAATGATTTTAAAGGTATTTTTCAGTCTAAATGAGTCTGTGAAGCAAGAAACTCTTGAATGCTTTTGTATCAAATGAGTAATACTTGTTGCTGCTAAAGTGGGTTAGTTTAAATGTTAAGCTCATAGCGGGACTGTAGTACCTGGCTGTTGGACTGGACATTGACTTTTTATCAACTTGTAAAAATTCTTTCTTAGGTGATTGATGTTCTTCATCCTGGGAAGGCCACAGTCCCCAAAACAGAAATCAGGGAAAAGCTGGCAAAAATGTACAAGACAACCCCTGATGTAATTTTCGTCTTTGGCTTCAGAACTCACTTTGGTGGTGGCAAGACAACTGGTTTTGGCATGATCTATGATTCCCTGGACTATGCAAAGAAAAACGAACCAAAGCACAGGCTTGCCAGGGTATGTTGTCTTCTGGTATCTTGAGAGCAGTTAGCATAGGTTGGAAGTGTTTAGTTACCCATGATTTGTATGTGTAAAAACTCAAATTTTGTGAAAGTACAGTTGTATGAGAGTTCTTAAAATAGCACAGGTTAACTTTGCCTTTGTAAAATAGGCTAAGTATATTTTTATGCATTATTACAAGGGAATTGGGAACGCAAAGCTGATGTTACCAGAGGTGTTTTGCAGTAATTTTTAATAGAACACTAATAAAGGTCTGGAAGAAGCATAAGAGGTGGGGCTGATCCATGTCCTATTTCAGTGTTTATGTTCTGTGTTGAATCATTCATTAGTTAATGATCTTGCTATTTAGTTAATATTTCAAATTCAAACTATATTTTAAGACTTCAGAAATCATAGAACTTAAGTTCAAGAGTTGTTAGTAAAGAAACAGTGTTAAATGCAACTTTTAACTGTTTTTAATAGCACGGCTTGTATGAAAAGAAAAAGACTTCCAGGAAGCAACGAAAAGAGCGCAAGAACAGAATGAAGAAAGTCAGGGGCACAGCCAAGGCAAATGTTGGTGCTGGCAAGAAGGTAGGATGAGAATATCTTTTAAGCTAGAGTGAGCATATGCCTTTGAAATGTTGATTAGAAACACTTCGACAGAATAACGTTGCTTTTCTTCCATTTTTTCACCTGTTCTGCTGGATAACAGAAGGTAAAAACTGTGTGTTGCATAGCTTGTCATCAGCTCAGTAGCTTAGTTTTGCTCCTCACTGCTGCAAGCCTAGCTGATGTGACATGAAACAATGCTTCCTAAATTACTCTTTCCTATGTGTCACTTGAACTAAATGTAAACCTCCCTAAATCTAATGGTATTGCTCTAATCACATAACTCAGTCTCGCAATACACACATTAGATAATCTTAACACTTGGTACTCAGGCTGCCTAAACACACCTAATGCTTCCTCCACCAAGTTACTGTTGGTATGGTGTTATCTGTAGAGGTAAGTTTAAGGATGTGTGGTGTAGGCAGTGAGGACAGTGTGTGAATAGAAATAAGGTAGAATGTGTCTCTGGGTTTGAGGGACTAATTCCCAAGGTAGTTGAGTCTTTCTCTGTTGTGGACGGACTGATGGAGCCTTCTTGGGCTGTGGCTAGGACCTGATACAAGCAGCTTGGAGGGAGGCAGATTTCCTCTATCGTGAAACAAAACCAAAGCTGAGGAATAGGTTGGGTGGGAAGCCAGTCACTTTCCTTCACAGTGTTTTGTCCTCTGATAAGGAATAAACTCTGAATAAGCTGTGCAGCCAAGTGGGGGTTTTTTTCAGGTGTTCTAACAAGGGGAGAGAGGGTAATGGGTTCTGTTGCTTAGTTCTGTAGCTGTGAAAATGCCTTGACATCTTGAACTTTAATAATCTTCACTTTTGCTTTTTTCCTACTTTCTTGGAACTCTCCATCAGAAATGAAGTATCTGCAGGTACTGGAAATGAGCATGGATGTGGTGCCTGAATTATACATCACTGAAATGTGTCCATCCTTTTAATTGAAGCACTGTACTGCCTTGTTTGCATGTTTGATCTAAACTTAGATCTGTCCTGTGAGGGTTCAGTTAATTCCATAATGAATTTTGTGTGACTTGGAAGTAAAATTTGGCTAGTAGCAAACCAGATTTTTTGAAACTAGTGAATCAACTTTAAAGTAATTCCCAGTGAGAAGAAATCCAAGAAACTCAGTGTTGTTGACTTGACGCATTGGTTCAGACACCGCAGGATCTGATTCAAAGTAGTACAGTGCAATTGCATGTGTAACTTGGCCATTGTGTGGAAGTAGTTGTGTACATGAAAGCTAAGTCACATCATACTTGGTGCATTTGAGATGGTGCTTGGAAATGGCACAGTTATCAGCATTCAACTGTATTTAACTATTGCCCTGCAGTGTTCCAAGTTAAGAAATAAATTACAATGCAATTGGAAATCTCAGTGAAATTAGATGTTGTAGTAGTTAGTGTGGAAATGAAGTTCTCGTTATCCCTGGATGGAAAGGAACCAGTGTTACTGACAGTTGATAGATCAGGGAACTACTCTACTGGAAAACATTAGGAGCCTTCTTCCTTTCTGCTTTAATGGTGTTTTAATCATGAAGTCCTACAATTGTTTATGGCACGAAATGAGCATTTGGTATACTAGTAACACCTAATGCATACACTTGTGTCAATGGCCAAGGGGTCATTTCGTGTTGCACCAATCCCAGTAGTATGGATAAACTTCTTCCCTTAAAGACTTTTGCACCTGAAGGTAGCTGTTGTTGAGTGTTAATGAAAAGTGATTAAATGACTCAATTCAATTATTAATGCTGTCTAGTTCGTAGAAACTCTCTTAAAGCATAGCAACACTTGAGAAATTAAAGGCAAGGATCATGCCCTGTGGTTATTACATAGGAGATGTGACTTCTGTATCAAGTGCTTGTCAAACTAACATGTAGTTTTAGTAGTAGGTGAACTGTGGTTTTGATTAGAGTTATTTTGATGTCTTTTAAAATGATCTTTCAGTTGATAAGTATGCATGGGTTAGATGTGACTTGTTTACCAGATTTGTTGATCTTTGTGTTGTCACTTAAACTAAAGATAAATTATTTTGTTCACTTCCTGAAAAACTTACTTGAGAAGAATTCTGTGCTGTATTACAGAAAAATGTTTGTGAAATACTTAGGTCTTTAAGCTTTGTCTTGAAAAATGCATGTTCAAAGATCATGAAGTGGCATGGTTCGTCATCCTTATCACACCTATGTGGAGGAATTTTTAGTAGGAGCCATGGAATATGTTTTTGAGTCCACCTACAGAATCTATGAGAACTGTTTATCTCAGAAATGTGTAGGTACTTGATTCTGATAAATGTTCAGGCAAGTGTATATTGTTCTAAAAGTTAAGTAGTAGATACCGTGATGAAAAGCTCAGACATAACTATGCTGATGTCTTGTTAAGTTTTCTTTGGTGCTTCCTTTCATTTCTCACTCCTTAGAATTCCCATTCTGTTTTCCCTCCAGTTTCAAGAGAAGTATTTTAAAGTATTTTGTGTTATTTAGTGTGTTCTGTGGCTCTAGAGTTTGCTGAGATTGCTAAAATTTGCAACAAGTACACGTGGATGTGCCTCACCTGGTCTTTGCATTCAAAAGAGTGATACTGAAATGCAAAACAACCCCCACCCTCCTTTATCATGTCACAGCTGTAGCTGTGACAGCCTTTGACAGGTGAGGCTGTCTAAACAGACGTGTGGATGGATAAGCACTTCCAAGCCATTGTAGCCTGTCGGTATAATGAACAGGCATTCTGAGTATTAGTTAAGTTTTAAATAGCTATTGTTAAGAGCTATTTTGAGTATTTAAGGGAATAAGTAAAATCTAAGTCTTGAGTCCCTACAGTAGTCAAAACTTTAGGGGTTTTCTATCACATTTCAACGTGGCTATTGAAAAAAGCACATTGTGAGTGTCAGTAAGAACCCTCAAAGCTCAATTTTCTACAGTAGTAGAATGTAGATAAAATTACTATTAATTATTCTTTCTCTTTTTCAGTAAATGAACGTTCTTTGGGTGGAAAACGGATAACAGGTATGACTTCAGAATGCTTTGTAAGGGCAGACGTTCAGCAGTGCAGTCATGATAACAAGTCTGAAGTTGATTTATGCAAAGACTGATACTTGTGCAGACATAGAACCCAGTGCAAGAGTTTAAAAATATTTGCAAATCACTTTTGCATCTATTACTGAGTTGGTAGCTTAGGTGACTTTGACTTTCATGAAGTACCTGATCAGTATAAAGACTGAAATAATATATCAGGCACTTCAGATTTGCTGTTGCTAAAGCTGCTGATTGTTTAGTCTACTGTAAACAAGGTTTATATTTTTCATTTGTAGATACGCTGAAGAGAGGATAGTAGATAGAGGATAGTCTGGGTTTTATTGTCTTAGATTATAGTAGCATCATACCTATTTTTGGAACAGATGGATGTTGTTTTCTTAGAGGTACTCATTTCAAGTAAAATACTTAGCAAACATGATACTCCTACAGACAAGTCCAGACTACATTTTTATATCTTTGCTGCAGAAACATAAGAGCTGTGGTCAATAACTGCTCCAGAAGAACCTCTGGTTGTATTACAAATGGTCTGAGTGACTCAGTTGAAAGCAACTTAAACAGTCTGTCTGGGAGCTGATACAGTGGGTGTAATGTCTTAAACAGAAAGCTGTCAAAGCAGTTGTGGCTTGTTGATCTCTTCTACAGAAATGCTGTAATCTAGGCTCATTTATTGCCATGACAGTGCTGGGAAATTTTGAACCTTATGCTCTTATAAGAAGAGCGATGTGATTCACCTGACTTGTTTGGGAAACGGTTTTTCAGGCTTTATAGAGGTACGAGTGTAAAAATTGTTTTAATTGAGTGTCAGTGTTCTATTTTTTCCTTTACAGGCAGCATCATTCCATGAAGAAGCATGAATGAATTACTCTGGAAAGCAGGAGCTGCTCATCTGACTTTAACATCAAATAAATTCTGTCAATAAAATACTTGGTTGCCCTTTAATTTGATTTGAAAGCTACCATTTTGTAAAGTTTGAGAAATTCAGTCTAGGTGTACTGTTCGCACTGGATTAAAATCTTTTCATAATTAAACAAGTCTTGTTTTGAGTATCAATTTGAAGTGAACCAGAGCTTCCTGCAGGTAGTAGTAGGAGCTAATTCCAAGCAGACACTGTTAGTTCATGGAGGTAGACATGCTTTTGTTCAAACTGGTTTGGAAAGTCTTTGTTTGGCTGCCTGTTGTATATAGACCTGTAGAACACAGTGGAAGGGAGAACAGAACATGCAGACAGAGGCACTCAGAGCTGCCTACTTCCACAGTTAAGATTTTTGCTAGTGAAGGCATTAGGAATGATTTGTCTTTTGTTCCTGAGTTTTCAGGACGGGCTCTGGGGTCTGTCTCTGGCCTGCAAGCTGTGTGGTGCATCCTTAGTTTTTCATCTAATAGTGTTAAAGGAGCCATTTAAGATAGAAGTGTGGGCAGTCTGGTGCAGGTGTTCTGAGGAGCAAGGAAAGCAGTTCTGTACTTCAAATACGAGTGAAACAGACTGGGCAGCTCTAGCAACTGTGCTGATCAAGGCTTTTTGTTACCTAAATGCAGTATTTTTGAATTGATCTACCTTTGTACTGGGCAGCACATTGTAAGACGGGTAAAGTGCTTTTAGTGTTTGAGGGAGAAAACTGACACTACCACAGCTAAGAGTCATTAAAGGGGTCAAAAAGGGATGTTGTACAAGATGTGCTAAGTATAGATGAAGCACTTAATGCCTCTTGTAGTACCTTCAATCCTAGTCTTAAGCTAGTGGGGCAGTGGGGCTGAACACTAGTCTGTGTTAGCAGCATCACACAGTTGGCTGTGCAGCTCATAGCTGTGGTGCTACACTAAGCCCTTCCCATATATAATGTTAGCATGAAAGGAGAGAGAGGAGTTATGCTATTTAGTGTAATTGAACAATCATGAGGGGGTGGTGTGAACACAGCACTACAAATACAAGGAAGACATGCAGCAATTTTTCATAGAATAGGCTGAAAGGAGGCCAAATTGTCCCCTGCCAAAGAGGTCAATTTCTTTGAAAACATGCATTAAAAATAGTTGTGTTAAAGAGCTGAGACTTGAAGTGATATGCTTGTTTCACTCTTGGTTTGAATTCAATGGAAACCATCTGTTTCAGTGAAGACCATAGAGTTAGTGTTTTCCAAATGTTTACTGCTTGAAAGCTGTAGAGTGCTGGCACAAATTCTAGTTGCTCTTTTCAGAAGCCTCCTTACCTTAGTTTTATGTAATCAAGAAAGGATCTCTAAGTGCTGGCAGAAAGGTATATGCCTTATGCAGGATTGATGTTTTGACTTTACATAGTAAACAGTACTATTCTGGGGGGTCTGCCTCTAGGAGCAGAAATTATTTCTGGAATTGGAGTACTGAAGGTTTCACTCTTCAGTTTTGTAAGGTCTTATATTTTATTTATTACAGATTTGTTTATGTGGGTAGTACAGTAACTGCAAAGCAGATGGATTGAAATAGTTACATCTTGGTGCTGTAATTTGGTATTTGATGCCCCATTTTGATTGAAGATTGACAGCAAAAAACACGTAGTGAATCCATAGAACAATTGACTCCTTGCAGGGTTAAGTTATAACTTTGTAAGATGTACTCTGGTCTTGCAATGGGAGGCAATAAGCACAAAAAGTAGGGAAGGGGTCAAAATGACAGGGATCTAGAATGAACTGATGAAATCAGATCAAGCTGTTGGGAGTTTTCCCTTTATTCTGCAACATTCTGTGTTTGTATGTCTGTCTCTTTCTCCTGTCATTCTACCTGGAAAAAACTGAAGAGCTGTCCCTGGGATCTTTGCGCTTCAGCAGTTGGGAGTTGTATGCAGGTCTTCATGTGATGTTGGTTCTGCCAATGTTTTGCCTCTGCACTCCAGTCTAAGCAAGGTATAGCAGGTGTTCTGTAATTCAGAGGTTTAATGCACACGTCATGCTGCGAACACTATAGGTTAATCCCCTTTCCTGTGGGAGGTAAAACAATTAAGTGGAACAGCAATCTTCACTTTTTTCCTTACTGTGTGCTGAAGGAACCCTTTTATTTCCTGCTGATCTTGGCGCATGCCATCATTTAGAGGTAGTAGTTTTGTCACTGTTGCCTGCTTGGCCTGGCCCTTGTATTTCAATATCTCAAGAATTTTATCTATTTAATGACAAGTCTGGAATCCAGATTAGAAGATGAAGGAATTTTGGAGAACAACTTCTAAATTAATCCAGTGGTGAACAATCTCAAATTTATATATGTGGAAAGAATTTTATTAATCACTGTTTACAATGGCTAGGGCCTGTTGGAGTTGCATGCACAGGAAATGTTGGTATTTTTCTGTAGGAAGGACTCAAAATTGTATAGCAGGCCTAGTTAAGAGCAGGGATGCAGAGTCTGTTGGGAGGAGCAGAGATTAGTGTCCTGGCTGCACAGAAAAAGAGAACTTTGATAAAGATGAAAGGTGGTAAAATTTGGCACCACGTGGGCACAACGAGGTGGTTTTGTCTAGGGACCAGCTTGTAACAAGTTTGAGAGCAAATACTGAGGGGAAGAAATGAAGCTGATACCAACAGTGGCTTGAAATAAATGAGGCATAGGATGCTTTGAGAAGACTGCAGTACCAACAGTCAGCTGAATGGGCAGTGTGGTTTCTTTCTATTGATAGAAAATGTGTCATTTAAGGACTAAAGTATGTAGGTCACGATCCTGTTTGCAACAGTCCGAGAAATTAACTTGTTCATGTTATTCTGCTCAGTTCCTATAAAAAATGCATTTTAATGGCATTGGTTTCTTACGCAGAGGCAGTAGAATGCTGACCAGTAGCAGCTGTTGATGATACTAAATTCATACAACAAGTTTGAAATTTCTGTTGTGAATGCTTCCTGCTTATGTGCTTCTGTTTGAGCAAAACAAGTTCTGGTGAGCCTTTTTTTGGATGGGTATTTTGATACTGCTAAGAGACGAGATGAGAGTAGTTCATTATGTTTCCTATGAACGCTGGCAAAATTTCATCTGAGCAGGTGAATTTTCCAATATAGGTGTCAAAAATTTCTTTTGTTCATCTATGTCCCTAACAGAATAGCAATAAATTATTTCTATGAACGTATTTGTTGTAATGCATCTCAGATGTAAAAGGGAAAGGTTTAAGTAAATTTTTACATATCAGTGTCAGGAGCAGGCACATCCAAGTACATTCATGTCTTTGGACACCTTCATTATAAAGGGATTAAATGGAAACTTGGGTTTGTTGCTAACATTTTTGAACTCTAGTTGTCTTAAAAATACTCCCTGTGGAATTTCGTCCACATCTCAAATTCCACAAATTTCCTCTTAATTTATTCCTCTCAGTAAAGGCTGTGGCTAATGAAACTGCTGCAGAAGTGTATAAAGACATCCTGTGTTCTAGAAGGTGTTTTCCAAAAGCTGGCAACCAGTACTTCTGACACAGCTCCATCTTCTTTCTGTGGCTGCTGTTCATACACAGAGATCTGAGATAAGGTCAAGTAGTGTGCGAGGGCAGAGGACTCAGAGCACCTGTGCCTTCTCTAAACATAGTAGAGGTTGCACAACCAGCAGAAATGATGAGTGCAATGCTTCACTGGGGTGGATGATAGCAGTTTGTACTTGTGTTCATTGGGTTAAAATACAGCTGTTATTTAATGAAGCTGGCCAGGCTGCACACTGACCCCCATTAGGAGAAACATGCTTCGCTGCCTTTCATGATGATCTGATTTGATTGTACTGGAGCTCCTACCCTGCTATCATTTTCTGTCAATTTTTGCTAGCCTGTTTGTTAAGCCAGGCATCATTTGTGTTGATTTGATAACAGGTTTCAATCACTGATAATAAAACTTTTCTGTGACAGATGACCTCAGATCCATATCTCCTGCACAGTGTTGGCTGTAAGTAGAAAATTGGGACTGACACTTTGCTTTTTCAATGCTTTCTGTCTGGTTTAACAGCCAATGTAAAAATAACAATGGAAACAGCTTAATACTTTTAAATTAAAAGAGTGGAAAAAGTTGAATTTTAAAATGTTGGTCAATAGTTCCTGCATAGTTTGTTTCCCTGTTCTCTTTATAGTGGGGATGGATCCTGCCACAGACAAGAGATCAAATTAAGCTGCTTTTTTTTTTTTTTTNAGGCAAGTAGAAGGGTATTAGAAAACATGAGAACTGAGAGATTTCATGTTGTAGGTATTTATTTAATTGATCAATTCTAGTTATTGTAGAAAGGTTGATTTAGGACCTACTTCAGGGCTTTACAAAAGGAAAGAATAATGTAAGCACCTAGGATTGGGAGAAACTGCTTCCTATTCACACACTAATATTAAACTTGTATGTTTTTTGAGGAGTTAATTAAACTGAGAATATATTATTCCTAGCATTGAACTGCATAGTGCTTGTAAAAACAAGCACTGAAGGATTGTACTCATGCATAAACCACAGAAAACAGGGTCAAATTGAATTATCCAGCGTCAAAGAAATGCTGAAAAGTAAACACCTGTCATTAAATCCTAAGTGCAATATGCATAATTTTTTTTTCATTTTTATTAAACGTGAAAATCTTCACGTGTGTTAATGTCTGTTAGTTGCCTTTTGTGACTCTGACTTGTGCTTTTGAAAAAAATAAATCTCCTCTCAGCATGGTAAATGATTGCTTTAAAATACTTTATTTTGGTTCAACAGTGTTTTGGCTCCTGGCAGTACTTTGTTGGTATGAAGTGTCTGATGACCTGGGTGAAAGCCTCAGTGTAGGACTAAAAGATACTTTTACAGAAGCTTTAACGTGGTGTGCTGCACAGACAGACCTCGGGGAGCCTCCTTAGAAAAACCTGCTGCTGAAGACAAGCGAGGCGCTCCTGTGGTCCTGGCAGGATATCATCGGACAGTCTTGCAATTCCCTGGATAATGCCCTTAATACCTGCTTTAACTTGCTCAGCCCTGACTCAGTCAGATCACTGGACAAGATTCTAATTCCCTTCCACCTGGAATAGTCTATTCTATGTATTTGTACAGAAGTATATTTGTACTTATGCCTTTAAAACAGTGAGGTACTTAAATATCCTCATACTTTATTCTTCTGTGCTTTGCGTGTGAAGTGGGAGCACTGGAATATTCCAGACTGAGGATTAACTTTTGTCAGTGATGCTAGATCAACATAATTTTGTATCCTTTTAGTCTCACAACTGAGTTCCCATAAGTGGCTACATAACTAGGGGCATTTTTCTCTGTTTATAACTTGTATCCCCATGTTCATTAGCAAAGTTCACTGGCCCATAACATAAATATCTTGTCCTTTTAAAGTAAATACTTTGTGTGATCACTACTGATTCTAACGTTTTAGAAGTGGGGGAAGGTAGGTAATTCTTCAATCTGTGGTATTTTGCTGTCCCCTTAAAGACTCCTGAGGTTTCTTTAACCCACAAGCCTGCTTAGCCAAGAGAATATCTTGTCTTTGTTCAAGTTGCTTGTTGCATATGGACCATGCTTCTTTCTGAACCCTGTGTCAGTCCTTTCCACTCATTTTGGGAAATGCTCTCTGTGTAAGGCTGTTGTACTGATGCATGTCTCAAGGCATGTATCCTTGGTGATATATCTCCTGCACCTTGTGTTTCTACTTTGCATCCTCTCCCTCTTCATTCCTGTGGCATTTTGTTTCTTTTGACTGTTCTGCTTGCAGATGCTTTTTCTATCTTTATGTTCCCATAGATCGTGTAAGAATGATAATAATCACAAAGCTCATATAAAGCAATTTATTTATCAGTCTCTTTCCTAGTGGTTCGTTGGTGCTCCACTGGAACCTTTGTGGGTACAAGTGCCAAAAAACCTGGCAATAACCTGAGGCTGCTGTCTGCAGGGTCGAGGAAGTTTGTGAAGCATTTTGTATTGCTGTTATGTGGATGAAAGGAGATAGATTTCCCAGGGGTATCAAGATACTATGCTTCTTCATTCCTACATTAACTGTATTATTTAGCAAAGATACAAGATAATTTCTGATGTAGTGAAGCTTCTCTTGCTTAGTTCAGCTTAGTTCTCCCAGACTTTTTTTCTTTTCATTTTTTTCAATTGTTTTACCACTTAAATAGCTATCTTGGGATATCAAGTGCAGGAGCGTGTGTAAATTTTTTTTCATGGAGCTTGCTGAGTAATCAAAAGGTTTTTAGCCATTTTTAATCTACACAAACTTCAAGAGGAAATATCTTGCTTTTCAGTAAAGGCACATACAAGAAAACATCTTAGATTCTGTAAGAGGTGTTGCAAAGTAGTCCTTCAGCCAGCAGAGGACTGTAGAACCACACACCACACAGTTATGCAAAAATGTTCCATCACAAAGAGTAGGGGAAAAACCCATGTACCAAACTATGGAGTCGAGATAGTCTCTTAAACATGGTAAAATACTGAAAAGGGAGGGCTCTTTGCATTGTTTGTTTCTCATTAAGGAATTTAATTTGCCTCAGGTTCCCCTTGTCGATGAAAATCTATGGGAATTTTGTTTACATTTTGAAGCACATTGCCAAGAGTAGTACTTCATATGGTAAGTATACTGAACCTTTTGGGGGAATGACAACACTACAGAAATGGTGGTGCATTCCCTAAAGGAAAACATACTTCATTTGTAATGAACATTATGTCTGCAGAAACTAATGGCACAACCTCCTATTCAGCTTATGTAAAATAAAACAGGCCCATATGTTGCTGCTTTTAGGGTTTGGATGTTTAAATTAAATGTTGTTTAATGAATATTCAAGTCCATTTGCTCAGAAGATGTGCTCAGTGTAGCATCTTTTTCCTCTCTCTTTGGTCTTACCTAGAGTATTAAGCCATTACAAGAGGGTGCTAAAGCTGAGGCATCTGTTTCTAACTAAAACTTGGATATTAAAAACACCAGAGCAGACGAGAGAGTAAAGAAAGACATACAGTAAGAGGATCATATTATTTTTTGTTTTGTAATTAAGACTGAGAAAGGTTTGATATGCGTGGCACCCCCTAAGAAACGGGAACATTCACTGTGCTATTACAGCAGCTGCAGTTTGGGTATGTTATCGTGGCACATTCACTCCACTCCCACTTCCTACAAGAGTTCATTCAGCTTTCCGTGTGTGGGCAGAGGCCTGAGCTGTGCTGGGATGCCTCAGCACACTGCTTTCCAGGGCTGTTTGTGTCTGTGTGGGGCTTTAGGGCTCTCTATCTCCATGCCTGGGGTGGGCAGATGGACTAGAGGTACTCCATAAAAGCTGGAGTTCCCATACTAGCAGTAACAAGGTCTTGACTTTTATCGTCTGTCCCCTGCTCAAAGTCAAGTAGAATTATTAGTAGTCTGGAAGAGTTCCTCTGGAAGCAAGATCTGTCCTTTTGACTGCCCTGGAATACGTTGGGCATTCATCATCGAAGGTGAGCAGTTACTTTGAGTTGGGAAGGAACGACGGCTGCAAATGGGTGGTTGAATTCACTCTCGTTGTGCATTTACTCGCTTCTATTTAATCAATTTTTTAATTCCTGAAGGCACTCCTACGTATGTTTAAATTAATGTCTTTCCAGGAAAATCTCTCAATAAGACAAAACCTGAAACAGATACTTAAATGTTTCCATGAACTTTATCTCTGGCTCCAGAAATTGACAGCACTATCCTCTTTTTTTAATGGCATGGAAAAAATCCCATTAGAAGACAGCTGGAATGTAAACACAAATCACAATAATTGGCTTTTATGTATTTTCATGAGGGTTCTTCAGACGCTTGTTTTTACTGCACGAGTGCAATATTGTAGCTATACAGTGAAGCCCTCTTCAGAGAATAATTGATACATGGATAAAATACTTAAAAACATTCCCTAATGCTGTAAATCTAAATGAAGGCTGAGACTATTACATGAGAAAAACAAATATGCAAACTCTCAAATTCCTTGAAATTCTGTTATTTGCTACAGCTTCCCTGGCCTAAGGAATTCCACCTCTGTTCTGAGCTGGGTTGTTAAGCATCCATTAGTGCAAAACAGAACAAGAAATTGCGTGCCCAAGGAGGTGACACCTGAAGATAGTTAACCTGTTCTGGGCATGTCTGTACACAAAAATTCACCACTTACCCATCTCTTTTAGAGTATTTCTTAGGCATCTCCAATTAGAAAAAGAAATCTCTACATATATTAAAAAAAATGGGGTTAACAATACTATCACTTGTCTGCAGTGTGAATTTCTGAGATGAACCATACTTTAATTTCTATTTAATTTCTAATTTCAACAGGAAATTACTCTGTTCTGGCCACTGCACAATAAGCAGTGAGGCACAGTTCTACTTTGAAATACTGATTTTATTTTGCATCTCAATTCTGAACTCCTAAAGCTTGAAATACATAGGAAAATATCTTTTCCTTTTAAAAACTTGATATGGTAGGGAAAGACTTAGTAGGATACGTACTTATTTTTAAAATGTATCTTTCTGTTAAGTTTATTTCTTATACAGTCTTCCATGTCTATTCAGTGAGTATATCGAGTCACTGTAGTGAAACAGTTCTTTTTGATTTTAATATTTGTTATGTCTTTGGAGCCAACACAGAACCACAAAGGGAACTGAACTGTCTGAAGTTTGTCATCAGTGGGACTGTTCGGTGGTTGCCATCAGCTACTGTTTTCTAAACCCTCCATGTGCATAGGGGTAACCAAAAAATCCCCAAATGTTGGGACATTTTTTGAGTCAAACTGCACTGCAGGTGAGTATATGTGTGTATGCTGAGGTTTCAGATAATCTGCTCCTTTTAGCTGTAAGAGAAATACAGTCTGGGCCATTTTGTATTATATTGATAGGATCATGAAGTACACATGGCCTGAAATCACTAGTAAATGGCTTTCCAAGTTGCCAGTGTCTGTTTGACTTCAAGTTTCTAGACCCCTCTATCCTACAGCATCCTGGTGAGTTCAGATTCAGGATTTAACTGACAATTCCCATTCTGTTTTCCTATGTTCCTTCTTTTGAAGGACTCCCTCCCTTCACCAGTTACAATTTGTTTAAATTGCAGAGCAAAATATTCTCCAAACACCAGGAAAACATGAAAGACTTGCCTTTTCCTTTTTCCTGCTATCATGCTTTAAAACACACTAGCTCTTTCTTCCTCACCTTTCTTCTTGTCAGCTATAGCAAACACAAACTGTCCCTAAGGAGAAAACAAACACTTGCTGTGGTATGCAAACACTCCATGACTTCATGACATCAGTGCTAACATGGCTTGTTTCAGCACCAATTTAAAACTCATTCTCCTGCTCCTTATGTCATCTCTTCCTGGCTATCTCTCCGGCTTCTTCCAGGTTTGTCATATTAATCTGGCACCCACCCTTTTGAATGCTAAAATGCACTATCCCCCCTTTCTACAGTAGTCTGCATGTTAAAACATTGAAATATTTCTGCATCCTCCTTTGCGCTCCATAGGAAGATGAAACAGGCCGTGGAGAACAATTGTACATCGTGGATCCAGCCCTCAGGATAGGAATGATACTGATGACAACCTGTCAAAATGCTGAACTTGTGTTGTTGTTTGGATGAAAGAGAGAATGCAAATGAGGGAAAAGGAGAAAATAAAAGCTTCAGGATAGGCAAGGGGGATTTTCCAGCAACAGAATAGCAAAGACTGTCAGAGCACTTGTGATTACAAGTCATATAGCCCTCCACTGTTGGGAGCCAGTCTCTTCCTCATTTACACTCCTTCCCAAAGACTTTATAATGCCTGAAAGAAAATAAATCTAGACAGATTCCACAAGCTACAGAGGAAGATTTGCTTTTAAAACTTTTAGAAAAGACTCTTGGAGCCTGTTGTGTGCTCCCTGCCAGGAACTGTCTGATGAAGACTATGAAAATTTATGAATTTCCAAGACATTTTGGGTTTGTATATATGGCAAATTCATACAACTAAAAAAATAATAAATTGGTAGAGAGGTGTAACACCTTCATGTAGTTGCTCTCACTTGCTTTCAGTTCAACTTCTAACAACTCAGCTAGATTAGACAGTTAAATCAACACTGTTTTCTGTAATAACTGTGACCTTTAGGACTATGACTGACATTAGTAGTAACGCTGCAGTTGACTGCTTTGGGGGACTAAAAGATGTAAGAATGCCTAAATTTGTTACATGTATTTCCATGCTTTACTGTAGACAAGAACAAATATGCTGTATAACCTGTACTGTTTTCTGAAATACTGTCAGTCATTATCCTAGGTATGAAGAAACCCCTTCCCTCCGATCACATGGGTGTTTTTATGGAGGGAAGAATTCTGTTTCCCACCCAGCTTTCAGGCATCACAGTGCAAATACAATTAAAAAAGGGTAAGCAGCACTAGGTAGAATCACTACAAAAAGAAAAGCTGATTCTCTCCAGTCCTGTCTTTCGCTGTGCTATTTCTCCCCATTGCCTTGCAGGCAGGACATTAAAATAAGCTGTATACAAGGAACTGAGAATAATCAGAGCACAGCATTCTTTCTTGATTTATTACTTCATTCATTAATCCATATATAAAAAGCAATCTAGGACAAGGTTCAGAAATCCTCACTCCTGACAGGTTCTCACATATTTGATAAATGATTTTGCTGTAAGAGACTTGTAGGGCATTTGCAGTAAGTTCTGCTGAGATCTATTTCTCAAAACATTTTTACAGTTTCATATCAAATTAGAGGGTATCTCATAAATAGGTGATTGAATTTCTATCACTTGGATACAGGTGGAGGAGTACAAACAACCAGCACCATAAGAACCCTTCAGCTTCAGGACAGTCCATTTGAAAATGATCCTTGGAATAGTTTCCTGTTTCCTTCCAACCCAAAGCAGTTATCGCCATTGAGGTGTTTGAAGGCATTGATATAAATATTGTTTTCTCTAGCTATCCAAAGGAAGAAGCACTGTGATATATGAATTCCATTTGAGTTATTCCGGGCAGAACATGGATTCTTAATATTAATTTGAAAGAGCTGAACCAAATTTTTATGTGGCAGTCACATAATCTCACTGGAACAAGTTGCTTAGAGAAGCTGTGGATGCTCCATCACAGGAAGTGTTCAAGGCCAGGCTGGGTGGGGGTTTAAGCAACCTGGTCTAGTGGTAGGTGTCTGTCCCTGCCCATGTTGGAACAAGATGATGTTTAAAGTTTCTTCCAACCCAAAATATTCTATGATGAGTCTAAAATCTGAACTTTAAAAAGAAGCGTTACATTCATCTTCTAAGTATATCAGACCTAGAAGCTTAATTTTCTCTCATTTCTTTTGATTGTTCTGTTGAGGCAGTAACAGTTAAATTAGACAATTCCAATGACTGCTTCTTTCTCTTGTTCTTGCCAACCCTTTAGTTCAATCATCCTTTGTCTATTTCTCAAAAAAATTAGTATAAAATGTCTTCCTGAAGATGAGATGGGAATTCAGGGATGCTGGCATGTAATACAAGCTTAGCTGCAACATTACCTCTGCCTCTGCTGTGAACATAGTGTGCTGTAGATCTCAATCATGTGTTTAAATTCTCTCTGGATATACAGATTATTGCTGCTGTGCAAAGGAAATCTTTTTACTGCCCTTGAGTAATATCCTCCAGCCTTATGCAGCCAGGCAGTATTTATCAGAAAGTCATTACAGCTGTTTTGTTTGCATATAGCTTTCATTCCTCATATTTTAATGTCTGGACAGTATTAGCTCAATTAGTCTAATGAACAAGTAGGTCTTCTAATATTTACTATCTAATTAGTTTATTGGCCTAGATGTAACATGCTAGGTCTATCTGTGCAATGTGTCTAGCCAAGTCTCTTCTGATGAACTTTCTATTTTGGCTCAGCACTTTTTGGAAAATAAAGAATGGACTACATTCTGTATCTGTTTTCCTAAAGGTTTTCCAAGCAATAAATTCCCCTAGAAAAGATGATACTCTTGCCCTTCTAAACACCCAACCAGACAACTCCCAATCCCTTCTATGTACTGGATAACACCTGAGAGATAAATTAAAATCAAGAGCCATCTTTAACTTCCAGCTGATATATAGCATGCAACAACAGAAGTGGAGGACAACACCGTAGAATATATACCAAGGATCATAAAATGCTTTACTATATGCTCTTCTCTCTCCAAATAGAATAAAAGTATAAATGCTTAACAGATGTTGCTTGTATTACTTATTAATCTACTTGAAAGTGCGGAGATCTTACCGAGAGGAGCCCGTATAAAGACACATACACTGTGTATGGAAACAATTAGAAAAAGTGTGATGTGAAACTGCAGTACCTCATACTGTTTCTTAGCAAGTAGAACAACCAATACAATCACACCTTTTTTTTTTCCTCCCTATTTGTTCCATGAAAAAAAAAGATAGGTATTTTATCAAAAGCCTCCTCCTCCCAGCAGGCTGAAGAGCCTCCCAGGTTGCCAGCGTTAGCCCTAACGAGAAGGGTGGTAACTCCACGCAGCTGCAGGTGCTGATTCCGTGCCAGGCCCAGCTGATGCCCATTCCCTGTGCCCCAGGGTTAGCAGGGCGGTGATGCAGCTCAGCTGCTTTTCATCAGAGCCAGGTGAGGCAGGGAGCTTTTCTTGCTGCCAGCTGGGGGGGGTCTGGTCTTCTGACCCCGATGGCTGCTCAGACCCTGCAAGCCCAGAGAAAGGAGGAGCGAGTGGCTGAACATTCAGCTCCCTTCTTCTGGATAAGAAGGTGGAAGAGTGACTGCTTAACTAAGATGCTTCTGAGTGCTCTAGGGATCATTCACTCATCCTGAAATTTGAGGAGAGCAGCCCTAAGAAGTCTTGAGCTCAGATAAAGGTAGGAAAACTCTGGGATTTCTGTTTAAGACCGTAAGAGCTTCACTGCTTTTATTCAGAAATTGGAAATGCCTAAAAGAAAGAGCAAAAAGTTAAATGTGTGAATGCAATAGTGTCTGTCTTTTTAAATTAAAGAAGGTAGTTTGCCTTGCCTCTAAACTTGAAGCTGTCTTTTGCAATGTCAAAAGCAAGCACAAGAGAAGGTGCTGAGATCGGTGCCATCTGTTAACATTTAACAGATGATGTTAAATGGCTGGAGTAAGTACATAAGAAAGAAATATTTATAAGTGAGGTTGCTTTTTGTTGTGATTTTCAGTTATTCACCCCTTAGTTTTTGACCCAAAAGGTGGTGTTAGAGAAAGGTGTTCTTTAGTCAGTCAGTATTGAAAACTGAAATTGGAGCTAGAAAAATCTCTTTAGTAAGTTTTTATTTACTCAGCATAGCATATCTCATAGTGTGGAGGCTGTGTACCTTTGCTTCTTTTGAGTTGTTTTACTTGGTGATGCCCTGCACAGCTGTAGGGTGTAAACTAAAGGCATGTAAGATTTGATAGTTTAGTGCATATGTGACTGTAAAATTACTGGTTATTTCCCTTTTTTCCCCCCTCAGTGTTAAAGGAGTGTTGTGAATTCCAAGAGAATCTCAGGGTTTACTATAGGATATCAGTGCTTATGGTTTAAGGAGTTTGCCTCGAAGAAAACTTATGTTGCCTTCTTGTCCTGGTTTACTTAAACGATAAAAGATGTCAAGGCTCCCGAAGATAGACATTGCATATTCTTGTTAGTGAGATACTATGGTCATAGGGGCCAAAGTTATGTTTAGGCTCTATAATAAGTGCAAGAATCTGTTCACAGAGCTTGACAGTGTGGTCTGAAAGGTGTTCTGAGCAAGAGATGCACTGCATATTTTCCTATTGAAATATTTGCTGAAGCAATTCAATGATCCACCCCTAAGAGGAAATGGGCACAAAGGGTTATTTTAGCCTTGGGGCCTTTTTCTTCTCTGCAGCAGCACTGCTGCTAATGATGCTGAATGGGCCATCCCAAATAACTAGCTACTGGAAGCTAAAGCAATTTGAGAAGCTTCTCAGAAATGTTTGTGGAAACCTTGAGTAGATGTGGAAATAAATATGAGAAAAAAGGCTGCCTCTTATTATTTCATGTATTATTTACATTCATAGTATATAAAATTGATTAGTGTGCTGTCATAACTACCTGTTTGTGCCACATTGATTAAATGAAAAAATACATAACTGAAATGCAAAGATGGGAGACAGTCCTTGGGTAAGTAACAGTTTTGCAGTTTTGCTTCCTGCCTTTTGGGAAGCTATTTATATTTGGGCAGGAGAACGGAGATAGACCTGGCCTTTCACATTACTGAGTCTGAGAAGTCTAGACATGAATTATAAGTCAGCTCTCTGATTCTCTAACTTGCTAACTGCTGTTGTATTTCAGAAAAATGGATAATATGTGGTGAATGCCTCTGTTTTTATGGAATGTAGTATGATGCTGTTACTGATGTTCAAATAATCATTGCTGTTTCAGGATTAGCATATCACAGTAAGTGGTTAGAAAAACAATAAGCCACTCTTTAAACTTTTCTTGTAGTATTTCAGGGAACTAATTCTATCATGATTCACAGGTGGAAAGTTCAACCAGTG
Organism: Gymnorhina tibicen; assembly: GCA_013399875.1. Taxonomy (NCBI): domain Eukaryota; kingdom Metazoa; phylum Chordata; class Aves; order Passeriformes; family Artamidae; genus Gymnorhina; species Gymnorhina tibicen. Next base: position 3,832,998 of record VXAZ01001324.1, on the reverse strand, counting down.
AACTGAGTCTTTGTAAACAAATAGATACGAGGGAAAGTTTTATCCAGATTATAAAACTTTGTGAACTTGTATGATGTCCTAAAGAGGACAGTCTATATTGTTAGGCACTTTTGATGTACTTGAAAATCTGGTGCTGTGTTTCATTCCTGTAGAAGTATTTGTTTGTATGGTGCCCCAGGATGTCGATGTGTTGGGAAGCTGTTCTGCTTGCTGTACTGGTAGTATTGACTGGCTGGGATCAATAACAGTACAATCAAATACAGTACAAACACTGCTTACCCTTCAGCTTTGCGTCTGACTTGGGCAAAATGGCAGCATTTACCTTTCTGAAATTTTCACTTTTACTGCTTTTGATTCTCAACTAATGCTGCTTCTCCTTTCTTCCTGGAGATCTATGTCAGCTATGATGATACACCTCTAAACCAAGTTTGAATCCTGCTTTGCAAACCTCTATGGATGTTTATAAATTTGCCCCAACATTTCCTGTTGTCTCTGTGTGTTAATAGAGTAATTTCTGATCCCTTCTACTTCATCAATATACACTCACATAAATTTATGTGGCAGTTCAGAACCAATTAAAATTTATAAGCCACAAGTAGTGAGTGAAATTCTAAGGATTAATTTACTCACTGAAGTATTAATCTGTGTAATGTAGTAGGTTATCCTTCAGTAAACCTGGTTATATGGAGATAGGGAGATGGATTTCCTTGCATGTTTTACTGTAAATGCAGTAATTGGTCCCACTGGGCTGTTGAGCTTGAATGGTTACAGCCAGCAGTACCACTGCAGCCTTGGTATGAACCCTGGGAATGAGAACCAAGTTGTATTTATCTAGCAGCATCCATCTTGCTTTTCATTCTCTGCTCAGGCTTGGAGATGAGAAAAGAAAAAAAAATCAGATTAATAAAATTAATTAAACTTGAAAACAAAGAAAATCTTTGATGTGAATATCAGGAAGTATGACCTGTTCTCTTTACCCGCCCCAAATCTCTGCTTTTAAAGAAGCAATGGAGAAGGGATTGGGAAAGGGCAGCAGTGATCAGAAATTGCATGATACATTTGGCAGAAGCGACTTCCTCCAGAAGGCTTGTGAGTTAGGATCCTTTTACACTTGGAAAACCTAATTGATCAAGCCTAGCAAATCTGACTTTTGTTAATGGGTTTTTAACTATCATTTATTCAGCTAATGATCTTGCTGATAGGGAGCAGGGACAGAAAGAGATTGTGGCTTATGAAGGCCCACAGGAAAAGCTAGTGCTTGATCCAGTGCTTTAATTTAAATTCTGTCCTTTCTGCTTCAAGATGTGCTTCCTTTCATCAGCTTCTGCCTTCTTCCTGAGTTATTAACTGTGAGCTTGCAATGGTAAACCCACTGGAACTCATGTGTGTTTGAGAAAAAAATTAGCTGGGAAAAAAATTGTGACAAGGGAGTCTGGAAAGATAAAATTTTTTTTTCTTCTGGAAAGACCCAGTTAGGGAAAGCAAATTAATAAATAAACATGGTGTAGGAACTCGTATCTTGGGAGCACTGAGGTTTCTGGATTGAGTTGCAGTAAAAGTTTCCCTCATAAAAGAGGTTAAGCCTGGTGTTCAGCCCTGCCTTCATTGCTGTTTCTGGCTGTGATTTGGAAAGCCAGCATCCTTGTTGTCTCACTTTATTGGGTTATCTGTCATATTCCCTCCGACAGGAACAATGCTGAAAGACCAAAACCTGCTGAATTACCTTTATCTGGATGACATGTGAATTATCCCAGTCCAATCTCATAGTTCTAATTCTTATGTTTGTCAGTTCATGTGGAACAGAAATACAGGTGTAAAAAAAGGTAAAATGGCTTTCTGCAGGTAACTCCATGTCAGCTGGGAGCAGATCACAAGTTCTTGGTGAGCCCTGCCCTGTTTCCAAAGCTGTGCCTCCTTCCAAACCTCCTTCCCAGCCCGCAAATGTCAGGTCCTTGGGGAACTCTGTCCCTTCAACAATTTGAATCTCAAAGGAGGCAGAAATCATAGTCTGGCTACTGCGCTTACCAGTCTCTCAGTGTCAGATAAAAAGTCTTGTTAGTGATGCATGTAAAGATAGTGGGCAAGCACTTGTGGGTTTGACCTCTTCCCAGGACCAGCACTGGAACAGAACCCAGAACAGAGGTGTAGGATTCAAAGGTTTTTTAACTGAAAATCATGCCACTGTATACTCACTGAAAGACCCTTATTAATGCTGTCCAACTCTAAAAAGTTTTAAGTATTATGGAAATAGGGTTATATGTAACAGAGCTGCTTTTGGGGGTAAAAGCAGTAGCTTGAAAAGGTTTACCAAAGAATCTGCTATTAGGAATGGAAATTACCTTTTGGGTTTCATATATATATATATAGTAGAATTAGTAACTTCTGTGTCAATCAGATTCTGGTTTTAAACAATACTTTGTTTTGTACTGTAGTGGATTGACCCTGGCTGAATGCCAGGTGCCCTCCAAAGCTGCTCTCTCTCCCCTACTCAGCTGGACGGGAGAGGAAATATAACAAAAGTTCATGGATTGAGATAGTCACTCACTGATTACTGTCATGGAGGAAACAGACCCAGCATGGGGAGAACTGATTTATTGCCAGTCAAACCAGAGTAGGGTAATGAGAAAATAACAACTAAATATTCAAATGCCTTCCCTCACCTGTGTCATCTTCCTGGGCCCAGCATTACTCCTGATTTTCTCTGCCTCTGAAGTGCATTGTTTTTCCCAGAGGTGCTGTCTTGGAGCTGTCTGGCACTGGCTGTCAGACACGGGAAGCTTCTCACAGAAGCCACCTCTGGAGTCCCTGCGTGACCAAAGCCTTGCCACATAAACACAGTAATGTGGTACATATTCAAGTAATTTGCAGGGGGAAGGTACCTTGTTTCATACCATGCTATTTCTAAATTGTTAGTAATTCTTTCTCCCACCTTCTTTGTCTCCAGTTACTGAAGCTTGCACAAATTGTATTTTTGTGTGTACTGTTTTCTAATTATCCTCTATGAGATATTACTGTTATATTCCTACAGAGACTAATAGAAGTTGGTAGAGATTCATAAAATGCATTTTAAAAGCGTCTAATGAATGTGTGAATGTGGGGAGAACAGTGAGTTTCTTTTTGTTTTAGCTTTTTAGATGTCTACCTCCATTCAAATAGTGGCATTCAGGAGAAGGGGATTTGATTAGTATAGTTCTGTTCCATGGCATTACTTTCATGGGACAGAGTCTGGTAAGAGTTGTCTTCTCCAGAGGTCCCCATCATAAACACTAATGTTTGTTCTCACAGTTCTTGGTAATTTCTTTGTAATCGTTTTTGGTCTTCTTTTTTGTTACTAAAATTAAGTAAGTTTTATAGACTTTTATATTGAATATCAAAAAAGGATCCTTACCTGCTGGAAATAAAAGTGGAAGGAAATTGCAAGTATACAAGTGCAATTGTGAATACTGTGGACTTAATTTACTCTTGCAGTGCCTGTAGTCACTTTGTATTTGAATGAATCATATTTTTTTCTTGATGACGTGTACTGAAATATTCTCTTGCCAAGGACTTTGCAAGACTTCTACTATGGAGTTAACTATGAAATGAAGATTCTTGCACTTCTAATGTTGAGCCTGAGCGCAATTGGTTGGATTCTTCATTGGTGAATAACTTCATTTTTATTTGGTTTAGATTTTCACTCAGGTGTAGTAGGGGAAGGGACCATGACTCTGAAAGCCTTGGCTGGCCTTAAAGGTATTTGCTGTGGATTAAGATGCAGGATGAGCTGGCTGATATCGCTCTTGGCAAACATTGCTCTAGTTGCCAGGATGGGGAACACATGGAATAATGAGCTTTAATCCTTGTTAATAATACAAATGAAAGATTCAGGCCAGTCAGCCTTGCTTGTTAGAAGAGGCTGATTAAAACTTACCTTTTTGGAAGCAAGTGCTGAAGTTTGATTAATGCTTTTTGTCCAGTGATGTTTGATTCCCATTTATTTTGTCTTGACCTTGGTTCCCCATGAGCTTCATTACATGTTAGCAGATCTTCACTTGGTCTTTTGCATGCCAAAGAACTGGGTTGTCAGGCAGTATTTCTTCCTTTTTTTTTATGTTGTAATTCCTGTTTGTGCCCCAGCACCAAGTCTGTACTTAGATTTGTGTAAAGAGGCATTTGTTGCAGGTGTTGGTCTATGTGTGGGTGCCCATCTATGTGTTGAGGGAGTTGGCACAACTGATGCCCATAGCATGAGCCATGTGCTCACTTCATACGTGGAAGACTCTGAGATAGTGGGGTTTGCCTATAGCCATTGGTCAGTGGCAGCTGATATCCCAGGCTTCCTTCTACAACCCTGCCTGGGTTGCAGAAGAAAGGTCATAACTTAGAAATCTCATGTATGCTTTCTTTTTGATGAGAGAGTTGCTATAGATTGTGTGGGGTCCTTTCACCTTGCCCCAGGCCCCATTCCAGCTGGCTCGTGCCTCCCAGCTGCAGGCTGGTGTTGAAGTAGTGGGAGCAGAACACACCAGTGCCTGAAGCTGTGGCAGTAAATTATCATCATGATGCTTTTGCTGCTGCGTCCTTTGGTCTCCTGGGATGGAGAAGATGGTGCATTAACCAGCTGTTTGGGGCTCCTCTGCTGTCCCTTGGCTCTGCCTCGCTCAGCTACTGCTCACAGGTTTGCTGTGAGGCATGAGAGAAACCCCTCGCAGCACTGTCAGACTCTCTGTGGTTCTGTGTTCCTGCGGTTTGGCTCCTCTGCCATCTGCTGTAGGACACAAATGAAGATCATACAGTACTTTGTACTGTGATAACAAATGTCTTTCAGTATTTCACATCTACCAAAGTAATTTAAGTGTGTGCACATGGGAAAATGTATTTTACTGGAGTTTTCCAGGCAGTATCCATATAATTATTTTAATAAAATTGTCTTTTTAAAGGCTTTTTAATGACATTTTTATAAAAATTTCAAAGTATTCTAGCACAGTGGTCTTGATCTTTTGCAAATGGAGTTCATACAACAATATGCTCTGGTACCAGACTTGTAGAGAAGGAGAGGGAAGGCCAGCTTTGCTTTTAGTACTTGTTTTTCAAGCTAGTTCTGCTTCTATTTATATCCACCAGGGAGTTTAAAGGCGGGCTTATTTTACAGGCTGGGTCATGAACTGCTGTGCTAGATAGACCCATAGCTGCTGCTGTTGGTGATATTTCCCAGGTCCCAATATCTTGTATCATAGAGATCTAGCCACCTTTGCACTTTTCCTAATTGTCTAGGTGACTTCTGGAAAAAAAACCTGCAACAACAACAAAAAACCCCAAACCAAAAACTGAAAAAACCGAAGGGAACAAGCTCCAACCTAAAGCTGGTTTGGGAATAAGGAAGAATGAACTCCTGAAGCTTTTGTTCTTGATTAATGATAATTGAATTGTATATTTAATGTGAACAAATGACTTGGATTTGCTGCTTTAAGTCTGCATGCAGTGAAAAAATGAACATATTGCAGTGGGATTACTTCAGAAGTTCTGCTTTAACAAAACCCAACTCATATGTACCAATGAGGGCACTATAACTTCTACCACGAAGTTCTATATAAGGCCTTTCAAAACAATTGTTGAGTTAGATGATGGCTTTTTAGTTCAATTCCTGTACTGCATGTAAAGTAAAAGTACAAATACGGCTACTGTAGAATGGTAGGATACTTTGTCTTCTGTGGGGACTCTTGTATTTAGCCACTGTCAGCTTATATCAGTCTTATCAGAAAGTGGTACAATAAAGGTCTGGCACCTGGGTAAGTGGGAGATTGACAACATTTGAGCCTCAGGCTGCTAGTAGCCTCAGGCTCAAATGTCTTGCAATTGTAACAGTTTATAGATTTATTTGATTTCGTACATGAATATGTAAGGGTAAAAGAGAGAATTTGTTTACTTTTGACTAGTTAAGTAAGGTGCTGGAGAAGCCCAATGGCAAAACGGTGATAGCTTTTTTTCCGTGGAAAACAAGGCGTAGGTAGTAGGCCTTTCCAGGCACCCTGTGAAGGCCAAACCCTAATGACCCTGATTGCCACCAACTAGTAACTAATTTGCCGGTGGGCTACTGGCACACCTCTGTGCTGTAGGTTACATGCTCCAGCAAGTCTTAGCCATGCCACCTCTGACATCCAACTGGCTCAGGGGAAATCATATCTTGGGTAAAAAAAAGGTATCTGTTCTGGGGAGACCACAACACAGTGAAGTCTTAGGAGCAGTTTAAGATGGTGGTTTTCAGTGGCATTTAAGCATTATCCGTCAGTAGCTTCTATATTTGAATAACTATTTATGTATCTAAATTAACATCGTTGCACTTGATCAGGTATTATGAATATGCATGAGTGATACTGGTTGGGGAAGACATGAAGGATGCAGAGCTTCACACAACTCATGCTCTTGACACATCCTCCACAAATAGAAATACATTTGGGTAATGTGTAGAACTGTCTTGTTCATTGATTGCTACATGGGACCTTCAAGGAGTCAGTCACACATGCAACATAGGAGAACTGTACTACTCTGAGTCCTTGCCAATGAACACTGTGCTCAGCAAAGGTCCCAGAGATACTCTGGCATCCAGCTTTCATTGACTCTTTAAACACTGCAAGTTGAAGCTCTACCCACCAAAACTGGAATTGCCTGTGCATTGTATTTCTGGCAAATCTGGGGTGCAGTTTGAGCTTGGGAAGTGAGATGTGTTCTTTCCTGTCCTGCCTGTTGCGCGTCCCAGTGCTAGTCATGATTTCTTTGCTAAATCCTCTGTGGAGAGAATTGCTACCCCCATCTGCTCTTCAAGCTGTTTGTTTATTTTTAGGTTCATGCTGTACTTGGGCCCCTTCCCCTGCAGCAGGAACACTTTGCCTCTGTGACAGAGACTTTAAACATAAGAATGACAGTACTGGTTCACACCAGGCAATGGCGGCATCGCTCTTTCCCCTGACTGTTCAGTGTATTGACTGAAACACTACCTTGCTCAGACAAAATAAATGTATGCTCACATACAGATCATGGTAAATACTTTGTTTTGTCCTTATTCAGGGAAATGCAGATTGATACCAGTCAGAAAGGTTTAGTTTTTTAAACTTTTTTAAACCCTCTGTTGTGAGCAGACATATGTGGACAACTTTCAATCTACTAGAAAAATGAATTTATATGTTGGGATTCTCGACATATTGGCAAATCACAGGGCCATATTTGTCTGCCTTACGGTATGCTGTTCTGATGCTCAACATTTACAGCATGTTACGTAAGAAAATAAATATAAATGTGTTGTAATCATATGGATTTATGTGTCATGTTTAGGTGTCAAGCGATGGTCCAGTCTTTATCTCTCTGGATATATGTTAAAAAAATAGAAAATTCTTGTAGTCATAATTCTTGGATTTACTAATTTTTTGGCATTATTATAGTGGGGCTAATTCACTTTTTGGAACAACCTTAAGGAGATGGTGATGTAAATGTTAATTGTTTTTAACTCCCCATTACGTGATTTGGTAATATTAATATTTAATGGAGTCAAAAGATTAATCCCAGTGTTTATTTCTAAAAAAGGCAGAGATGCTGCAGGACAGACTTTAGCCTTGCTACTTCAGAAAATATTACTGAGAAAAATATTCATGCTTACAAATATTTCTTTCCTTTCCCTTGCCTCTCCCAAAATCTTTCTATTCTCTCATTTCTTATTCCTAAAAATAAGCCATAGGGCACTAATAGAGACACTGATTAAATATGCTGCTCTGTAATTTATGCAAAAGTGAATCCCAACAGGAATCAGGGACTCTGAAAATCTGTTGTGAAATAATTATCCTGAATGACATTGTAGAAATGGTCCATGAAGATGTTGTCAATAATGCATTACATAAAATTTGTTTGAAATAAACCTTGAAAATTACATGATATTCATAGGAACCTGAAAGAATTATCAGTAAACAAATTTAATCAGCCTGATGTTATGCATACCACTCAACCTCTTATTATCTGATCATCTAGGTTTTAGAATACTATGGGGAATTGAATGACAATTAATACTGAGAGCTGTAGGAGCCCATGTGGTGGTTGCAGGACTACTTTATTTTCTCAATTTTTGCTCATCACTGTTTATCTGCATTAATTTCTTGCTGCCACAGTCTTCAGTGATGCCCACTGATAGTGTCCTGCCTGCTGTTGCACCTGTTCCCCTAACAAGAAGGCACTTGTAAACAAGGAATGAACCCACTTGACAATGAAATTCCAGTTTTTCCCACTTACGGAGAAGCATTTGTACCAATGTCGAGACACTTCTGCTTGTGATATCCAAACTGCATTATGACAATGGAAGTTAAACTCCGAAGTCAAGTGCAAGATAAGCTATGCACTAGCTTATGTAGAGATTTATTGATGTTTTGTTCAGGAAAAAGCAGGACCATGGTCAACTCCATTGCACGCTTGTTCAGAAGAGGTGATGCCCACTCAATAGGGGCTTCAAATCTTCCTTTCAGTACATGGGAAAACAGTGCAGAATTCACTCATGTCTTTATTTGCAGTTATTGGTTACACATGTGCTAGCCTCTAGGACACAGCTGTAGTATCCACTTTCAGTTTTACATGTGCATTGCTTAAAGGGATTTTCTGTTCTGTGAATGTGTTTGGATGAAATTATTTGATACTAGAACTGTGCAATGATGTACCTGTTCAAGATGGTTTTTCACTTAATCCATGAGTTTGGAATATTCAGGTGAGAATGCTGCTAAGGAAAGCATCCTTTAACAGAGAAGCTGTAAGTTTTTCATGAGAAATTATTCCTTCAGACTGCTTTATGTCAAGGTGGCAGAAATGCAGCCAGCTGCAATTTTAAAAAAGCTTGAAGATCAGCAGTAGGCAAATCAGCTATTACACAATATTTTCTAGCTTTCCAAAGACTAACGTTTAGGAAAGCCGCAATAGAAATGACTTCTGCAACTGTAAATGATGGATTTGTGATTTCTGAAATAAAGGGCAAGTACTTTATTATTGATGTTAGCAAGATGTGTTCTAGTAATTCTTTTGGATCTTGAAACACTTTTTTGAGTCATTAATATCACCATAAAATGTACAGGTCTTGTATTCGGTACAGGTATCTTGTATTTGATAGTTTGAGATTTTTTCTTGATGTGTTAGGGTTGTGAAGGAACTGAGAATGGAAAAAGAAATACCTTTATTTGTGATGTTTAGCTGCGCTGAAGCAGGATAGTATATGTTAAATGGGGCACCTGTCCGTATTGCATTTCACTGTGTACTACTCTGGATAAATATTGATCAAAACAATATCTGCTTCTCAAAATCTTTTATTTCAGGTCTTTTATTCAATTCTATTTTTTTCATTTTCCATGTTCAGTAGTTTTACTTTTGCATTACCTTAGCTGAGCCATGGAAACTTAGAATGATAGTTAAATACTCAAGAAGAATACCTGTTTTCCTCTTCTTAGAACACTGAAAAAAATTAATGACATTATATTAATTTTAAAAAATACATTACTTCAGGCCTGAAATCAATTAAATTGTGAGGCAGAAGATAACATTTATTACTCAGATAAAAATATCTTAAGCTGTGTCTCTGAGGGATGATGACAGAGGCCAGGCAGCTGGTATGAGGAGGAGATGCGATTTAGGTCTAGTATAACTGTACCTACTTGAAGTGATGTCTTTGCTTGACTGAGACAGATTCATATTAACAGAGATAATGTTTAGTGCAGTCCACTTCCAGGTTTTGCTAATAAAATGTTTACGTTAGTAAGAAGGGAGAGATAGGATGGGACTGCAAGCATTTAGGACTAGTGTACTGATATGCTATCACCAGAATGACTTGCTAGGTTTTAAGGGATTCTTATAAATTTTATTATTTATGTGTGGAGAAGAGAGTTGAAATGCATTTAGAATCAAGAATGTTAGATATCATCCAAGATGGATAAACATAACTTTGAAGAAGAGAAAAATTGTAGTTTGAATTACAAGGCTTTTATTTTATACATATTTGTATCAAAATCAAATAGCAAGTTAGTGCTGGGTTGTTCTGATTCCAAGCTATGGATGATCTACATGCTTGGAGTTATCAAAAGATGTTTGTAGCTTTTAGCTTTTGCCAGGACTATCAGTTAATGTTTGCTAGTATCCTTGCAGTAAGAAGTTGCGTGGAAGTTTTCTTCAGTCAGTGCATGCACTGCACTGTTGAAGATAGGAAGGAAATCTCTAATAACTCCCTTTATTCAAGTGCTTTAATTAAACAATTGGTCAAAGCCCCTTCTCTGATGATTTGGGTTGATAGGTCAATACCTGTGTGGATGATAAGGGCCACAATTTTCAAGTAACTTGTATGACTTAAAATATCTACAGTTCTTTTTTTTCCCCAGCTGAAGTGGTGTCTGCAGGAATAATGTGAAATAAGGTGCTCCTATCTTGTTGCCATCTGGTTTTTGTGGTGTGCTGTTAAAATCAGTTCCCTTGCTGGGAAATAACTATGCTAAACTGCTTAATTAACTATGCTCTCTCATATGTACTAAAGTTTTAGAAAAATTTCTTGTCTGTGAAGATAAATAGATGAGGTTCCTTTCTTTTTCCACGTGAGTAGGGGAAACTGTGATTTTAATCCCAAATAAGAATCAGGAGGGGCCATATAGCTAAGTTGTTCCATGTAAAGTGCTCAAAATTTAAACCCCACCAATTAGGTGCCATTTGGAAATATCTTGTCTGGTGATGAGCCTTTGAATTGCCCAGTATTGTTAGAAAACACAAGTCTTAGATTAGATATCCAGACTCCTCTCACCCTGAAAGTACTTTGTTTGTCAGAGACACTTTTTATTACCTTGTTAGCTTTATGAAGTTAATAAGACTTGGCAGCTCTGGCACAAGGGTGAATGAGAAGAACCTACTGTCAAGGTCATGATTCACTATTGCATGAAACCTGAACGTGACATCCTATTGCAGTGTGTATTAAGCATACCTGAAATGTTTGGTTTTCATATGGAAGGCAAGTGGAAATGGTGTCTTGAGCAGACAGTGCAATCTTCCACTTTTAAAAATTAAACTTTCATTTCTTGAATTTTTCTCCTTTGTTTTCTCCTGTGTTAGCAATGCCACCTTCCCCATTCAATTTTATGCGTACTTCTTACATACCCATTTTGCCAGGCATGAAAAGGGAGCAGAAGAACTTCAGATACTGACAGGCATTCAGGTCTTCTATTCTTCAGTTTTTCTGGACTCGATTAAACGCTTTTGTGTCCCAGTCTTTGCCACTGTCAGTTGGCCTTCCTGCTCTGTTACCTTCTCTTTGACATCCTGGAGCTTCTTCCCTCCTTCAAACTGTCATTAGGCTTTCCTGTAATTTCTCTCTGACCTTCCCTTTGGGAAATAACTGAATCCAGCATTATGTCTTCTGAGTGAATATGGCAATTTTTCAAGGCATATCTACCACTACCTTCGGTATCATTCAAGTACAAGGCCTTTGGTCATCTTGGATTTTTTTTCTCTCTCTTCTGTAATTGTTCTAATTACCATTGTGAGGATTGGCCTCAGCTGAAGAACCAGGAGCGAGGTTTTGTATGTTGTGGATCACCTTGGCCTCAGAAGGGCTGTTAGCTTGGTGTGCTCTGCCTGTCTGTCACCAGCCTGCGCCACTCCCCACGAACACGCTCCGCTCACCTGCGGATCTGAGAGCTCACCCAGGCACCAGGTTAGGTCCTGTCACAGGGGCTTTTGAGGGCAAGATGCTGCTACGGCCGAGGTCAAATTACAAGCCCAGGGGATGAGGGAAGAGTGAATCTGCCTTTTGAAAAGTCCAACTTTCAGGCTGTGAGGTAGTGCCACCACTTGGGGATGTGATTGGAGCTTATGTAGTTATGCAGGTTTACTTGTTGCTTATCTACTTCTGTGTTTGTCCATGTGTGTTTGTTCTTGTTTTAATCTTACAAAATAATGTGTGAAATTGGAACTGATTTCATGCTTTACACCTTTATCAGACCTATCTATACACATCTTTCAGTGATCAACTGAAACTGAGGATTATTTATGACCACTTTATTTATGGTTGTTATTTTTAGTACTTGAGAAATTTGCTACCAACTGAACTTGTGGTAAAATATTTTTCCACTTTTTTCCCTACCAGATGTGGGATGCTCAAGCTACAAAAAGAACAGTGTACTTGTTAAGGTGGAACAAGACAAGTTGGAAAATAGTGCAACAGTCAAAAAAGTGGGTGCAGACACACAGCATGTCTTGCCTCTGATTTCAGATCCCAGCACTGAGGTGGAGTGTCCAGGGAGTTAAAGCCAATTTGAATGCTTATTGTGAATAGCACTTATGTAACATGTATTTTATTATGGCACAATGAAAACAAAATTAATATCTCCTAGAAATTAGGACTCTTTAGTGCTTTGGGGCAAAACAAATATGCTGGGGAGAAATAAAAACCCTCTTAGAGTGATTGGAGAGAGTATCAGTCTGATTCTGTTCTGCAACTCAGTTCTTAAATGAATAGTTTGCAAATCCTCTTTCAGGCTTGTTTTTCTTGTACAGGTTCAAAAGCAGGGACAGATTGAGTACAATCTTTATTAAACCCCAAAAGCTGAGGGTCCCATATATCACTGTGGTATTGATGAATCCATGTTCTTATAGGAGGAAAGAGAAACTTAGTTATGTACCTGGGAAGGACAGAATGTAAGGGAAAAAAAAATCACTAACATACTCTGAAATGCAGTGATTCCAAGAGCTTTAGAGATGGTATGTGATTTAATGGTGTTTCTATCATCTAGCTTGCTGTTCTGTGTGAAAAATGTTTCTGTATATAACGTGTCTCACATACTTAAATATACATAGGCACATGTCTGAATGGATGTTTATATGATCTCGTTTGAGCTATTAGTGATAGTAACTATATTTTTAATTAAATTAAACCCAGTCTATATAATTAGTAGATTTTGCTATGATTTTCCACAAGATGATGTCAAGATTGAGAAATACTGGAGCTGAAGCATGCATAAAGATGTAATTTTTTCTTCAAATTCCCATATTATATATCCTCTCCAGACATTCTCTCAAACATGAACTGTAATTGGATTCCTTGGTTGTGCCTTTTGGAGGAAGGAATATGTTAGATTAATGGTACTTTTTACACTGGAGTGCATCAGGAGCAACTCCAAAGACTTTCAAATGCAACACCCTTTAGTGGAACAGTGATTGGTTGGCAGAACTAGATTGCTACTGTGTGTTTGCTCATCTCTTTCTACTTGAACGATAATTCCACTGATCTGTTTCGTTCCTTTTTCCTCTCTGTCAAATAGCACTAAGTAGGTGTTTTTGTTTCAAGAAGCAGTTGAGAGACTGAAAATCCTCTATCTTCAGTCACAAGCCTCGTAGGAAAATAATCCACTACCAAGTTAAACCAAGTGGAGATGAAGGTTGGGTCAGGTTTCATAGAGTGAGGTAAAGCTAGCGTGTTAAAACTGGGAAACAGAATGGAGTGTGAGCCACCATCAACAACAAACACAGCACAACGGAGAATATAAGAACTGCAGGAGAAATTTATCAATAAAAGGATAAGAAAGCTCTTGAGGCAGGAAAAAAATAAGGAAAATGAGTTATAAATAAGGAAATGTGTTTAGGAAGGGTGGGGTGTTAGAATAAAAAATGCCTAATAATAATTGGATTTATTTTCAGTTCTTAAATTCAAAGTAATTGAATTACTTGATGTTGTGTGTGGGGGATGGTAGAAAAATAGAAATAACAAGTGTTGTCTGATTTCCAATTGGTATTACTTATTTTGACTTTTTCCCACAATGCATCAAGGTCCTGACTATGCAATTACACTGCTGATAAAAATAGTTGAAGATTTCTTCTATTTCCCACTAGGTATAACAGGTAACCATTTTTACCTTCAGAATTTCTTAGAAACACTTGCTTTGGAAATAAGTGTCCACTTCTCATGACTGGCTCTGGAGGAAAGTTGTTTATGAATCTAATGGTGGTTTGGGAACTGTGTGGGCCCCAGCATAGAGCATACACATCACCATGGACTTCATGATCTCATAGAAGCAGGCAAGAGAATTCTGATACTTCAAAGTCTGTGTATTTCAGTATCTTATTCAGCATCTTGCTGACCTGGTGTCCTGGTTCATTCCCACAGGTTGTTCTGATTCACTAAGCAGAGAAAATTATAAGGTGAATAGCAGAGCAAAGTAAATAGTTGTCTCACATCTTGGTGTTGCTGTTGTGTACAGCAATGCTGCAGGAGGAATAAATCCTTTATGAAAAGGATATTAGTAATTCTAAAGGGCCAGAAGTCTGTAATGCCTGAGAAAATGAATTGGTTAAATAGGAAATGACAAAATAATTGGTAGTTCAAGTTCACGCTTGCCTCTGAAATGTCAGGCTTGATGTTTACTGCTACCAACAGTTCTGGCTTTATTTTGTGATTTAAAAAAGCTGGGAGCCTGAACTTTTTAGGTAAACATAAGCTTTCTGATCCCAGCATTTCATAATAAAAGTACAAAAAGATGTGCATCTTAAAAGCTGAAACGTAAGCTGAGAGATTGAACCACAATGTTGTCAAAATCAGTCTTGGGAATCTTTGATCTCGATCTGGATTGATGGTTTTGAAATGTGGGATCTTCCAATCAAACCTGAGAGGGAAATTTTTTTATGCACCTGTGGCTCACTTAACAAATAAGAACCTTTTCATGGAAATGAGATATTTCTGATGCATATTCTCAATAGAATTGGAATGAGAATGTAATGGAGAATGGCCCCTCTTGTCCCACTCCACATATCCATACCTGTTTACGCCATTGCTCTGTGTTGGAGGTTCAAGCTCTGCTCTGTCTTTGAGTCACATTATTGGAAGCCTGAGGAAGGATCTTTTTTTGTCAACCCCACTTGTGTTATATAATTCTATAATATTACTCAAAGAAGAGCTGAAAGACTGTAGTCGAGTGGCTAAGACCTTGCCTGGCATATAGGAAGAACATGAATTCAACTCCAGAACTGATATAAATACTGTATCATCATGGAAAACTAGTTGCTGATCTGCTTGTTATCCAGAGATGGTTCTGTCTGTCCCTGTTTCTGTCTGTAAAAGCATTTCAAAAGGTCCTAGAGCTGATGAAAGACTGAAGAAATCAAGTGAAAGGGGCCCAGATTTTTTTGCAAAATGCACCCTGTTATCACAGTTAGCCCTTCCGGCAATACTGGATTTCCTGGTTTAAAACTGCTGGACTTGCTGTTCCCACCACTGCTGATAAATGCAATGTTCCTGAGGGCCAACAGCTTGCAATCTCTCATGATTATTACATTCTCTAGTGAGTTTTCAGAGATGATTTAGATATACATACCAATTCTAATAAGTCACTAATCTATGTACTTGCGTTCCACTGTAAATTTTCTACAAAAACTTCTACTGTGAAGCTGTGAAGGTATTTGTTTACCTATGAGTTAGGAATCATTCTCTCTTCTCTGCTACTAAATTGCTGTGAGCGATAACTTGGATGATACATGGATTTCAATAAAATGGGGAAAGCTGTCAAAATGTTACAATGGTGCAGAACAAGTTAACTTGATTTCCTCTATTTTGCAACTGCACTGCCACAGAGGCTGGTTCAGTGCTGCTGCCCAGAAGCTGTGTGGGACAGGGGCTGTAGTTGAGCTGACAGACTAATCTACACTTTCAGGGCAAATCTCAGACTTGTTTGCTGTCTTCAGACTGGTACTTTAGCAGTGCTAAAATCCCACAAGTCAGTTGCAGACAGTGTCTCCTGCATCCAAGACCCACCGAAGTGGATCTTAATGTTGAGTTTCACCATAGTTCAATGAGTCCTGGAGAAGAATTTTTGCCCCTCAAATAGTGGAAGGCCAGTCAGTTTTTCTGTGAGATGTAGAGGTTTTTGCCACTTGGTATATAGCAAGTGAGATGGTAAAACCTGGGGGAGGGTATTAAGATAAAGAGAGAAAAAGCTCCAAGTAGCTCTTGACAGATGGTGCTTGAAAATGAGTATCTCTTTGGCACCATGAATGCTCCCTGAGGGGTTCTTCATTCTCCAATTCTTTCCCCTTTCTTTTTTCCCTTCGCTTGCTCCCTGACACTTCCCTTCATTTGCTGTAATTTAAATGAAAGCACAGAAAAGGCATATTTGGTTTTAATATGTAAAGAGCTACTCCTGGGTTTGAAGCAGCCATTTAACATGCAGGTTGAGTGAAAAGAGAAATGGAGGCTGGGGCTGCTGGCTGTCAGTTCCTGCCACAGCAGTCGCTGCCATTGCTTGGCTGCTATCAAAGATTCATCAGGGGGGAAGTCGCTGCTTTGCAGACAAAAATAACAGATGGTCGTTCGTGTTTGCCTTACTCCGGGGGCCTCACCACAATACACGAGGTCCAAGAGAATTTGAATTACTGGGGGTGGTTGCTTTCTCTGTGTGTGTTCATGCATATTTGAACAGATTTTTTGTTTTTGGATTTTATAAACTTGCTAATGAATTTAATGATGAACCTATAGATTTCCTGAGATGCTTACACGATGTGTTGGTTTTGAAGTGAGTTTTAATTAAATTTTCCAGCACTCATCCACAATTTAGCACTGTTCTGTGGCAAAACAAGCTTCTTGCCACAGGTGGCAGGGCATGGATGTGACTCAGAAAAAAAGCTCTCCCTGCTGCCAACCCAAATAAACATGGTTCATTTTGGAAAAATACTGATCACATTTTTGTCTCCAGCAAACTAAATACTGTCTAGGCAAAATAAATGTCTGTTTCAGTATAAGGTAAGTAGAGCAGAATAGGATAATTAAGTTTTGAAATATCTTATTTTTGTATCTTTAAAGTTGGATAATTTTTTTTTCTTGAAACTAACTGGCTTTATCTTTACAGAGAAGCTCTGTTACGTAAAATTTAACATTAAAGTCTTCAAAAAGGTAGCTCAAATACTGTGTATGGCCAAGGAATATGACCTTTAGCTTTTTTGTCTTAAGTTTTTTCAATGTTATTGCTTCCAGTTAAGTGATTTACTTGGTATTCAGACTTAGGTTTGAAAACCAATCATTGTTAGAGTCTATATTTGAGAGTGAATTCAGTGTATTTATATTGATGAAGTACAAAGTTTATGAATTGCAGAAGCACTGGTGAGAAGTCAACCCCAGACCTAGACCCAGTTTATTGCTTACTTCCAGAAGGATGCTGTCTGAGACTCAAATACCATCTGCATGTATTTGGTCAACTTGTGTGCACCACGCTGGCAGTACATGTTTGGTACTCACACATGGGTGGGTGTGGTGGTCCTGTGTGGGACATGTCTCACATGGAGGTGCTGTGTGCCAAGGCTGCAGGTCTTGCTTAATTTAATGTCTACAGAACACTGAGCAATGGTTGATAATCACAGAATGTGCTGAGTTGGAAAGGACCCACAAGGATTGAGTTCAACTCACGTCCCTGCATAGGACTGTGCTCAAGAGTCACATCTTGTGCCTGGGAGTATTGTCCAAACATTCCTTGAGTTCTGTCAGGCTTGGTTAAAACCCTATACTAAAAACTTCAATTCGTTGTTACCAAACAGCAGCAATAAGGCTCAGTAGCCTGTTTGGATTCTGTGGATCCTGACTCCGTTTGTCTGCTTTTGCAGTCACCTGGGTCTAGGAATCATGCAGAGAGAGTTGTATGAGGGAGTCCAATATATACAATACTGCAGGCTTTGGGGATGATGTTTTCTTCTCTCAAATGGCTGGTGTGGCCTCAACTGGCCACCCTACTTGCTTCATGGCAGAAGAGGAGATAGATGCATAGATAACTGGATGGTGGTTGGCTTGCTTGATTTTAGAAGTGAATTTCATGTTAATGTAGTGGCTATTCAGGCATGACTGAAAATGCATGTAAATTGGCTTAGATTCTTTAGTATGGTTGGCTGATTCTCAAGTGAATTTTACTAGATGAACTGTGTAATCAAGTTGTACTATAAAGCTATGAGATGTGTACTCTGTGTATAGATGTTTGGTAAATGAAAGTTATTACTGTAATTTTGAACTCGGTAGGCCTTTTAATGTCAGAAGGAGAAAGAAACTGGTTCTGTGGTGGCTGTTGTGATGATGGCCAAGATAAGCTATCAACAAAGGTCTTTGGGTTTTAATTTGCACAGGCATGGCCAACTGGTAAAATGTTTGTTTTGTTAGTCAAGCTTTTTGAACTCTTTGAACAGACAAATTAGAAGACAATACAAAATAGCAAAGTTGAAGGCTTATTTGCCCAATGATGAAATTACAGCTCTTCATAACAGTGCTGATATACAGCGTTTTCTCAGTAATCCTGCTCTAAATCCTGCTTCTGGCTCACACACAGTGATGGCCAAATGGAAAAATGTGATTAATAATCAGACTGATTCTTTGTAGCAGTTAAAAAGTTTAGTATTTCAACAAGTATTTTCTGGCAAAATTCTAGTTTTGGTTTTTAGATGACTACTTAGAAACTTTCCAAACTCATATGCTGAGGAAAAAAATTACTAACATCCTGAATCCCAGAAAAATTCAAGTAACCTTGAGTGTCAGTAATCATTTGATCCAAATTATGAAGACATTAAAACACTCCACCGAAAACAAGAACATGGGTACAGTTTAGAATTCAGACACCTGCATTTAATGCCTCCCTTCAAATAAGGCAAATTCGCTTTTTGCGCGCGCGTGTGTGTGTGTGTAAACTTTTCAAGGAAATGTCTGGGTTTTAGATAATTTTTTCCCCCATTAATTAAAATTTTTCCCCATTTTTTTTTATTCCTTTCCAATTGGAAGATATACTAAAATCATCTGTACATATATGATGATTCTTCATGCATTTCATCATCCTTATCTAAGTAGTGTTGGCTGTCTTAGTATTTAAATGCTTGTAGAGTATTTTGTGACCCTGAGATGAGAGGATTGCCTCTGTGCAAGCCCTGCTCAGCAATAACAAAAACATCTCTGTATTAACCCTGTGCTCTGCACAAAGCCAAAACACAGCCCCACACCAGACACTAAAGAAAATTAACTCTACCACAGCAAAGAAGCCTTCTAGGAAAAATAATATATTGTTCAAACTGGGCTATGGTTCATCAAACCCAGGTCTAGGGATGTGAGGTCTTGTAGAGCTTTGTGGTTACTGTCAAGATACGTAAGGTTACTCTGAAGACTTGTTGAATTTTTAGGGTGTTCTGGAATGGGTAGAGTTATCTAGGCTAGGATTTAATACAGCTACCTGCTTCTGAGCTAGAGTTTGTTGGGTGGCTCAGATTGCTGAGATGACCCGAAAGGATGGGAGTTAGCGGTGTGGGGAAATAAAGATGACCTATGTGACCCACCTGGTTTAAGTGACTGGTACCTCTGTGCTGCATGACCTGAATATAGAAACTATGTAGACAGATAAGGTTGATGTTAATGAAAAGTGGCAGTTCCACATCTCTAGTGCCAAGTGCATTACTGAATAATTCAGTCCCTTGTACTGTACATTTCACTTCATTTCCCTTGTAAAGGGATTTATTGTTTGGCACAATAATTCTACTGCTGTCCTTGTCACAGCTTGGCCATAGGAATGCAATAAGGTGTGCATGGAAGCAGGAGAGAGATTTATAGGGAATCAAAGCTACTCTGTTCTCATCTATTGTAGACTCTATGATAGATCCTTGGAGCTAGTCTAGTTTATAGCTGAGAAGGGAAAAAGCGACAATGCCTTTTCAAATCAACACAGCAGCCTTTCTTAATGCATGATACTCAGATAATGAATTTTTGTAGGAGAAGTTCTTTTGAGTGTGAAAAGTTCTCTCCCCAGGAGTTTTTCTTGGTAGTGAATATGAGTTCAAATTTCCACCTACCCAATTCTTTCTGTAATCTTCAGGTTTTGCAGTAAATTTGGGCCAATTAGTATGAGAATCCAGGTGTCTGAATGCAAAATAATCTAACAGTTCTTTTGAAGCACAGTTGACAGTTTAAACTTACTGGGTTCCAACTTTGGAAAAAGCACAGTAGATCCCACAGTTGAAAGCTTTGTCATGCAGGAACTTTTAAGACCTATCAGGTGCTTCTTGCAAGTGCTGAGCACCTGTTGGAAATACACTGCTGTTTTTCTCTTTGATGCAACTTACTGAAATCCTTTTGTATCAGTGAAAAAGCAGTGTTTGTGTTCAAGGTCATGGCTTTAATTCTCCTGCATTGGCCACAGACTTAAATGCAGACTGTGGGATCTTATTTGTACCCTCTTGTACTTCACAGAGGGCTTTTGCAGGAGCATGTTCATTTAACTGTATTATCGAAGTACAGGCTGTTGCTTTAGACTGTGTTGGTGCAATGCTGTTTTGCACGGTAAACTCAAATGGTAGTTAAAACTGATGGAAGCGGGCTTAGGGAAGCAGCCCAAGGTGCTTGTGACCATAGTACTGAGATAATACTGTCTTGCAGTAATTCTTAGGCTTTATCAAAAGTTTATCAAGTTATGGTATTATTTTGATACTTCAGCACTTGTGAATGGGGGAGCAGTGTTCTTTCTTTTTTTCTTTGTCAATATTGATAGGCTGTTACATGCCTTGTGCACTGTTAATGGCAGTGTTTTATGTACAAATATATAGGTTTCTACAGTTACTTTGATGTATTAACACCATAAGTGCTCAAATTTCCCTCATTTTTTTCTATTCCTGCTTTTTCAGCTGGCTCCATATATCCAACTTTGAGGTTGTATCTTTCTGACTTTGTTCAGTAAACAAGTGAGGAGATTTAATTTGAGTTATCCAGGGTGGCATTCAGCCATCTGTTCGACAGGATCCCTGGCTTGCAGAGTTGCTCTTTGATTATACGGGTGGTTTGTTTTTCAGATGAATTTTTTTGATAATAGGGAGCATTTTACAGTAGGCAGTCTCATGTCTTTCCATACTATTACAGAACATGGAGGGAAGTGTGTGGCAACAAGTACAAGGGAGTCAAGGCAGCACATGAAATGGCTCTAAGAACTTGTGAGGTACAGAAGCGTGGGGAAAAGTGAACAGGGTTTCCTCAGAGGTAGATGGGAAATTGTTGAGGCCTGGAGAGGAGGGTTATATTGCTCAGCTATAATCCTCAGCTGGACTCCCCCCAGGATCAAAGTAGTGCCTCTTATGTGGGAAAGAACTTTAAATCTTACTATGTTCAATTGCTGCTGGGGAGAGAAGAGGTAACCTGCTAGTTTTGAATGAGTGAGCTTAGGTATTGGAAGCAATCGAGGCACAGAGCATCAGACCTGTGGAAAGCAACCTTGTTTCTGGTACTAAACTGAAATACAGCTTCTCAAATGCAAGTTCATGTTTTTCCCCACTCTAGGACATTTTGTAGTTTAGACTAATCCTCAAGCACATGCTTAATTATCTATCTGCATGACAGACAAGCAGAATAATGAACAGTCAAGAAGAAAGGAAAGCATTCTAGAGCAGTTGATATCATGTGGTGACCCATGTCTGTTCAAATAACTGTTTTTTTTATGCTGCTGGCAAGGTCAGGTATTGAGGGTGAACTAACCCATGGTTAGTGGATCGGGAGCTGTATCCTGTACAGCAGGAATTCTGTGGACACTGAATTGAGAGCTGTATCCTGTATAGCAGTAATTCTGTGGTCTTGGTAACGGATTAGTTACTTGGTATGAGCTCCAAGTGTGCTGCAGGGCAAGGTGTCCAGTCTGAACCTTGAACAGGTGAATAGGTGAGAACGTCAGTTTGGGATGACCTTGTGTCTTTGAGCACAGTTTGCCAGTACTGGAATGCTTTGCGCTCAATCCAAATTTGCAATAGGATACTGAGGGGAGGAAGGAGAGAAAAAAAGAGCCATGATTTATTTGAAATCTGTTCTTCAGTGGTTGATTTAAGGATATCTTTGGGTGGTCAGAAGGATGAAGCAGTACCTTGGTAGCAATGTTGTGGTACCTTCACCTGAAGGAAATTATTCTAGAAAAATACCTATTTCATCTAAATAAGCATAGATGTCTGAAAGCTGAACCCAGAAAAATTCAAATTAAATTGGAGATTTTTGCTAGGTGACGTTGATTAACTGTTGGATCAAAGTGTCAAGAGAATTGTGGAGTCTGTTTGCCTTAATTCCCTCAGGTAGAGACTAGAAAGTATAATTTGATCAAACGAGTTTCTGGCTTAAACACACAGGCAATTGGTTAACATTTTAAGTGCTGTCTCAAGCAGGAAATTATATTACTCTGTAGCGGCATTCTTTGGTTTTAATATGTCTGATCAGCTGGTGGGAAAAAGAACAGAACATTTTTCTCTGTCACTGAAAAATTAAAATTCATTAGAATTTGATCTAGAGAATAAAATAATTTTTGTAGCTTTTCATGTAGCATTTTATTGCAGAAGAAAAATAGAATTTCCGTATTTCTGCAAAGATAGTCCTATTTCATGAAAAACTAATGTTCAAGTATCATGTGTGTGCATGCATACTCTTGTATCTTGAAAATGCATTTCAAGAAGCAATGTTGCAGCAGTGGATTGTTGCATATCCGATATCTTAAGATCAGGAAGAGATGACTGAAGCTCCTTGGTGAAAGGTGTATGGTGTTTGTTTACCACCTACCGCTGTTCTTTTGAAACACATCTGTGAGCAGAATATTCTCAAGGGATGTTTATAAAATAAGCCAGGAGCCTGTCAGCCACTCAGCCTTTTCTCTGTGTTCTGGTGAATAAGTTAAATTTCCGCTGTGTTTTCCTATCAGTCTTGTAACATAAAAATAATCTGAAATCCACAGCACTGCAGACAGCTGGGAACCTGGCAGCCCAAGTATCCTTTTATGAAGTAAATTGGGCCTGGCAAAATTCTTCTCATACTGGGAAACTGTGCTGTCTTGCTGGAGTGCTGGGGGCCTCTTGCATGCTTTCACGTGCAACTCCTAGATAACATTTGCTTATTGCTAGAGAGTCCTTCCTTAAGTCCTCAGCTTTGTGCAGAGTTTTTTTGGTAAGATGCTTCATTTTGCTGGCCTTAGAGGTTTTTATTGACTCTGACTTTATTGAAGTACACAATGAGTAAACTGTTTCTGCTTACATGTGATTCCTTCCTTGCTAGTGCTGCTTTCAGGAGCTTTTCTGGTCCTGCTCAAGGAATAGTCCCTGTTTTAAAGATCAACAGTGGAATTCTTCATTAGAAGTGAAAAAGCTGTTCCTTTAAAACAAAATAAAATATCAAACAATCATCTGATACCTTTTGGGGTGCCAGCTTTGATGGCACCTCCTGCCTGATTGAAATAACATGAATTATGGGCATTTGAGCTTGAAAATATCAATCTGGAGATCACTTTTCAACTCTGGACTTAGTTACATGTAGGCTTTATACTGCATTTAATTTGAATGTCCTTTTGTTAGTAAATTTCTGTTAGAAAATTATAGATTACTCAATTAGATTCTATTGTCTCTGACCTTCTGAATTACTCCAGTTTTAAACATGGATCATCTGCTTTACTGTAACCTTTATTATTGGAAGGTGACAACAAAGGATCTGTTTCCTTCATTCTAAATAAAATGGAAGTAGGTGCAATTATTTTCATGTAGTGTTCTCTTAACCAAATGATAAATGTAATTTACCCGTATTTTGTATCAATGATGTTTTATAACTGGCTGAGTATTTTCTGCATCAAGGGTATAAAAAAAGCAAAACAAAAAGCCACAAGAACCAAGCAAAAAAACCTGCAACAATACCCTCTCAAACAAACAAATATCAAAAAAACCTTTTTCTAGAGTAGAAACTGAAAACTACTGAAACTTACCACAGTGCAGTGGGAAGCAGAAGATACAAACCCAGAGGTGTGCAATTTCAGCTGTTTGATGTCTAAGTCAGTACAGGGCTATGTTTTTAAAAAAACACCAAACTGTCCCAGACAAACAAATGAAGTGAAATAAACCCCAAAGCAAACAAAGGAAATCCCCAGCACAACAGAACCACCAGCTCGCTCCACACAAGTGTTTGTTGGGCACTGTCTAGTGCTCCAGCGGTGCAGTCCATGAGCTGGCCTGGGCAGCTCCTGCTGCGGCCCGAGGGCAGCGGTCACTGCAGCCAGGTGTCCCACAGAGCCCGGCCTGGGCAGGGCATGCCGTGTGTGCCAGGCTGGGCCGTGCCAGGAGCAGAAGGGGCAAAGATGAGAAATGGAGGGACGGGTGAGGGTCCATCCCACAGGACCCTCAGGCAGGAGCAGTGGAGGGTGGGTGAGGGTCCTTCCTCCATCCAGCCCTTGTGCAGCTGAAGGCCTGGAGCAGATCCGGGGGCTGGGGAGGCTGATCGGGGCGGACTGGGCCTGTGGGCGCCCGCAGGGGGCGCTGGCGGTTTCAGGGCTGTGCGAGGGTCTGCAGGGTAAGTGGGGCTGTGCTGGTAAAAGTTGGCTGAGCTGCTCTGAAGAGATGAAATGGGGGCCAAACTGTGGTCTCCCCATGAGCTGGGTGGGCTGGGGCTGCCTGGTGCTGCTTTGTACTGGGGCAGAGCCCTGTCTGGCCTCACCTGTGCCCTGCGGACAGGGGCTGGAGCAGTCCCTGGGCTTCCACTGACTGTTGTGGTATAGACAGAAATATCAAGCAGACGTATCTTTGGCTGTGCAGGTAAAGATCATACCTCTTTTGTGCTTGATCATACTTTTATGCTGCTTGTTAATGTGTACTCCTCTGTTAGGATGTCCCATGTCCCACTAGAGTTTTCCAATCACCTGGCAAAGGATGAGTGTGAAGGCAGCCTGCTCAAGTCCTTTGTACCTGTGTATTGAATATATGTCATTGCTTGCCAGACCTTGTTAGCACAGAACATGGTTCATGGATCAGGTTTCAACCATTGCAGGTGTAAAGCTAGTTTTTGTCAGAAAAACAAGGCAAATTGGGGTATTAGCAGTGTTGTACAGTGTGGTGTTTTAATTAATTTATGATTATTTCTGTGAGGGTCTTTTACAAAGGTGTGGTGGGATGCTGTGTCTTACGGCAACCATTATGTGAAGCTTCATCCTGCACTTGTCCATGAGAATGTATGTTGGATTTAGTGCCACAAGTGCCATCTAGGTAGTTACTGGACAATCAACAGTACCTGCACTTATGGAGATGTCACACGTCATGAAGCATCTATTTATTTCATCGGTATCAGAGTTTTTCACTCCATTTGTTTTGTGATAACACATTAGCAGCAAGTCCAAACTCTCAAGTTTTGCAGAAGTTCTGGGGCAAAACCACAGTAATATGTTACTATCTTTATCCCATAACAAAAAAAATTATGTAGAATATTAAGCATTCAGCGTCTTGCAGGACAGAATGAGATGTGACTGCAGGGTCATTAAAAGGTTTATCAGAGGTCTTTTACAAGAAATGTTGGGTGCAGTAACACTATTAGTGGCCTTAGGCTTCTCTGCATCTCGGTTCTAATTTATTTACCCAGGACCTTGATTTTGTGCAACTAAAGAGTTTCAGGACTGTATTAAGGTTTTCTCTGCAGGTCTGCAAACACTGAAGGGAGGTGTCTATAGTTTTACAAAGGTTTACTTGGAAGGAAGCAGTGCATCAGTCCCAGGTTTGCTGGCTTATCTAGGCCCTGATGCTACAT
Organism: Gymnorhina tibicen; assembly: GCA_013399875.1. Lineage (NCBI taxonomy): Eukaryota > Metazoa > Chordata > Aves > Passeriformes > Artamidae > Gymnorhina > Gymnorhina tibicen. Next base: position 3,807,452 of record VXAZ01001324.1, on the reverse strand, counting down.
TGCAGAACCACTTCTCCAAACTGTAATCTCTGATAGGGTAGAAAACTGCATGATGCAGCTTTTACCATTGGAGTACAGAAAACATTGTTTCTGGGACCTTAAAGGTTTATACTAGTGGTACAGACTTGGAACAATGAGACTCTGATTTATGTTCTCTACATGTACCTGCTTGCAAGTCCTATTTGTGTACAGAAAAGCTCCAAACAAATTGCATAGGCAATGTTCAGATGGTGACTTGTGAGAAAACTCAAGATCACAGATTTTCTAGGAGAGAATTTGATTACTAAATTAATTATTAACTTAGTATTAGGACATTTCTGATGTGTAGGATTTAAAGGAAGATTTGGTTCTGTGTAAGCAAGAGTATGTGATACTTCTTCCTTTTGAAGATGCTACCTGAACTGGTGAATCAAATCACAGTTGCACTCTGTTCATCATTCTTTGAACTAAAAGTTAGTATGTAGTCTAAAAGTATTCTAGTGACTCATTTTCCATGGATTAATCCTGGTTTCAGTGTGCAGTTGTTGCCTATTGTGTTGCTGCAGTTTAAGAATACTTTAGATGAGACTAAATATTTAAAGTTACAGCTGATAGTGAGTAAATTTTCTTTTGGTTTGAATGGTTTGTAAAAGGACTTTTGTGTGGTTTTGTCTGACATATGGTGTAGTGAATTCTCTTTTACTGTATAGGGGAAATTCTATCAAACCAGCAAAAAAAAAATTTACAAGAACACAAGCTCTTTCAGGAGTTGGTTTTGATGAACACTGAAATTTTTCCCCCTGTGCTTTTGACCATAGTACATCTGAATTGTTGGCAGTTAAGTATAATGATCTTCATTGTGTTTAAGACTGACATTTCTTTTCCTACAACTTATCTGTCCACTGAAGATGTAGTGTACTGGAAAAAGGCAGTCTTCAACTTCAATCCTTACTGAATTTCTATTTTTTTAATTAGTGACTGGAACTACTACTGCTCATTGGACAATAGTGTCTGCATCTAATAGCAGAATTAGCCTGGCATAATTAAGAAACAGCTGTGACAGAACCCATGGCAGCTAAAGCTCCCAGTACTTTAAGTCCTGCAATTGCAAGACAAGTGCAGTGGCAGTCTGGATCTGAATGTGTTAACAGAAAGGAAAAATGGATCTGCCTGCCCTGAGCTGATGTCTGCCATCTTACTATTATTGGCTACTAAGAGCTTCATATTCACACACCCTCTCCTCTAATCCCAAAAGGATCTCAATGGTACATTGCTATCACATTTTCCCCCACTGTATTTAATCTGTAATTTCCATCCACTTACCGTTGCCTCTTCACACACAAGGCCATTCAAAATATGTCTGTGTGACTTGAATTTCTGTTACTGAAGGAATATTTTAATCAAAATACCTGGTAATATTTGTTAACTTTTACCTGCTGCTTGAGGCGGCAGGGGAGGGGGTAAATCTTCTGTCTTTGGAGCAAAGTGTTAATGTGGTAACTAGTAAATATTCCAAAACATCCTTTGGTCAGAGAGGGAATAACCTGTGAATTTCAAAAGGTGGAATTTCATCTTGCCTACAGGCCCTACATCTTTACCTCTCCTGGTCATGGCCAAGTCATGCTACCAACTCTGAGGTTATTTTTTGCTGGCAGATAATGATGTTCAAACCAAGTACACAAAATGGCTTTGTAAATCAATGAGCAGATTTTCTTGCTTGGAATTGTTGCTCCTGCACACAGTGGCATTCCCTGGGGTTCCCTAGAGCAGGGCCTCCTCCATATGTTCTTGCTGGCTGCAGGAGCCATCGTTGCAGTGAAGGGGCTGTGCTCCTGACTGAGACCCAGATGGAGTGCTAAGGCAGAAGTTACTGATGCAGTCAATGTCAGTTGAGACGGAAAGAACTTGGATCAATGACTTTTCTTATTTTGACATGACTCCAGCCAATCATTTGTTGTAAACACAAGCTCTAGGAATCTTGAGAGTATAAAAATGAAGCATTTTGGCGTAGTGTGGGGTGGAACAGAGAGTGGATAGTGTGCTCATACTCGAAGGACCTTGACCCAAAGGCTGTGGTATTGCAGTGCTATTTTGATAGCTTCTTTGACGTAATGAAGTCAAAGATGTCTTTGCCTCTGGCTGGAGAAGTGCTTCTGTTGCGTACAGCGAAGATGGGAGCTGGTTCCAGGAGGCGCAACTGGGAAGCTGAGGTTACTCTCGGCGTCACAGGTTCTGAGATAAAGGCATATTTCTGCACATCTGAATCAGGGCAACTTCTGACCAACTTAGTACATAAAAACCTTTTTCTTTTTTTTTCCCTGACTTGGTAGCATTCCTTACTAGTCTGCTTATAACATACAGGTGAATCTGTGAGTGAATTAAACAAAAAAACCACACCACCTCAGGGGAGGACTGCTCACCTGCTTCCCCTGCTCCAGTGTGAGGTCCTTCCTATGGGAGAAGTTCTTCAGGAACTTCTTGAGTGTGGGTCCTTCTCACAGGCTGCAGCTCTTCACAAACTGCTCCAAGTCCTGCCAGCAAGCCTACTCCAGTGTGGGCTTCTCTCTCCACATACTTTCAGTGGATCAAGTATGTCATTATGTCAAAGTCCTCAAGCATGTAGGTTTAAAAGAGTAATAGTCTTACCCTGTGCAAAGACAAGCTTAAGGCTGAAGATGAGAGTCTGATTTCTTAGTTTTACTTGTTTTATGTAGATAAAATTTTGACTTTAGGGCTTGAACGGGTCAGAAATTTGCTGTCATTGCCTGTTATGCATGCCTGTTGATACTGATGCTCTGCAGTCTGTTTGGCCCCCCATCTTAGAAATGGAAACTGGTGAAGTACCTTCTTCAGTTTACTGGAGTGGTGGAAGATCATCTGTAATTGGTAGACTCTGACATAAATTTAAATAAACTCTTCTTCTCCTTGGAAAGAAAGTTTTTCCCTTTGAGGAGAAGCAATTTGTCCAGCAGGCTTGTATAGACTTACCAAAGTAAATAGATGTCAAATGTATTTTCTATAGAAGGGTGGTCATGGCAGGTAACAGTTTCTGTGTTCATATGCTGTACTCAGGGTGCCTTTGGAGTCCCAAAAACACCACCCCTTATTCACAGACCCTATTTAATTCCTGATGGTCCTAAGGCCAGAAGGATTCATGTCATACATCCCCTGATATTAGTGCCTGTCCTCCAGTGTCTGTGCTGGTTGTTTTGCTGTGATTCATGTATGCTTGTTAGTTGAAAGTTTTAGAGCTTCAGTTCAAGTTGGTTTGTGATGAACATCTTGCCACTTTCAATTTTAAGTGGGGAAAAGGAAAATTGTTTCTTCCTATAGAGGTCCATTGTTCATTCTTACCTTATGAGATGTAAATACTTTTTCCCATGCAGCTGCTGTGCTGAGTGGTTCCTGTTAGAAGATTGGTGGATCAAATGTTTTAAATAGCAGCAGCAGTAGTAGTAGGAGTGTTGCTGTGGCTGCTTTGGGAATGTGTGTTCTGTTCATATTTTCAAACCCATGTGGTTATGTATATATAGGGGCTGCATCTCACTAGCTGAGAAGGAAAAGTGTCTAGTGTAGGTGAGGATGACAATGACAGTGCTAATTATTTTATTTTTACAAATTTCCTTTTTTCTCCCTCCTGTTTTTTTTCAAATTCAACTCATGGTTCATTTTTCCTGGATGAAAGAAAGAAGACAAAAGCCACGAAGGAGTTATCTCTCAGATGAAAAAAAGTTACATGTTTATGAAGTACCAATGCATACATTTAATCCCAAATTGTGAGAGAGAAATCTGGGCAAAATAAAATAAGATGGGATGAGGGAATTTAAAATAATGCCTTCTCCTGTACTTGTAGGTCTCCTCCGGTACTTGCTTGACAATACCTCAGGTTGCTGCTGACAATATATTGTCCTATGAGTGTATTCAAGATGTACATCATGTGAGGATTGTTCTGTGGCACTGACACTTCTGTTGGGATGCTAGGACAATAAAAAAAAGTCCCAAAAGTATGTAGTCTTAAGAATTAGTATCTTCATGGATTAACTGTTTATTCTGTTACTTGCAAGTTACACACAGACTTATACACAAAAATACTGATAAAATTATGTAGTGAGACAACTCAATAGAAAAAAATACCCAGAAATGTCTGCTTAACATAGTTTATTTGATCAGTAATCAGTTTAAGTGTGCCTGACAAACCTTTTCTTTTAATTCAGCACTTCAAGGCTATTAGGCAAGTTTTCACATGGTGGCAAAGATGATGAGAAAACACATCACTTGCAGTAAGAAATAGTGCCACGGTACTGAAAACATAGTAACAACTTAGTGATTAAACTGTTTGTTCCCACAACTCCTGCTTTGCAGCACTCTTTCATTTATTTATTTAATGTGTCACACAATGCCATTGCTCAGCTAGAGGCTAAGAGGGAATGTAGGTAGACTGCATACCTGCAAGAGAAGAAAGAGGCCTGGAATGCTCCATCTGGAAAACAGTATTTGTAATACAGAGATGGGATCCTACATCTTGTGGCCCTGGTGTCCTTGTTATTTGCATCAAGGCACCAGCATGGATCAGTTCACTGCGGCAGCAGTCCAGCTGATGTGACTTGCATTATTATCAGATACCTGATTGCAGTCTCTGGATGGATGGAGGGTGGGACGTGACGGGCATAGCAATGTGTGTGGTGCTGCTGCTGCTGTGTGATAGTAATCTGTGATGAGGACAGAGGCTCACTCAGCGCTGCAGAAAAGTTTTATAAGGACACAAGGAAACTGTTTTGTGAAATTCTCATTGTTGCCAGGATTTTGAACTCTGATGTACTGCCAGCTTGTCCGGAAGATGTTTTGACAAACGTGTTTGGGCTGTGCAGAACCAAGAAGGTACAGGACTTCAGTTGTGAAATTGAAAAGTTTTCTTCTGTCAAAGATTTAACATATAATTTGAGACAAATTTGTGAGATTCCAAGGCTAAAATAGTCACAGTGTTGGATTCCAATGTAATATTTTATGATTTTTCTTTTCAAAGCTTTTAAAACTTCTTGTTAATGTGTAACTGTGTCAGTAAAATTTTGTGACAACTCCTCTGACTTTTTATGTGCTGTGATAAAATGTTCAGACATAGGGTCTTGCTTTTCTGTTTATTGATCACAAATCTCTGTGGTCTTACTGTTTTCAGTGGAGCAGTTCCTGGCCCATACTGGTTGCAGACTGTGCAATATAGTATTCAGAAAAATGTTTTTGTAAAATGAATGTAATTACCAAAACGTATTTTTGAACACTTGAGGTGTTAGTAGAAGAAAAATTCTGACATAAGGTCTTTGCTTTGATATTCCTTTTGGAAATGAAGACAACTGGATAAAGAAAACTACCAAAAAGAGAAGGAAAAGAGAAGAGAATGTCATATTCAGAGCAGAAGAAGCTTTTCAGATCTGTACAGCAGCAGAGCAATGCCTCAAACTCAGATGAACAGAAGTCCTCACTATAGTGGAGTGCTGCACGTACTCTATTGGCCCCAGGGAACCAGTCAGTGAAGAATATGTCTGACTTCTGAATTGGTCCCTCAAACACCTATTGAAATCAGAAATAACTCACTGAGCAGACGGAGGACGAAAAAAACCTCTTGGAGTTGCAAACCACTTGAAAAATTTTTTTCCGAGCTGCCAAATTTGCATTGCAAAACCCCTTGTATCTCTTGTATGACCTGATACAAGACATTATATTGGATATTCAGAATGTGGAACAGTCTGGTAGGAGGAAATAAACTTTTTAATATTCTGTTTTACTGTCAGGCATCTGCAAATTATTAAAGTATGTCTTTTGTAATGCTACAGTCTCAGACAGTTCGTATTGCTGCTTGAGTACTGGTGACAAGTTTTCATCCTCTTTATCTTGTTAAAACTTTCGTTTATGTTATGTTTAAGTGCTGTCTGGGCCTGTGTACCCAAGAGCAGCATCTTACCTGCTAGCCTGAAAATGGCAAGGAGAAAGAGTATTGCTTATACAGAGAATATGCAACAAATGGCATTGGATCGTGAGTTAGGACATTGTCAAAAGCAGCTGTCAAAGACAGTAAGTGTTGAAGATGACATGTGCTAATGAACAAGACTTAGTCATAGCCCTATATCGAGGTGAAAGCATTGGAACGGGACTATGAGGTTACAGTAGTCATACTACACGTGTTCCTTATTGGGCTTATAATCCATTTCTTACTGTTGTTCTAAGCAAGAATTTTTTTTTCTCTGACTCATTTGCCCTCAGGTATTTTCAATTTTATCATTTTTACAAAGACTTTGTAGTTGCCACTTGATGAGCATGACAGTGTTTGGCCTATATCACAGCAGGTAAAGAAGAAAGCAGTCATGTAAAGATGTTTCTGTCATGGTATCTAAATGACTGGTTTGGTCTGCAGTATAAAGTTTGCAGGTCCATTTTATAGCATGTATTTAACATTGGTTTGGTTTTTTTTCCCCTGATAAAACTGGAATTTTCACTTTGAGAGGTGGTGAAGAAGTGAGCTTCTTCATAGGCTTTGGAAAAGAGGTTTTTCTCTAAGATGCTTAGATTTTTTTTTTTTTTTGGAATTGCATAGGCTGTAGATTTGAGTCTGAAAAAAACTTCTCTTAATTTTGGAGGGGTTAATTTTCAGGTCTGTTTTCAAGTGCAAGTCCTGTAGACTATGATTGCTAGATTTTTGAACTCCTCCGGTTATTGTTTGTACTGTATTTTGAGTAGTTTGTAGAAAACCCAAAGTTATGTTCCTTTGAACAGGTGCAGAATTAGTACACCTTTTCCACTTTTAAAAGTATACTCTATTGTGGTGTGGTGCCTGTCTCATCCATTCTCTGAACTGTCCTTTGTGAGCTGCTTTCTGAGCCTTTGCTGAATTATTTATGTCTTTATTTCAGCATCCCCCTTAGACAAGGCACTGTAAACTCTACGACTTCTGTTGTCACATTCATAGTAACAAAGTGCAGGATAAAACCAAGTGAAGCTTTCATAGTAAAATGTGAATTTGCATTCTAATAAGAGAAAAAGGGAAATGTTAATGTAAAAAGAAAACCACATCCAGATGGAAGAATTTAATTTCTCTGTGTTGGACAGAACAGTATTTTATTTGTAAAAATCATCTAGTTTGTGCAGACAGTGTTTCAGCAGAATGTCTTACTCAAAAGTAGGATGGGGCATTCAGACACTCTTCCTAGTGCTTACTATTTCCTTTCTCAGTTTTAACCTAGCAAATGATTTGTGCTGGCTCTCAGCTCTTCTGTCTATGCTGATGAAGCAGCGTTTAAAAATAAGCTAATAAATGTCTTCAAATGGTTTGAAAATACACCCAGATCAACTGACATTTCCAAAATAGGTGGTCCCAAGCATAGGCACAGACTTAACCTTAGATTTAAATTCAAGTGGTAATCAGTACATATATCATGCTGATAGCTGATGAGAAACCAGGTGCAATTTATTGTTTTGTTTTGTCAATGTAGACTTAACACCCTCTGTTCTCAACTTATATGCAAAGGGAATTTCTTTCTGTAGTAAGAGTAAAGCTCTGATATTTCAAAAATTCAATACTATGCTTGATCAGTGTTAGATACTTTTGAGCATGGTACTGTTAATGTTGCAATGTCAGCGTTATTTGCAGAGTTTTTTGTTTCATGTAGTTGTACATTACCTTTCTGTGTTTTAAAAAATAGTTATTGATTGGTACAAGTAGATAAATCCCTATTTATGTAGCTAGCATGATAACAAGTACCTTTCTGTAACTCACTACTTCAACTGGCAGGCAGAAAACAAGAATTCACCAAGTAACTGAAACATTTTTCAGTTGCAAAGTAATTTTTAATGGGGTACATTTTGTCTGCCAGGAAGAGGAGGGAGGAAGGAAAAATAGCAAGCACAATATACAAAAGGATCTTTGTGTTCCTAATACTGGCTGACACGAGAAGCTTGCAAAACAAAACCAAATCTTTTGCAATGGAAATGAAGTGCATGTACAAAGAAGAGACCAAGGGTGAAATGGAAAGCAAATGAAGTCCGTCATGTAGTTTTGTTTGTACCTGCTAAAAATGAATCCTTTTACTTGAGAGTTAGTAACAAGTTGTATGCTTCAAGAATTACAACTAAAATGATGTGGTCTGTTTGCATTGGGAAAGCAAAGAGTAGAAAAGCTTTCAGCAGTACTCTTTCAAATCTGGGTGTTGGTTTGCCCTCCAAAGAGCATCCCAACCAAGTTGCAGCACAGCAAACAAAGACCAGTAGAACTGGCTCCTTACAGGGTTTAGAACTGACTTCTGTCTGCTATCACACTGCAGATACTCTTTAAACAGCCGTACCTTTGCTAAATTGTGGATAGTTTCCAGTGTCTTCATGGTGTTCTTAACATAGCAGTGAACAAGAGTTGTTCACTGGGTTGCTGCTTTGCTGTTCCTTTGGCTGTGAGATGGAGATGAGAATGTCTGTGCTTTGTTTGAAAAAACAGTTTCAAATTTCTGCAAAAAGAGGCTGTGTAAGTTCTTGGTTCATATCACTTGCTTTCTAGTAGTGCTCTCTAGAGAGAGACTGCTCCCAACTGCAGTCTTGTATTTTCCCTTGAATTGAGCAGTCCTTTCTGCAGCAGTTAGCTAATTTTTGGGAGAGCATTCTGTCTTTGTGTGCATATGTAGCATTCATGCTTGCTTTGGGCTTTTAGATGGTGCTGGTCTTGACAGCAAATTAGTAAATTAGTATGACAGATGCGCATTCTGGTGTATGAAGAAATAAACCTGTTAAATTTGGCTGTACCAGATTTTAATTCCTTTTGGACAAAAAAGATTACATATATATTTTTGGGTCAACTGAAATGTGGCTGAGATGTGTTTTCGTCAAGTGCTGTCTTTTAATTTACACAAGGTAAGATTTTTGAAGCAACCACAGTAATTCAGTCAAGCAGTATCTACATAATCTGTTTTAGTTGTTTCAGGTCTTTTATGACCCAGTTTTCTTGCATAAAAATTCTAGCAGTACTGACAAAGCTCCGTGTTCTTATTTTGGCACAACTGTACCTTCTTGAAATTGCTCTTTTTAGTTCTACATAGTAATAACGTGGCTATTTGTGTGGTAAATCTGGATTGTTCTGCACTGGCTCTATCTGTTTTGAATGCTCTTTCCTTTTTGGTGTGCTGTGTTTTTGGCTGCTTCAGCTGCAGCTGCTGACCTTTCTTTAAATTCTGCATTTTAATTCCTCTTTGTCACATAATGACCTCAATGCAGCCAGCACGAGGTTCTTCAGCCAAGCTGCAAGAATGAACAGGTTCTTCGAACAATTTGTTTTGTATGCTTACCAGAAACTAAGTATGTCATTGCCTTTTCTGTTTCTTTTTTTGTACTTGTGCTTCAGGGGTGCTGTGTTTTTCTGGTGGGAGGTTTGTTTTGGTTTAGTTTTGGGCTTTTTTTGTTCTAAACCCTATCCTAGTGGGCGATTTCTGCCATCCTGAGTGAGGGCTGAAGTTGGATAGTCTGTCATATTTCCTGTATTTGTAAGTGATGAATTTCTGCGAATGGTTTTGCTCAAGGAACGGCAGCTGGTTCCTGTGTCTCAGAACATTAGTGTCTGACTGCTGAGCTCAGGTTCATTGAATAGAAATAGCAAAGCTTTCTGTAGCTGGCTCTGAACTGGGAGTTGAACTTCGCAGGTGAGAGTTTAGTGGAATCCCACAGAGTAAGGTTTGTTCCTAAGAATACTTGAGATCAGTGGGAACAATCAAATAATGAATTTAAAATATTTCCTTCAATATACCAGTGTATTAAACTAGGATATTCCATGATATGAATTACTACTCAAAATATTACTTCTTTTTTTCTAGAAACTACTTTCATTACTGTATTCTAGGCCCAGACTGCTCTTCACAGCATTGCTACATGGCCTTTCAAGGCCCACTTGTTGACCAAGCTCTTAAACCCCATGCCTTATATTGTAACTGAGGTTTCTTGGGCTGCAAGTAGATAGTCAAGAAACACTTTGTGTCACCTTACAACAGGATATCTAGATCTGATTCTGTCTTGTAACTGGTCAGTTAAGAAAAATAGTTGTAGGACCCTCCTTTGAAAAGCCTTTGATCACTAGAATTAGTTTTGGAGAGTGAGCTAATATGGCACTGAAAACTCTGAAGCTTTCTGATTTAAAACTTGATGCCATCAGCTGTGTCTGTCTAATTCTACTCTGCTATATTTAGTTCTTTTTTTCTTTTTTTTTTTTTATTGCAAACAGCAGGTTGTTTGCTTGGACAGGAGCATTTCATGGCAAGTAGAGGCGGTGTCTCCAGGAGATGGAAGCTAAACAACTATGGTAGATGTGGAGTTGTGAATGCATGAAAGTAAATAGCCAACACAGTGGGAGAAAAGTATTAAAGACCTCATAAGATGCAATAACTTAAAGAAATAGTTTAATGTTGTATTAAGAAATATTGCTTAAACTGCTTGACCACATTCAAAGAAACTGCCACCAAATCCTTCCAACAAACATCTTGCTGAGGTTTTCCTGAGTCGAATAGAGATGATTTTTAGTGTTTTTATTTTCAAAGAGAAATGTCTTCATCGTGGATAGAACTTTTTTCTGAGATGATGGCAGCTTACAGTAGATGGTAGGCTTGCCTTGAAGCAGAAGTAAATAACCCTAAATAGAGGACATAAAGCATTAAATTGCTGAGTGTCAGTCCAGTGCCTTCACCACAAGAACACAAAAATTCATCTTGCATGCTGTAGATAAAACAGTGAAGCAATAAGCTGGGCTTTTTTGGACATGTGCACACCAGACTGAACTGGAAATAAAAAATACTTCAAAGCTGTTTTATCGTTTATCTTGGGGAAGAAATAATTCACTGCAGAGGAGAATGAACTTCAGATAAGAGCCCTGACAGTGATATAGTATGATATAGTGTATTACCACTTTATTTTATAGCATCTTTGGTGAAAATGATATCTCAAAGTCTTTGTGTGGTTAGATAATACAGATATAAAGTTAAATGGTAGCAAGGAGAGAGAAATTAAGACTTCTAAAGAAAGAGGAGACAATCAGTTTCTAGATAGCATTTAGAAGATAGATGGTACATCAGTATGGCAGAGGCTCTTTTTTTTTGAAGAAACCTTTTTCTAGATATGGCAGGTAGAGTGGGAAAGTATCTGTTTAAAGAATGGCAGGCAGAGAAGTGCATGTGTAAACAGACTGCTGAAGTTTGCTCTTGCTTTCCAGTACCTACTTGGTAGTGCACGAGCTGACTTTGACAGTTATTTATATAAGTTTCTTCTTCATTGGGTTACATTTGTGCTTATTGTAGTTAAATTATTCCTGACTTGTGCTGACTTAAGTGAAGTAAAAGTTGACTGTTTTATTTGTGTGCCTCACTCTTCATGGTGAGTTTTGGCTTTTGCTTCCCTTCCTCAATACAAAGACTGTCCTGGGCAAAACAGTCTTGACTTGGAATTTTTTTTTTTTTTACTCAGTTTGTTGCTGGTTCACATGATCTGCACTTTACACCTGATACAGACTATTCTATTCCTGACCAGGAGGTGTTTTTAAGAAGCTTGGCTCAGCGTGACATTGCACTGCATATCAGAGAACCTCTTCAAAACTGAAGCTGGATTGAGCTGTGGAATCTGACTTGGAGAAAAATGCCAACATGCTAGAGAGGAATTTATTTACCCTGCTGTTTCTTGTCCCTTTAATTTGATGCTAACTGAGCTGAGTATACATGAGAGAGGCCACAGTGAACGTGATAATAGCCTTTCAAGTGCAAATGTGTGAAGTAAATGCAATACATGTATGTATGGTCAGGATGTGCACAGTATTGCCTTCTGTGGTGTTGTCAGCTGGTGTGTGGCTGCCACTGCCCAAATGTCTGCTGCTCACTTAGCTACAGAGTTTCGATTATGCGGGGCAGCCTCAGTATTATATGTCCATTTTGTACTGGGTAGGAGCTTCCCTGCTTCTGTTCCTGAACTCCCACCTGGAAGATTTGTCTCAGAACCGGTTCTTTCATGCAGTGCGCAAGAAGCCAATCCCCACACAGTCGAGGTATTTGAACAGAGATTAGCAAACCTTTGCTTATGAAGTCCTAGTATGTTTCTGAACGTGCTTGTGTGATCTGCAGCCTTTCTGTTAACACAAGTCTTTGGAATGGATGCTTACTTGAAAAAATTTTCCAGAAAAATTTTTCTTTTCTGTACCTTAATGTCCCAGCTGCTCACTTCTTCAGTGTTTTATGAGAATGTCAGGACTCTGCATTTCAACACCGTAAGGAATTCTCATGTGATTTAGTGGTAGGAAGAGTGAAGCCCAGAGCCAGTGTGTATGAAAGAAAATTATTGTCTCTGCTATTTTAAGCAGCAAAGGACGATATTGTGCTATTTCAAAGCTGTAAGTCACTGCTAAATATCCATGGACACACATTATTTAATGTACAGCTGTTCATTGCTAACTGAAGGCTCAACATGGATAATTTGGTGTCAAAAGTTGTTAATGTAGAAATGCAGTTCCTAAAATAAAATTACTGTGTTAATGCTGTTTCCCAATGTTCTAATGTCTTAATAATGCAAAGGATATAGCTGATATTGTTTGTTCATTTTCCTATATATTCTCAATCCTATTCCTACTGACCCATCAGGAAATTTACTAGCATGTCAGTCTTGACATAAAAAACTTATTCAACAGGTTTTATTTGAATGTGAATATCCCATTCACTCAAATTCAGTAATAGTACTGTTGCTGCTTCAAAATGAATCCCAGGAGCCAAGCTAGCAAAGGATACCTGGGAGAGATTAAGCCAGGGTTAAGTCTGGCTGATCTAACCCCATCTGTGTTCTTTGACTGACATTCTAGTTCCACAGCCCTTGGGAGATACTGACAAGAGGGTGAACATGGCACATGTTTTGTGGAGGTGATTAAATCAAACCTTTTGATGACAGTCTTGACAAACTAATAATGCGAGGAAAAAAAGGTCTTTTTCCTTTTACCTCTTATCTTAGTTTATGATAAGACTCTAGATTTGAAAAGTAGAATGTAGTTTAAAAATTAAATTATTGTTAAAATATTTTTCTCCTGCAATTTCTTTCTGAGAATAAAAGCTTAGGATAGGGTTGAAAGTAATTTTTAATGACAAATGGATAGAAATGACACCAAGATCTTCTCATAACTAAAGAATCCAGTGTTTAGCTGTAAGTCTTCCATGCTCCTAGGTTGTTCTTAGGAAATCAGCTGTTAATCTAGCTAAACATTATCATTCTAGCATTCTAGTGATGGCTGAACAGAGGGGAACCAAGTCACCGTGAAACCATTAACAAAAGATAACAATAGCAGATTGCTGTGTATATTCTGTTCAGTATTTTCTGATTTGAATAACACAAGATAGGGAGGTTTTGAGTGCTTTACCAAAATATGAGTGAATATTTGAAGGGCTGTAACTGTTTTTGGTAGTGCCTGATGAATATACTTTGAATATATGGTTTCTTTTACATCCTTTATATACTAGTACCAGTCACGTCATGCAGTCTGGATCATATAGAAAAATTTTGGATAATCTGTCACGGTTGCAATAGCTCTGCTGATGCTGGGATCAGTGTGGTAAGTGAACGTGTAAATTGTTGGCACACGAACTACTGTGTTTTTTAGATCCATCTCCAAGCTTCAGTGCGGTACTGGAATTATCTTAACTCATGTACACTGCTTTCTGGATTCTGCGGTTGTGTCAATAAGGGTAGTACAGCCTCAGGAAGTTTTTCTACAAACGTCAGAGATTGAGCATGTGTGGTTCCATGTGGGCTACGGTAATGGATGCTTTTTGCAAGTTCTGCCCGCAGGGGAGTTCACTATTGTTAATATAACTAATAATTATCTAGTTAATATTCAAGAAACTCTTAATACTTCTCAGAGCTAAACATCTAGAGAAGATTAAAACACCTTTGTCATTCATGCACTTTCAAACAGTTAATTTGAAGATTTTCAAATGTTGTGCAAACAGAAGAACTTTGATGTTCTATTAGTCCTTTGCTCTAAGTACCTAGATGTACTACCTTTAATTTCAGAAAATGTACTTCTGTTAGGCAGGTTCTCATAAGAATGATGGAATTTTATCCCAAATTATTGGGACTTTGTATATGAAATATTAAATAAGGCTATCCTAGCATAGTTTATAAACATAGGCTACTTCAAGTGTTTATTCTAATAAAGCTGAGGTTGTCTGAAATGACTGAGGTCTAACTCAACAACTGTATTTCTGATGTGATGACACCTGTGCTCTGGAGAACAGTCAAAATAATGAGCGTATTGTTGGTATCCTTGTGCAGGGTTTATCATTCTGTTGAAAAACTATTTCTGGGGCTGGTTTTAGTGGGCTGATAAATGATTTCAGATGTCAGAGCAGGATCCATATCAGAACGTAATGGCTGAGCAGTCTCATTCTAGATCCCTCTAAACAGTTTTCAAAATGCTGAACTGTTTGAAATAGAATATGATGACTGAAAAACAAGGCCAAACTGGTGTAGTGTAGTCAAGTGCTGAAATACAGCATATCTAAGTGATAGTGAGAATGGTTCATAGGTATTTGTAAATTTGCTTAGCACTTTTATTCCTACTCCTAAATGTTAAGTAAGGGTGGCTATCAAAACTTCCGTCTATAAATTCAGAGCCCCAAATAAAGGATGCTCAAGGCAAAAGTTGAAGTGTGTAATTGATAAGCATAGCTGGACAGGTAGTGAAATTTAGGTTAATTATTGTGCATGTTCCTGTGCCTCATTTGGAAGGGTCTTTTTCTGGTTCCCTTAAAATGGAAATATATAGCTAGCACAATATTTTTTTTTTAAGACTTACTAATTAATTGTAATGCACAGACTTAACTGTTTATCTTCATTGACAGTGTTAAAAGAATAAGATATGGATACTACAAACAGTATTTCATCCAGCTTGGTGAACCACTAGGGGACCCCCAGAAATAGTATTTATATGAAGTTGACTCTACTGGTACCATCCTAGAAGCAGATGTGTGATCTACACAGAAAAGCAGCTGCTCCCAGTGTTGTGAAGAATATGAAGTCTACCTACACATCTTGCATTAGGGTTACATTCATTCTCTTTTTCAAGTTCTTACTGTCTCCTGGATCTCATGCAGGCACATTGATTCAGGCTTCTAAAGACTGGAAAACTACAACATTTCCCAAGGATGCAGAGAGGAAAAGGAAAGGAATGATTGAGGGGAGCCACCTTGGAGTAGAATGCAGAGGAGAAAAGAATGGCAAGCTTTGATCACAGGGATGATAAATACAAACGATAACATCTTCAGTGATTCCAGAGGGAAAGATGGGCTTCTAGTGTAGAGCTACTGGACTAGAACAGGTTTGCCTGTAAATCAATAGGGCATTGCAAAATAGCTTGATTATATATTATTTCAAACATATCATTCACTGTTTCCCCTAATAAATTAAGTTAATAATAGTTGTCTGATATAAGCCTTGTAGCCATAAAACTCAAGATTCCCCCTTAACAGGTAGATGAGGGACTCAGACAGCATGTAGCCCATCTTCATTTTTGACCTTGTGCCTAAACAAAGGCCAGCTAAAAGGAGGAGGGGAGTAGGCACTTTGGGACACTAATTCAACTTAATGCTAAGTATGATTGAAGCTGTCTCTGTAGGCAGTAAAGTATACACTCCATAAGGTCTAAGAATAATGACATGTTGTAAATTCTTTTAATTTTAATTTTAAAAGCTTGCTCAAAGGTAGAATTACTAGAAGCACATCAGCTCTAGTGTGGATCTTGGGTCTGGTTTTTTTTTTTTTTTTAACCTACAGGCTCACCAGGCAGGAGTTATTCAATTAGAGCTCTGGCTTTAAATGTATAACAACCTGGGTACAGATTGTGTTACTAATGTGGAATCATCCAGAGCAGAAAACACATGAATTATTTCAGTGGTTTGTAATTTTCCTTTGTAATAAGTTTGGGTTAAAAAAACCTAATTAAAAAAAAAAAAATACACAGTCCTGTGCACAGTCCTGTTACATCTCTTTAGTGTGGAGTCTAAATTCTGCCCCTACAATGGGTGTGTAGGGCAGTAGAAGAAAAATGAAATGTAACCCATTGTCATAGCAGGCATAAGCTTGCAGCCTATGTAATTACCTATCTCTAGCCAGGCTGAAAAAAATCTTTAACCTCAGAGTGAACTCCAGCCCTAGACCTCTACACTAAGAGTAGAGAAATGCCATGCTCCAGCAGTCACTTAGATGAAACACAACATCAGAATATACTTTCATAGGCTGATTTCCTCCTGAAGGCATGGACATTGCTTCTTAGCTTATATTGGAAATGTAGTTCTCTACAGATTAATTTTCTCAATGGGTTCCTCTAGGCTTTAGAGGTTATTTTTATGCTATTTTTGAAAAAAAAAATTGAAGTATAATTTGCTATTAAAGGCAATTATGATCGCTGCTGTCTGAGAAGAGTCATTCTTGGAGCCTACCAGCACATTAGATATTGCTGCAAAGGCTGCATTTCCACTATCAGAACTCTCACATCCCATTTGTGCCGCATTCTAGTCTTACATATGTCACTCTATGCTGTTTTGATATGGATACTTTAAAATCTTTGCTATTAACTTTGTTTTGGTTTTGGGTAGACTTCTGTGCATCTTGTTTCTCTACCAGACTGCAGTGGTCATTAACTTTGACTAGTGACAAAATCCATTTTTCCCATCCAGTGATCAAACCTTTCTATTCTGTGCAGTGTTCATAAGGTGTGAAGCGGTTAAGATGTAGGAGTAAATAATTTGGATTTTCTTATATGATCAGATGTGCAAACAAGTATGTTTGCCACCAGCAGTGACCTCAACTATATCGAGAAACTGGGGTAGCCTCAACCAAAAGGGAGACAGTTGTCTGCCTTCCACCAGGGACAGGTTTCTTAGGACCTTCCCTGTGCAAGCAACAATACTGGAGAGGCTGTGAATCTACGTTTATCAGTTCTTGGCAATTCAGTTGGGTGTTTGCCCAAGAGATGGCATGGAACCCTCAAGTTAAAGGGTATAGAGATTAGGGATGGCTCCTCTTGGGGTCTGCCTCCCTTTTGACCTGATCGTTTGTGAGCCACCTCTGCTTGCACTCGGGGAAATATCTGCTGAACTTCCATAATCATTACATAATGGTGTTGTGAAGCAACACTGAGTTAATTTTTTGCAAGTAATAGTATAATGTCATGAGAAAGTATTTCTTTACCTGATTTACTCCTGATTAGGCCTTTAGTTAGCACTTACAGGATGTTTTTTTCTATGGATATTCCTAGAACAAAAAACATTGCATCAGTTTTCACACAGACTGTTGGCATTCAATCCGATGTACAGCTGTAATTACAGTTAATTGTGAACTCTGTTTTAAAAGAGTGCTCTATATAGGACAAAGTTTCATGACTGATAAATGCTGAAAGTTAAAATCAGCAGAAAGTTCAAGTACCAAGTGACAGCTAACTGTACCTACTGTGGAGAGGAGTAGTGATGATTAGGTAACTCACAGATTAAGTACTTATATGCTTAACGTGTTTCCTGAACAGAGATCAACTTACTCATACACATCTGCTTTCTAAACATCCAAAGGGACTGGTGTATCACAATGAATGTAGTTTTAATGGTGGCATATAAAGCTTTTTGTTAAGGAAGGACCCAGGAGGAAGCTTTCTTTCAAATGCAGTAGACTCTGCAGTAAGGAAATGTATCTGAATGTAATTCAAAAGTTCTTTACTTCTAGCACCAACTCCTGTTATAAATGCACTGCTGGATGCAGGAGGTTAGGTTTTTTTACAAGGCGTTCATTAAAATGTTGTTTTATGTTAGGATTTTGATGATGTTATATGCTGGTAGGTCTTTCCTCTGATGTATTCCAAATGCAAGAAAATTTTGCATTCATTAGAAGTTAGAATTTAAAAACTGGTAAGAATAAGTTCTGTTAGTCTCCTAAACCCATTGCATCTTGAAGAGCTTGGAAAGGTATTCAGTCCAATCTTGCATTTAAATGGGAGCTATGCTCCTACTCTGCTTCATTAGCCTGCCCCTGTCAGACAAACACAGTGTATTGGCTGCTGCCTGGGGAAGGCACCTGTCACCTATGGAGAGAGAGAAGCAATCATAGACAGCTGGGGAGGGGCAGGTGGTGTGTCTGTGTGTCATTCTGTGCCAAGAAGTGGTCCTGTTTTTTATTAAAAGCTATTTGGAGATCTGCAAGCATATCTTGTTTTTGTTTTGCAAAAAGACAAAACAAATCTTTTGCAATACAAGTTTAACCTAACAGCGACCCACTGACCACGCTTACATTGTCTAAAAGTCATAATTAATTGTGTGACTGGTTACTGGAAATATCTTTGAATATGGTTTGTTTCTTGAGCAGAAAATCCTCGCTTCTCTGTTTAAAAATGTGTATCGGTCCCTACTGAGGTCTATTGAGTCCATAATGAGCAAGTCTGTCCTTTTTTTTTTTTTTTTTTTTTTTTTTTTTTTTTTTTTTTTGGTCCTGTCTGAATAGCTGTGAAGAGTGAGTACACCTACACCATTCCACAGTATGTCTTTCATAGAAGTATAGAAGTGACTCAGCAGGGATGTTCAATTCTTTGACCTCTGACAATCCCTTAAACTTGAGTAAAGGCAGAAAAATCTCCAAATATGAATGTTCTCATGGTGGATTTTTATAGCTGCTACTCTACATGTTTCAAAATGGTAAGTTCAGTTCTTAATTCTAAGGAGAGGATCAAGTGACAAGAGAAGTGAACTCTGTACTTAACTCGCAGCTACCTTCTGGAATAGTTTTTCCACAGCTTGACATTTCCCTTATTGTAAAATATATCACTCCTTATGCATTAGGCTCTTTTAATTTCAGAAGCCTGCCGGGATTGATGTTTCGTAAATCCATCTACATGTGTAATCCTTTCCTATTACTTGGATAAATACTTCGACTCTCCTGCTCCAAGCCAGAGAACTAGAAAAAAATGGATCAGTTCTTTCATAGGAAAGGAAAAAGTCTGTCTACAGACAGAATCAGTCATCTCTTTCTAATCTTTTAAAACTATACAACTGAGTAATACATTTGGGTTTGCTTGGGTTTTTTTAGCAGAACTGAGACAGAATTGGGACATTATTTCTTGGAAAACCCCCAGCCTATAAAGTTACAGGGTATTTTGCTCCAGCTTCAAGGGGTTTTAGGTCTGTACTTCAATTTTAATATGCAGACATCCTTGTCTAGTCATCCCATTGTTGCTACAGGGTGTTCTATGCTTTCATCAGAAAGCTAACATCATTTGTACCTGCCTGAGCTTGTACATTTGAATTTCAGAGTGACTTTGGGGTAGCTAGGTAGACAAGTTGCCAACTGGTGTACCAGAACTGTGGTAAATAGTCCTCTCTGTAAGTGCTCACTAATTTCTGTAATGTAAATATGAACTGAAAGCAGTCTCATAGTCTGTTGGAGTAATTTTGTTCTCAGCTATTGTAATACTGCATATTCTAAAAATCCTGTCCTTCTCCGTACGGCTTTCTACACAACACCTTTATGTGAACCCTACCCTAGATAAGAAATGCCAGAGACCAAGCAGACTACTCCATCACCTTCTTAACATGTTTATATAGTTAGAATTTGTCCTCAAACAATTAAGGTTAGTGGGGTTTAAAAGTATATTTTCTGTTTGTGGCGTCTTTGTTTTAATGCTTATCTATCCATGCATGTCGAGATGGGGTTTATCCCAGGAAAACTTACATTATTGTTTGCATGCTAGTAGATATGGAGCTGGAGCCTCTCTTTGCTAGGCTCTGGACAAGCCTATATTAGAAGAGAATTGGTGCTACAGCTGAAAATATCCACAACTAGACCCATCAACACCATTTTTCAAGTAAAAGACTCAGGTGAGCCCTTTCTCCTTGTTGTGTGGCACCAGTACTTCCTGTAATTGCAATGTGACCTGTGGGATGCTACCTGGGGAGAAGTACAGGAATGCTACAGGTCAGCTAAGGTAGAACTTTCCAGAGAACACTGAAATGTAGAGGATCTTATTGCAGGACATGTTTCGGATGTGCTTATGAGAACCATGTAAATGGCAAAGGAAATGGAGACATTATGCCACTCATGGAAAAAGGGGTTATGTGTCTTACAATCGCCACCATCTAGTGTCTGGTGCACTTGAACTGCACTATGTGGTGTGTCCACAACTGATTATGTGCTGGTTTATATGAACATGCAGCTCTGAAAAGGGATTTTGTTTTCCTAGATTCTTGTTTTCACCTGTATTAATATGTGGGCTGGGGTAGAATTAATTTTCTTCATAGCAATTAGTATGGGCTGTGTTTTGGATTTGTGCTGGAAATGGTGTTGATAGTATAAGAACTCTTTTTGTTACTGCTGAACAGCAATTCCACAGTCATTTCCTGCTTCTCACCCCACCCCACCAGGAAGGAGGCTGGCGGTGCACAAGAAGTTGTGAGGCCACAACAGCTGATGACAGCTGACCCCACTCGATCAAAGGAATATTCCATACCACATAGTGTCATGCTCAACACATGAAGCTGAGGGGGGGAGACGGGGAAGGGGCGAAATTCAGAGTGGTGGCGTTTGTCTTTCCAAGTCCTCACTGTGCCTGATGGAGCCCTGCTTTCATGGGGATGGCTGAACACCTGCCTGCCCATGGGAAGTGGTGAATCAATTTTGCTTTGCTTACTCATGTGGCTTTTGCTTTACTTTTTATTGATTTTTCTTTATCTCTACCCACAAGTTTTCTCACTTTTACTCTTTTTTTTTTTTTTCTCCCCATCCCATTTTGTAAGGGAGTGGGTGAATCACTGTGTGGTGTTTAGTGTCCTGGTGGGGTTAAACCACAGCAACATTTTATGAAACAAAAAAACCCAAATATTAGTAATTTGAGAGAGGATGCGATTTTTTGCTAAAGGATGATAGATTACATTTATTCTTAATAGATGTTATAAACCAAAGAAAACACAAGATGAATGAAGATATACTTTTTATATTTACTGTATACTGGCCAAAACATGCCACTTCTCTAGTCAACCTTCTATGCCTCAAACTGACAGTAATTAGGATTACTGTAGTGAAGGGGACCCTGAAGAATATTAAAATGAAGCTTGTGCTAAAATATGCTTAAGCTTTATAGATCAGACCTAGCACTCTGAATATCCTTTTGCAATGAGAAGAGTCCTGTAATATATAAAGCATCAGCTTCAAAATTGCCCTCTGGGGAGAGAATGAGCTTGGATATTTTGGTCTTGATTTTGATTTCTGTAAGGCAAAATGCTGTGGGCAAATATGAAATCTGAAATGCTGCTCTGGGAGATAACACTGTACTATTTTATCAAAAATTGGTTTTCTTTTTTGTCTTGTCGTGTCCACACCCCACAGCCCCCTGTCAATTACACTTTAAGTTTGGTGAGAATGTTCTCCCAGAATTCATGAAATTAGAAGTAAAGATTTAAAAGTCAAGATGTGGCTTTATCACAGAAGAATTATTCATCTCAGTTGCAGATGTTTTTCCCTTGCAAACAAGGGGTTAAACTTTATAGGAAGTTTGGCTGTGAATTTGGACACTGTAGTCTAATTGGATTTCATTTCATGTGCACATTAACGTAGGCTGTAAGTGGGTCTGAAGCAGTCTAGCTGATGGATGACTTTTCTTCCTAAGGTGGCACATTGCCACTGGTGCCGGAGACTCCTTAATGCACTAGAGGAGATGTGGCAGGTGCAATGTTCCCACCAAAGGCTTGGAATGCCTGCTCTGTCTGGCTGAAAAAGAATGGATGTGTCCATGTTATGTCTTGTGCATTCTAGCATGAGTCCCATGACGGTTATGTTTTTTAAGTATGACTTATACAAAATATAATTTTTTACCAGGTACTGAATTTTCTTCTAAACTACAACAAGATGCTCATTCCTCTGTGTATTTTGTTATCAGCATTATCCACTTGGCTCGCTTAGTCACAAAATAGGCAGACAGAATAAAGCCACGAAATGGTAGCCAAATTGGCAATAACCTGAACACACTGCCTGCATCTTTTACATCTGCCTTGAACTTTCATGGCATCAACAGTTGTATGCATGCTCTCTGAAAAATTATGTCCTTTTCACAGAAAAAAAAAAATTAAAAACCTCTTGGAGTTTACTGGAAGGCATGTGCTTATAAAAGGTCCTTGGACATGACTTGATAACCATTGCAGTTTGAAAACAGAACCACGAATACACTCCCCCTGCCCCCCAAAAAACCAACTGGACAAACACACTCCCCCAATCTCCCAACCCCCAATTTTTTTTTTTTTTTTTAATTAGTCATATTTGTATGGCATCAGTTGCCAGTTTTCAGTATTTCCAGGAGTAGGGAGGCAAAAATGTAAAAATTGCCACTAATACTACTATTGGAGGCAAATTTCAGCTTACTATCACTCTCGGCTGTTTCTAACACTAGCTGCTGATAACTGAATTTCCACTTCTGGTAATCTACTCAAACTACTTACTAATGCAAAAACAGTGAGTCCCTAGATTTATTGATCTGTTGGAGTAAACCTCTTATCCAAACATAGGAAACGTAATGCTTATTTTTGCAACCTATTCTGTAGTGTGCACAAGATTAACATATTTTTTTCTTGTTGCTAACTATTGGGCAGAGAGGGAGAATACCAAAAATTGTGGTTAGGCGTTCATAGCTAATGTAGGTGTGTTACAGTCACAACAGCCATAATCTGAGTATGTGTGCATTTCTGGCTTGAAGATGTGCTAACATTTTTTTCAAGGAATGGGGGTGGGATTTTTTGTCCATGTCCATAGACAGTAAAATGGTGAAGAGATCTGCCTGTTTGCTGATGTATTTATTGGACTTGAGACTTATGATATCCCCATGTATTTTCTGGGTAATTTGGCTGAACAGAGGAGTGTGATATTTATGTGGATTGCTACCTTCAGAGGATACACAAAGCTCATTGCATGGAAAATATGAAGAAAAAGGACTTGGCATGGTTTGAAGGAAGAGAATGGGAGTATGAATTGAGACAGAGGTGTTAAGTGAGACAGTTTGGTAAAGGGAAAGGTGAAAGGTCAGAAAAAATTAAAATGGGAAGAGGAGAAAAAGAGATGAATAGAGATAAGCGTACCAAAGGGACAAGGAGGATTGACAAGAAAAAGATGTGTTTGTGACTGGTACTACCAGTCTCTGCCCCAGGTGGAGAGCAAGGCAGCAGTGTGATGATGTAAATTAAGCCTTATACTTCTCTGGTACAGGAATTGATTGACCCATATGCTGTTTTTTTTAAATTTTCCTATCTATAGTCTTAAAACACAGTAAGCAGTAAGAACATGCTTTTTAGAATTCACTTTGGAGTGATAATCTTGCAAAGTTGTTTTCCAAGTAGTTTCGAGAAGCATAGAGCCTTGCAAAGTATACACAAATCCT
This sequence comes from Gymnorhina tibicen, assembly GCA_013399875.1. Lineage (NCBI taxonomy): Eukaryota > Metazoa > Chordata > Aves > Passeriformes > Artamidae > Gymnorhina > Gymnorhina tibicen. Next base: position 3,784,036 of record VXAZ01001324.1, on the reverse strand, counting down.
CATGGTTTTAATTTTTTTTTTTTTTTTTTACAAAGCACAATTCCTGCTTCATTCTTTTTCTTTTTACTCCTGCTTTCCAAGAAAGCAGCTGTTGGAGTATGTGTTCTGAAGTCGCTTTGTAAAGAGTCAGGAATCAAAGTAGATCCTTTTGACTTGCATAAAAGTATTCATGAGTGTTCAGTAATCGTCACTGTTGTAACAGAAAAGTAAAAATTAACAGTTTGTTTGTGGTTTTAAGACCATAATCTGAGATATTAATTTGTAGCAACTGAATATGAGCTTGCAATTAAAATCAACTAACCCTGTATTTGTATCTGGAAATGTATATTTGTATTTGTTATTAAGTTGATTTCTTTGAATTGCCATTTACATGCAAGATGAACATTTTTAACAATTACAGTGCAAATCATAAATGCAATTCATGCCTTAAATGGTAGCTTACTGCAGTTGGTGATGCCCCTTTGCTGCCAATTACCCAAATGTAAACTCACTGGATTTTAAATTTATTTTTCACATAGCGCCTCAGCACTGAGAGAAGGAAGCTTAGCCACAAACAAATCAAATCAAATCGGCCGATCTTGGACAAAGACTGTACATTTTTTGCTGTGAGAAATCTGGAGGTAGTTCACCACTTGAAAGCACAAATTATTTCAGCCTGTTAGTTGCCTTCGAAGTTACATGAGAGGTGATTTCTGTACTAGACCATGGACATCTTGTAGAAGCGAGTGCTCAGAAAGGACTGTGCTCCATAACCGCTCTCTTCTTGTAAGCTGACTATTGAATAAATAAGGAAATTTGGGAAGGATTTTCAGACTGGCTTACCAAGTAGCTGCCTAGTAATGTCAAGTAATTTTATAGTGGACAGTTAGTTGAGAGGAACCCATAGAATATCTTCTGCATGCATAGATACCTATGTACACATAAATATATGTATCTAAAATACGGTTTCCATATGCTACAACAGTAATAAATACTTTATCAAGGCTTAAAATACATGTCTGTGAATGTAAGACATAGAAGGTCAATAGCATATATCAGTGATCCTGTAGGGACAATGGGTTTCAATGGGATTATTAATTTAGTTATTAGATGATTCTTTGGACTGTAGCACTATAAAAGTAAGAAGGAAAAAAAAAGCACCAAACAACAGCAAACAAACCCCAAAAATCCTCAGCGCCAACACTCCAAAGTGCAAATGAGCTGTGCAAATCTAATCTTCCCAAAGAATATTATAGACAGAATAGTCTAAATAAATTAAATTTATCTGTAGGAGGAATATGTTACTGTCATTAAAAACATCAGTACTGAAATTCTTTAATGAGCTGCATGCAGTTTCCACTTGTTCAGAGGGAAGTGGTTTTCTTCCTCTTTTATTCTTTTATGCAGAATTGAAGCTGTCCTGACTGTGGGAAAAGTGTATCATCTCCAGGTTTCTGTAGGTAGCCATTACTGTCCTGATGTAGGGGATTCATAGGTGCAATGATAATGAAAAGAAACAGTGATCCAGTTGCATTTTAGGTGCTCTCTTTCAGAGGCCGCATCAGATACACATGGATTCAAATACCAAGATTAAATTTCTGTCTTCAACTTAAATGCAGTGTTAGATTTCTTGTACTAGCTACTCTGAAAGTGTACTCTTGCAGGACTAGTTGGGATAATATTTGTGACTAAAGTAAAGCCATTTGATCCTTAATCTGTCCTAAGTGGTTTTTATCCCTCCTTGATATTTATAATCTGAAGTTAGATATCCTTTCTCAGCACTTACTTTTCTAGCAAAATAAAGCTGTCCACCCTTAACTACTCTTTGCTGACGCTCCCTTTTTTTTAATCACTGTAATAGGTCCTCTTTGAATTTGTTCCAGTTGGAATTGTTTGTTGTTGCATAAATGTGACAAAACCTGAATGTACTATTTTCAGTGACATCTTACTAAAGATGTATAAAATAGTGGATAGGTCCTAAAGTCAGAATATCAACCTGCGTATCTCAGAGCCAGCTTTCTTCCTAGGCTGCAAATGAATACATATACTTCAAGATTGATCCTAGGTAGCATCCGAGAGTCTATTGTATTTAATTGTTGAATACAAATGAATATTTTCAGAAGTGGTGCAGAGATGGTGGCAATATGGATTACATGCAGCATTCTGTTCTCTGGAGTTGTGTGTGGTTTATACTATTATGGATAGTGGCTTAGTGAAAATATTCAGAAATTTTAGCAGAGGTTTTTCTTGTTCTTAGTCTTGGATGTATCTGGTACATGTTTATAAAAAGGGGTCAGTCTTTCAACTCAGGAAAAATGACTGCCTCTTATGCCAATAGTATTTTTTTGAATGGATGTTGCAAAATTTATTGTAGTTTGGAACTTCTTCCTTGAAATCCAGTTGCCTGGTATAGTAAGAATTCATATATTTTCATTACAACCTGCAGGTTTTGTCCACTTAGCTTTTCTGTCTAAGTAACACTATTTTCAACACACATACAATTTCACTCCCTTGTACACACTATAGAAAGCAGCCTTGTCTGTAAATACTCTTCAAGTTTTCTGCTTTTTTTCTAGGTGGGTTGGTGGAGGTGACTTCTGTGTGACAAAGAAGGTACCACCAGAGGGTGAGACTCTGAACCAATGTTATAAGAACAATTTTGTGTTTATTCTATCAAGTTTAGGGGTAAGGAAGGATTTAGGTACCCACATCTGTTTCAGTCTTGTTGGCACACGCACACTAAGCAGGAGGAAAACACCATAGGTTTCTCTGCTGGGTTTGTACACACACATGCTTATAGAGGTATATATAATAATACACTTTAATATGGAGCTAGCAGTCTATCTTGGACAATTTTGTTATTTACATTAGACTATACTTTAGCACTCCTGCATACGGGAGGCTGTGGTAATTGCCGAGGGAGTTGTCTTTGGCTACAGCACTGTGTGATTCCTGGGTCACCAGTGCAGTCAGAAATAAAACCAAAACTTGATGTTTGCCTTTTCATGATAACCTGAAAGCTAGAATTATGGAACTGTATGCTTTGACTATTTTTTGTGATTTCTTTCATTTTATTGATGGTTCAGACAGAATGTTCATATGTTGTTTTTTAATTTGGGATTTATAACAGTACTGGAATTAGAAACTTTTTCACCACCTTATGGTCTGGAAGGCCATGTGTTCAGTCCCTCTTTAAAGCCAGATGTTTTCTCCAAAGCATGAATTAGGATTTATACTCTTCACTCTACCTAAGGTTGAGGATGTTGCCATTAATGTTTCAGTGCCTCAGTTCATCCATCTGTAGTAAGATACTAAAACTTTCTTTCTTTACAAGGATGTTTTCAGTTTTAATTCCTTTAATGTCTACAAAATACTTTCATAATCTTACATGAGGGAGCTAATCAGTGCCAAGTGTTAACAAGCCCAAGTGCTCTGAAACTGTCTAGTACTGAACTCCAAGTATGAACAATGCACCCTTTTTATCACATGAGTTTCCAATGAAATAGTTTACCTGGAATTGCAGCATGTTGGGATTTTTTAATGTTAGTGGAAAGGCTAATTTCTGTGCAAACACTAACTTTTGTATCATAACAGCATGAAGTTTTATACTCGGTCACAGCAATAGGGCTTGAAAGAGTGCAGAGACATGGAAAGCCTGAAGGCTTAGATCTCACCTAGTGAAAAGATATGAGAGCTTAGAGCTTAGTTATTCAGAATATGAATAACTGTGCAGGGGATATTGTAGCAGCCTTCAGTTTGGTATCTACCTGATTTAGAGCTCCTTTGCAGTGAGCCAACGAGAAGGACTCCTTGGGGATATATGAAAATCTGGCCCTCCAGTATTTTCAGCTGATCTATCTTTTTGAGTGAAGTCAGTTCACAGGACAGAAAAGCAGTGCATTAAAACAAAACAAAAAAGAAAACAAACAAAAAAAAAACCCACAAAAAACCAACCAACCAAAAAAAAAAACTGCAAAAAAGGGGGGGGGACGGGGGGGAAGAAATGAAAAAAATTACATGATAAATGTACAAGTAATTAATGGATACTTTTTCATTACTGTCATTACTGCTGTGGCTTTTAACAGTTTTACCTGTGACATGACACTTTGAACTGCAATTTCACCGTAATTTAGAAAATACAAATCAATCAGCACTTAATCTATTTTTACAAAATTAAACGTCATGTAGAAATGTGATTCAAAAATTAGTGATAGAAGTAGCACAGAAATATCCTTGGTTCTGCTAATAACAATTTACATTTATGTACCATTTTCCATTCATTTTCACTCATTTAATTCACATTGTATTTTGTTAACTGCTAGATTGACATGCTTGTATCGAGCAACTTGAGTCACCTCTGAGGCAGAGGTGGTGATCAAATGGCTTGCAGCAATTGCAAAGCTTGGTGGAGGTGGAACTTTTGGCCCCAGGTAAAGGACCCAAATGGTGAAAGAAAGTGCTGAGGGCTACTCTGTTGTGATTAGATGGGGCATCAGCCTGATCCATTTGGTCAACTTCGAGTCTAAGACATTTATGAAAGGGTAGAAAGCTCCTTCTAACCAGATGTGGGGTGAATATGTTGTTTCAATATATTTAGCTCACTTGAGTTACATTAGGGTGCATTCTATCATCATGGGTGTGAAGAAACCTAGCTTTGTTTTTGACTCTGTGTGTGAATTCAACTGCACCAGTTCATGTTTCAATGTGTGAACTGCTATGCCTGTTTCTCAGGATCCTGTGAAAATTGTAGAAAGACCACCTTAAAAATATCCTGTGTCTCTATCTGAGCTGTGGCTACTTTAGGAATTAATCATGTTGTCTTTTGGACACACTGTAGGTATCTCCTGAACGTATTTTAAAATGTTTTGACTAATTATTTGTCTCATTCTCATCACCAAAAAATGTAAATGCGCAGGTTAAGATTTCCTACTACCCTGACTGTTTGAGAGCTTACAGTGGATTTTTATGTTAGTTGTTTTTAAGTACTGTAGAAGCATCTTGGGAATTTTGCTGTTGATTTCTGTGACACATGGGTTGTGGCAGTGCAATTTGTTCTGTTTCTTCAACTGCAAAGCCATCAATCTGGAATCTGTGGGAGGTTCTTGTTAGAATCTCAGTAGTAACATATCACACTTATTAATGAGCTGTTCATAAATTAAGCTCCTAAAGGCATTTACATGTGAGGCTATCAGTATCGGCCTATGAGGATCGGTGTTTGAATGAGGATTTTCTTACGCAGATTGCTGCCTATTCACTGATCTAGGTGGCACTACAAAAGCAGATAGACGCTGGAACAACAGACTATTTATAACACGTTGAATCCAGCAGAGCTCTGTTAAATGATGTTTGTTTGTTTCTTTGTTCCTTTCTTCTCTCTATAGCTCTTTAGTCTCTCCTTTGAATGAAGGTATTTGGCTGTGCAGTACTTGACTTCAGGAGAGGGAGAACAGGGCTGTTGGCTGGCACTGTTGGGCAGGTTACAGCAGGTGGCACTATTTGGTGACTTTTGCTTAACACAGTTTATTATTTCAGTGCACGTGAATATGTTGATATATGATCATTTTTTCAATTGGATTTTTATGGAAACACTAAATAAGGTAGCCAGTCTGAAGAAGCAGGTACATATGTCCTTTCTCCTAAGGAATAGTAATACGTATACTTCAGTGTAGATCAAATGTGTCTAAGACTGTTCTGTTTTATATTATTAATAAAGAAAAAGGCCTATGGAACTAATTTTTGGACTGATGCTTGGACTAGGTGTGCTGGACTCTTGTGAAATTTCTGGAGGAGTAATAATGTTTAACTTCTATGTATCAGGGGTTAATTATTTTTAAAGGGCTTAGAGGTCTCTACAAAAGAAAAAAACAGTTTTTAACATGTAGCTTCATTTTAATGTTATCTTTAATTTTGTCATCGTGTCATAAAAGGTAAAGCAAAACCTGGTCTTGCTAAGATGGTATCTCTGTTTGTGATGGAGGGGATATTTGTTGTTGCATTGCTTTTCCAGTGTGGTAACTTACACAATAAATGCATGTTCTGTTAAGCACACAGATAAAAAATGTGTCTGGCTGTGGGCACATATGTATTCATTTTTAAGGTCAGTCTACCCTCAGTAGTTTTGCACCTGGCGGATTTCTTTCAGCCACATGACTAACAGGGGTGTCAGTAAAAGCAGAATTGATCTGATTAGATCACAAGAAAAATAAATACAGTTTTCAGCTTATTTCATGTAAAGTAAGGCCATTTAACAGTTGAGTTAAATGTGTCTGAAAAACTACAGATAAATTGTTTCTATCAAAAATAAAAAATGGTGTGTCTGGGGGAGAGAAAGCAGTTTGCCAGCAAGCACTGGTTTCTGCCACTGCTCTTTTTCTAATGTAACAGAGTTATTTTTAGCACTAGAAAGTGCAAAACATGTTTAAGAGAAATAGGCTGGAAAATGTGACATGCACAACCCATCTTTGTGGGTGGATGAGGTTTCTCTATCTGGGCTGTGCTGTTTGCTCTCATTTGCATCCTCTTCTGAGTGTCGTGCTCTTATGAATTATATGTGTGTTTGTGGCTTAGAAGCCCTATGCAAGCAAATTGATATGTCTGGAAAATGTATTGAAATTACATAACATGCAAGCTAGTGATGTTGATATGTTGAATTTTGTTAAGAAATAATTCTTTATATTTTGACTTAATAGTTATACTTTGTTTATCAACCGTACACTAATAGCAGAGTTAGACTGAGAAGGATGCATTTAACATGGTATTAAAATAACTTTATTTTTAGCAGGAGTGGGAAAAAAGCAAGTACTTCATGTTTATTTCTAAGGATGAACAGAATCTTTTGGAACAGAACAGGGAAAGGGGGACTGGAGATGTGTATTTCCTTGCTGCCTCTATTCTCAGTTCTGCCACTGGCTTCTTGGGATAAGTGTTTTCATTTCCGTATGAGTTGCATGCCTTAACCTTTAAAATGAGAATAGTGATTATGAACTTTTTGTTTGTCCACTTGTACATGTTTGGATGAAAAGCATTGTGTAATGGTTTATTAATTCTCATATGTTTTGCTTTTGCCATCTGCCTATTTGCTGGCCTGCTTATTCAAATGGAAGGACCTGGGCTATACCCTGAATTTTTTTCATCTTCTCTTCAGTGTGTCCAAAACTGAGAGCTTGGATGATGCTGATTAATTTGTGATTGGGTAACTTAATCTTAGGTAGAAGAAAATAGTTTCTCTGAGGGCTATGTATTTTCTAGTTGTCAGAAGACTGGGGACTACAGAGAAGGGCTCTACTTCTCCAGACACACAGTAAGAGAAAGTTGAGGGGGAAGTTTTTCGTGTGCATGGAACCTGCAGCTCCTATGATCTTCCTCCTATGATCTCCTATGGTCTCCTATGGTCAGATAGGGAGAATTTGCCTCCTACTTGCAGATACAGCTGCTTCCCTCATTAGGTTACTGATTCACACCCATTTAATTTGCATGTCTTCCAGATTGCTGGTTATTCTTACCAGGTAGAAAATGATTCCTTGTTCGAGCGAGACACTGTCAGTATTTTTCCTGTCACACTGCTGGTCACTATGGTAACTTCAGTTCATTCTGCCTCCCTTCCCTGCCCCCAAGAGTTCCGGAATTAAAGATGTTTGAGCTCAGTAACCTTAGTTATATTTGACCACATTAGTCAGCTATTAAGTGCTTCTAGTCCTGTCATGTCATCATCAGATGTTTTCTATTCAGTTGTTGCAAAAATATAGTAGTGAAAGTTTATAAAAATCCTTCTAAGACAATATTTTACTTTCCCCCCTCTCTGTTCTTTTTTATTTACACACACTTTTCCTTTTTGGAGCTCTTTCATGGGGAAAAGGGAAAGAGTAGTAGTCCTCTACCGGGAAAAGAATCAATGTAGCTAATTTCATTATTTCCTTGAGAGAGTTCACAAGTAGGAAAGTGATAGTGAGTGATAAGTGATAGAGCTTTGCTTTCCTTGATCAGGAATATAGATACCATATAGCTACTGTAACAGTATTTAAAAAGACCCAAACAACACACATACATAGACACATGCAAGATGCTTATCAATTGAATTTGAAATTATTTGAATCAATTGAATTGAAATTATTTGCTCAGGCTGCCGTCTTGCCCTTGATGGGTGAAATCAGGGATTCACAAAATTTCTCCACCAAGAAACCTGTTGTTATTTTGTTTTTTAGCTCAGATGTAGGTCAAACTGAGACACAGAAAATGTAAACCATTGGTTCCTGTTCTGAATCATCCCAATAGAGTCAGTAGCCAAGATAAAAACATACCCTGGTTTTTGCATGTTTGGTTGTTCTTGTACCATAAGCAAAGCAGGCTGGTATCAGTGCTGAGGCAGACAACAGGCAGTATTAGAGAACTAATAAAAAAGGTTTTCTAGTAGAGAAAATATTGAATTAATAGTAATTGTAGACAACGTTAGGAGTGCTGCCTTTTCTTGTTTGTTTGTTTTGTCGTGTTTTGTTTTTGTTCTGGAAGCCTAATCTTCAGAACTAAGAAGAATAATGAAGTGTAATTACCATTACTCACATTAAAGATGTTTCATAAACAGTTCTTCTCCTTAAAAAGGGATTAAAGAAAAAATCATCTGCTTTATTGGCTTTTTAGTCTGTGTGGCATTTTGCAGCCAAATTTGCCTGTTAACCAGTGCAAGAACTAAAATGCGTAAGTATCCTGTTAGATATAAACTCTCACACAATCATATAAGCTCAATCTAATATAGCTCTGCAAGTGCAATTTTTAGTACTGACCTGTTGAAAGCATAATATTTTAATTTCAAGATGATCACAGGATATGTAAAGAAGGAGAAATAATCTCAATTTTCTGTGTAGAGTAATTTAGATTATCTGAACCTTAATTATTTCAAACTTTGTCTAACTATTAACTGTACTGAAGCCATCCTTGGGTGTCTGAAATCTATGATCTCAATGTGTTTGTTGGTCTCAGTGACTGCGATAATCAAGGTTGTAACCTTCATGTAAATTAGACACCTAGCATTTGGGGTAATTCCTTGTGATATCTTGAGATCTTCACATAAGAAAAGTCTTTAGGGTTTTGAAAGAGACTCTGACAATGAACATATACAGCCTTGATTAACAAGACTCAGGTTTCAAATGTGCAAGTTGACAAAGCTATCTGAAAAGTTAAAGGTCTCTGGAGGAAGGACCACAGTGTGTTTTCTAGGCTGGCTGGGCATCATGATCATCTGTTCACATTTGGGGGAAGTGATGTTTTTGTTGCCTTTCTGATAAGTGGTGTTGTCCAGATGCTGCCTTGCATTTAGTGCAGTTAGCTGAAACTGGAATAGAGGTATCTGTGAGGGAAGTGGGCAAATAAAGGTAAAACAAAAACCAAATTCCAAACCTCATAAGAAAAAAAAGATTTTTTTAGATTTAAATTCACACCATGCTACTTCTTTTAGCATGCAGAATGTTTTTCTTCAAAGTGTTTTATCAGCTTTGGATGCCTTCATGTCCACCCTTGCCAGTTTCTCAAGGGCAGATATTTAGATCTTACTGCAAAGTTAGTGTCTCCAGTTGGGTACTTCTAAATGAATAGGCCATATAATGTTGCTCACTGTCCGTTATTCAGTTTCCTATTTTCACAGCTTTTATGAGAATATGAATGATTAAAGCTCAAAAGAATAAACTGACAGAGGTTGATTATCTGAGAGCCATTTGAAAAATAACCACTTTGAGAGGCTTTATGGTTTACATAGCACTGTGAATATTAGTATGAATTTCTCTTCACTTCTGCAGGTGCTGGTTTGCAGAGACAAATATAACCTCCAATTCCCAGCACACTGATCTGTCTAAACACAATTTGACATGCGTTGCTATTAGCTTAGCACCTTATCAAATAATGTGCCCTGATAGAGATAAAAGGTTTTACAACCTTACCGCCTTTGTTTCTGTGTGCGTTCACCCACAGAGACAGCTCTGCAGCAGCTAATAATTAACACAAAAGACAAAGACAAATCTATATGGCTCAGTGTTGGAGGGTCCAACGTGCATGTTAAGCAGCTGGGGAAGTGAAATCTACAGCAAGAAGGTCTAAAACAGAATCTTCAAATGAGGCTTTAAAATGAATTAAAGTTGGGCTTTGTAAAGTCTCATTTTTACATGATGGAGCAGATGTCAAAATGTTGTCTGGAAATCAGCATGGTTCTGTGTGTCAGAGCATTTAGTCAAGTCTTCAGAGAAGCTCTCACTGCTCTGTTAGCTGTAACTGTGTTGCTTTGCATTCCAAGTGTAAGCAAAGTATCTGAGGAAGGAATTAAGTGTGCTGAAAAAAATCACCAGGGAAATGATATAAAGCGTTCAGTGAACTGAACCTTTCCCTCCTTGCTAACTTAAGTTTTGTGGCTTTGTGGGTATACACAGTTTTAAGTGGTAGCTTGGGGGACTAAACACAAGGCCATGCTGGCTTTTTCTGACTATTTTTCATTCAGAGGCTAATGAGGGCCCCTCTCATTTTCTTGAGTCATCCAGCACCTTTAACCTACCTGGCAATATAAATGTCATCTTAGCCAGACTAGGTACTCCAAAAATGGGAGCTGTTTTGACACCTACAACAAGGTAGCTGGTCCAGCATTATACAGGACAGTGAAGCCAGTTAATTTCCCTCTGCTTCCAAAATCTACTCAAGTACTTCAAAGGTAAAAATCTTGCTTGTGACTGCTAAAGCTCTATTTCATTATCTGACTAAATCTCCAGCCCCAATTAATTGAGAACCATGAGGCTTTTAGTAGTTTTAAAAATCAGATGAAAATTCTAGTTACCTGTAAACATTGTTTTCTTTTCCAGGAAAATCAATTCAAGCCAGACTTTTAGAGTTATTTGACAACCCAAGTACAAATAGATGCCATGAGGGATTTTCAGAATTGTGTGTCTTCAGGTGCTTTTAAAACTCAATAACCATCCCTCTATGTTGTAATGCTTATGAATGTCTCTACAGTTTGAATCTGGGTTCAATTCAAAATTTGCTTGAATAAGCAAATGCTTGAATATGAATTCAGAGACATGTTATTCTTGTTCCTATTAAAGGCAACCTCCTATCAAAGAGAATGATCCTTAAATATTGAAAGGATAATGCTGAAGTGAAAATATTTAGGAGCAAGAGAAACATGGAAATATGTGACTTTTTTTCCTAACAAAATGAATAGGAGAAACTGAAGTTTATTATTGATTGTATTGCTACACTGACTTTTAATTTATCACCCCATCAAAATAATAAAATTAAGCCAGAAGATCCAAATGAGTTCAAGCTCCAAGTGCCCACAGAGAGAGTAGGTAGAGTAAGTCAGAGAGCAAACGGTGATGCTTGAGGGCTGCCTACAGAATGGATGTTTCATTTGGAAACATTATGATGTCATGCTGATCCCAACATCCACATCAGATTTGCACAATTATAATTTGGCTGGAATTTCATACGTAGACTATGGAATTTTGGTATCTGTTTATCACCGAGTTTCAGTAAGACTTTGTAGTCCTTTGGAAGTCTTATTGGTGCTGGTTTTTTATTCAAGTTTTCCTATAACACATCTCTGAACATCTTGTTATGGTAAATTTGCATGTTGTTACTTTGCTCCCTGACATAGCTTTCCAAAGGGATATTTTTTGCCTGGTATTTAGTGTTTGATGTCCTAGGAAGCTGATTAGAAATGTCTAATCTTATGTCCTGACTTGACTGACAGTGGTGACAATTTTTTTTAATTTTGTGAACCAGCTTGATTTCAAGCACATTTCACGTGTATAGAGGTGTAATAGTAAGTACCAATCTTAATTTCTGTGGGTCTGACAAATATGCAGTGGAAGCACGCTGTGCTACTGCTCATGGCCTGATTAAAACTTTNTTTTTTTTTTTTTTTTTTGTTGGGTGTGTATGTGAGAGCCTCAGTAGTACGACAAATGTGCCAAGCCTTATAAATTCACCATCCCTCTGAGGGCAATTGTCTGTTGATCAGCAAGTCTAAGAAAAATGGTGAAAAAAATCTTTCTTACCAAGTTCTTTTTATCTGTCTGAAATACAACTGGTTGCCCTCTGTTTGCTTTCTAAACCATTGAACAAGATTCAAGAGATTACCCAGCTACCAAAACCTACGTATTAGTCTTGCCTGAGTTGAAAGGAAAAATGGTAGAAGACTATATGGGTCTGAGTAGCTGCTTCCCTATGATTTGTGTGTTCAGCAGCTTTCTCTGCTTAAGCACTAAACTTACAGGGCAACAACGTCAGGGAAGGAAAATCCCCTCATAAGGTCAAGGTGTAAGGCAGTCTGTACTCCTGTTCTTTGAGCATGCTGGTAAAACCAAGTAAGGGAAGAGGATGGAAAACAGGAAGAGACCTGCAAGAGTGGCGTTGGGCTGGGCTGATGACAGGCTACTGCCCTGAACCTTCTCTATCTAATTTTCTTAGCTTCAACAACCACTGAAATTTTCCAAACTGTACAGCAGTGAATAGGCACCAAGTGTCTGAAGCCTCAATCGTTGTTATTCTCAGTCAGTTTCTTTATTTGCCAAAAAGCTTATGGACGAACATCAATTTTTAAAATAATTTCATTAGTATTCATTATCAAGACTGTTATGCACCTAAAATAATATTTTATTGATACAACGTATTTGTGTTTTAAGATTTTCTTTTCTATTTGCTGATGAAAAACTCTTGAGATTTACCATTTCTGTCATGGCCAACCCTAGAACCTCCTCATCTTTCTTCCTGATTTATAGCTCACAGAATGAGCACAGATAGGTCACTGAGTTGTGATAGTTCCTCTGCCTGACCCTGCTCTGGCAAGCTTCGTTTCAAGGTTTTTATTTCGTATGTGAAGCTTTTTGGGAAGGCTGCTTAGCAAGGTGTAGCATGACATTCTTGTAACTCAAGCAGTTCTCTCATGTAGTTTCACATTGCAGAGCAAACTGTGCATTGGAAGCATTCAGTCCCGAGAAGATTAATATTAACATCAATTTTTATTTTCATTGTACCAACTTAGAATTGTTGTTCAAGTACAGCAGACCTCTTGTGAACTGCACAAGTCTAAGAAAAGAGTAACTCCAGCATCTGATTATACATTGAGGTCATAGTAGGTGAGTGCAAGAGCTAGAAGAGAAATGCAACATAAACCAGGGGTGATAATAGCTAGTGTAATAGAAAGGGAGAGTGAAGTTTGTTGCCTGAAAGATAGCAAGAGCAGGAAGAAAAACAGAGCCTCAAGACTCTCCCTGGAAGCTGCAAAATGAAATCTGAAGGCACAGTTGTGCTGCTGTCTCTCATGGAAAGTAGAGATGAGGACTGATGCAGAGGAATATCATGTATCTTTTGACATAAAATCTTTCTTGGCAAACAGCCAGATCGAATACAAATGGGTTTGTATCCTAAGCTATTCAGGTTCTTCTGTGACCTTGAAAACCTTTTCCTGGAGGATTTTGGCACATTTCTTACTTTGAAGAACTAAGGGAGGAAATGGCACACACTACAGCTTTCTTCTTCTTTTGTCACTCATATTTTGTTTTGTTTTTCATTGAGGAATTGTTATGGTTTTTATCTTGTGAGCTTTATGGTGGATGCCCATTGCCATCTTGAGCAGTGAACTTCAGCCTGTTAAAAGTAACTGTATTAAGTAGCACACAAGCAGAGATTAAATAATAGAAACTAATGGTGACTCTAACTTGGATATTCCAGCTAACTTTTAAAAACTATTATGTTGAGCAAGGAAGCTTTTGATTAAATTATGAAAGACATGATCTCTGTGCAAATTTTATGATTTGTTGCGTTTCAAATCAAGTTAATTCATGCTTCTCCCTTTAGTGTCTTGAAGTTTCACAGACATAGTTTTGTGACCATTTGCATAATTATCTAAATGGGCAACTCTTTGTCGTCCATCATACGTTCCCCCTCAGGATTTCTTGATTTTTTTTCTTTTCTGCAATCTTTTGAAGTCCAGCCCAGGATTTCTGGGGTGTAGGTATTGGCTTGATTAACTTCAAAGCGACACACCACTATCACATTAGCTTGTCACTTGGCCTCCAGCAGACGCTGCAATTGTGAATGGAATTGAGTAGCTTTACTGGAGCTATATTTTCTTTTTTTTTTTTCTTCCAGAGCAGTGGCAAAATAATTAAATATGAAGGTTCAACAATGTCACTCAACTATATGTTCATATGCTAGCTAATAGTATCTGGTACAACTTTAAATGTAGAGAGGTATATGATGCCAAAATATTTTTTGTCTCATGTTCACTCTTTTGCTGCCCCAAGAAGAATCCAGAAGAATGTGGAGATTTGGCAGAATTGTAATCAAATCCCTTTTCCAGGACTTCAGGGTTTGAAGTATTATGAGATGTGGATTTATTTTTTTAATTTAAAATTTTTTTTGGTGAACTAAAACTTGATTGACATCTAATAAACAACTGTGTCCCTGTTTTTTGTGCAGTACTAAAGATCCAAAGGTCAATGCAATGTATATAATTATGATAAAACTGTAGATCATCAGTTGCATAAAATCATTTTTATATACTTCATCCTCTTAATGTCAACTATGTGATACAATTACATTTCCTGCTGTACTACTTTCCCTACCTTGCTGTTGTAATAAGAGATCTCAAGATATCGTTTGGCCCTGGTAATAGATGACTCCTAATGATTAATAGTTGTGGTAATCTGTGGGATGTGAAAAGTTTTCCTGAAATGTTGACAAAGATAGCTCAGGGTTTTTAGGGAAGGGAGACATTTTCTTGATAGAGACTATCTCAGTATGCTGTTTTGGGATGATATGGCTGCATCTTATTTTTCCTAAGGAACCACCTTTTCTGTCTTTAATTTCTGTATGCAAATGATAGATAACCAAACTCAAGATCATTTAACAATACTAGATTGAAAGTTAAAATGCACAGACTGTGAGAAAGGTTTGTTTTTCTGAGATGCAAAGCAGACTTGCTAGTGAGCAGCATTAGATTTAATTATTCTTCATAATGTGAATTATGTAAAGAAAATAAGGGAAAACATCTATTTAGAGTTCCACATAACTGAATATGTAGTGTGCTTGTTTGGATGGTAAATACAGAAACATTTAGAGGTACTATATATATTGGACAAGAGACACGGATAGGTACTGTCAGAAGGGTTTATTTTGTTAGTAGTTAGAAGTTAATGGAATCTGAGTTAGAATAATAGGTCACAAATGATCTAATGATATGAACAAATTAGACCAATGAGTTTTTGTAGAGCACTTCATGTATTTTGATGATACAGATACACCATGACTGCATCTCCATCAGCCTGTTACTCATTTGATATATTTCAGTTATTTTAGAAAGGCTGTCTCTTGCAATGCAGTTCCATGCCCTCCATCTTACATGGTTTTCTGTACAAAAGGAGCTGTACACATTATGCAATAAAGCTCTGTAGCTGACATCTGTAATGAAAGGGGAAATGAGAAATTAAGAATTCAGTCCTAGGAAAGCACTTGCATGTGTCATTCCAGAAACCAGGGCTAACATAAACCACTCCAATTAGTACTGAATACTGCATATTATTTGATTACAATTCAGAAAACTTTTTTTGGTAGGTCACAGTAGGGTGGCTTGATTTAAATCACCAATTTTAATCATGATTTAAGTCAGCAGGCAGGAGGAGCCCTGTATTTAAATAATTATTTTTAATCTGTACTTAATTATTTTCTTAAAGAAATTTCAATCCTGTTGGTAGGTGTAAACAATTAAAACACACTGATTTGCAAACAGATGCAATCTTATAGTAATAATTAGTAATATATTTTGTTAATAGAGATGGCATATTAAAAATACATATGTGAGTAATTACATCACTTAATATACATTTATTAATGTAGTTAATTTTTGTATTTTCTGATATTAGAGAATGGTGAATTATATTTGTTATCTTCTTTGAAGATACTTTCTTACCCAGCATTTTTTCAAAAAGCATGCCTTGGTTCATGAAATGTAAATGAAATGATTTGTTAAATTACTTAAGGAAAAAACTTACAAGGAGATGGATACTAGATTTTAAAAAGTACACCCTAAAGAAGTTTGACTTAGTTCTTTTGTTTAGTGACTACTGAAAATATATTAGCTGTAGTGAACGCTCAGCACACTGTATTTTCAAAAGTGTTTAGATACTGAAAAAAGTCCATCAACGTATCTTGAGATGTCTAAACAACTTTCAGTGTCTTTCCCTGTGTAATTCAGAATTTTAGATCTTGCAGTGTTGTAGTCTTCTGTATCTTTTTTCAATCTACAAATGGATGAGAACACCATCTCTTTTGAAAGTAAAACTGACCTACTCAATGAGTTTAACCCAGTGAAAACATTATTGTCATTTTTAGTAGATGTTAAGAATAAATATTAAGTAAAAATGTGGCTTCAATATGACTGATAAAGAAAGTTAAAATGATTTAATCCTGCTTATTACAAAAATAAAATCAGGATCACCAAGAAAACAGTATGTTTTTGGGAGAACAAGACAAATAAAAACTGAAGTTCCTTCAAAAAACCAGCTCTTCTACAGCCGTGTTTCTCATGGCAGTAGATAAATGGACATAGTAAAAAAAATTTCTAAGGGGACGTTACACCATGTTAGATCAACAATCTATGAAATAAAGATTCCTGTTTGCAAGTGACACAGTGGCACCTAAAAAGCTTTCATGGATAGGCTGGTTTAATTATATACTTGGCAGAAAATACTGTGATTGTGTTTTAATCAGGAAAGAATACACTCTCTCTGAAGTCTATATTTATGCATTTATCACCTGTGTAATTAAGGAAATTTCAAAATATGTGTAATATACTGTAGAAAGTTTTAAACAAAATACTCTGTGCTTATTTAATAGCCAGTGTTAGATTAGCAACCACTAAAGCAAGGAAATGAAATAGATTTTTAAACCCAAGTTTTGCTGTAGATCACATCTGTGAAGAAAAGTAATGTGAGAATCTGTTACAGGCAGACATGCTGTATCAGGTAGGATGAAATGCTTTTTTCATCTTTCTAGATGACAACAAAAGAAATAATTTCTTACTGCATTGGTCTCGATAAGAGAACAGTAATTGAGTTCCTTCTAGACACGGAGATGCTCTGTATCCTAGAGAGGGCTGCACTGAGATGATGCTGAGTTTGCAGCAGTTATGAACTTTCTCTGCAGCAATTGACTCCAAGAGAAGTCCTTGCTACCAGTAACTAGGAGGAAGAGTTTGTATTAGGGCTCACTGCTGTCACCCATAATGTCTGCATCTTTCACCTTATCAGCTATTTCTCTGCAGTCTTGGGCAGAATGGAAGCAGATCCATGACACATATCTAACCCCTAAAGTATCACTCCAGCTACACAATGCTCTCTCCCCAGCAGTTTTATCACTGTTACCTGCTAAACAGGACTTGCCTGGGGGTTTTGGGCCAAGCTGTGCAGCTTGACAGTAAGGGAGCCTTTCTTCCAGTCGGTGGGATTTACCATCTCAAAAGGAATTGTACCTTTTCCATGAAGCAGTATACTTGAAATGGAGGGGTGTGTGTGTGTGTGTGATATTTTCATCCTTCTTCCCTGGAAGTATGACTTCGTGAGAATCCAGACCAGCTGGTGCTGATTTGAACAGTCCTGTGAGGTGGGGAGAAAGGCAAATCTGCATTCTCTGCAGTAAGATCCTGGGAATGATCTCAACTGTCATGTCAGATGAAAATTCATGAGTCTATTCTGTCACCATGTGAGGCAGCATAATAGAATATGGTCTCATTCATATAAATTTCTGTTTTCTTCCCCTGCCACTTGTCTTTTTAGCTATTTAACAGGGTTAAGGGTCCTCTTGTCACTTTTATTAATACGGAGAATCTACATCAATGAGCTTTTTGCCCTTCCTATTCCTTGGAAAATTTCTCTTCTCAATGCTAGAATTAGAAGAGAAGATGAAAGCAGAAAAAAAAATAGACATTGAGAAAAGGGTGGATATTCAGCAGCTCTTTTTCAGGAAAGAAAACTCAATGGAGATGATATATGTAATCAGATAGTTTAGAGACACTTGTCTTCCCTGCTGATTTAAGAGAGGGAAGTGAGATGTAAACAATAGATCAGTGGCCTCACCATGGAGCATGTTAGAATAGACTACAGCCTAAATCCTTATCAAATTATCTTGAATATTAGGGGCTTGTTGATTTCAGCAGCTAAATGATTGTAGTTACTACAGGGATTTGCTCTTTAGATTTCCTAGCTCAGGGAACTGAACTTTCCCTTCAGGAGGATTACCATTAGGTCTATGGGACCTAATCAGCATAAACCTTCAGCCCAGCAGGCAGGTGTCACAGTAGCTGTTCGTTTGCAAGGTAAGTAGGTATAAGATGTGAGAAGTTGAGAATTAGTAATGCAAGTCTTCTGTCATTTTTATCACTGGACCCTGCAGGGAGGATCTGATTAAATGGATATTCAACTCTTTGCATTCATGTGAACCCAATTTTAATTTGCATATAATTAACAGCACAAAAAGTATAATTTTATTATTTGCTGTTGGAAAGCAGATCTGTGGTAGCAAGGAGCTACATACAGTTGCTGAAGTGTGATATAAATTACTTTATCTCATACCTCTTCTTTCTTCCTTTCTTTTTCTGCTTCCTGCAGCATATTAATTTCAACATCTGTTTTGTTTGGTATAAAATGCAACATCCAGATTTTTCCTGAGCTAAGTTGCTTCATATGTTGCTTTGTTTTGTAGGTCCTCTGTGTAAAAATAACAATCCTGTAGACCTGGTAATCTCCAAATGCCCTGTGTAGTTTCACAGACCTGTTTCAAGTTCTGTGTTACAAAATGCAGCCAAGCAATCTCATTTGGATTTCAGAGGGCTGTAATTCTGTCCACAGCTTCTGATATGCATTTGGGAAGTGACAGGGAGCAAATATTTTCACCTCACTGCACCTTGGTTTCCTGCCTCACTGTGGCCTAGCTGGTCCATTTAGACTCTTTGCAGCAGGGTTAGGATAAGAAGGGAAGAATAGCTCCACTTACATGTTTACTGCACGGGTCTCTGGCTCTTGTTGGGCACAAACTGTAATAACTGAGAATTCAGTTTTCTACTGAAAGGGTTTTTTTATGAATCAATAAGTTAGGTTTGAAACTAAATGCTAAATATGCCATTACCTTTTTTGTTTGGTTTATTTATGTTTTTGTGTGTGTGTTTGGGTTTTTGTTTGTTTTGTTTTTGTTTTGTTTTACTTTTACAACATGTGCTCCTGTGTCTGCACTGGATAAGGTAGAGCTTTATTTTGATCTAGTAGAGCAGTAGTCATAATCTTAAATTACCAGCTCTGGGTCCTTCTACCTGCTGGCTTGTGGGCATGACCTTTCTGCTCAAAAATCATGCTCCAGAAATACATACCACCAAGATTTCTTAAATGGACAGTTGTAGTAGTGCTCTGAAACATCGCATGCTATGCTCTACCAGCAATTGGAAATGCTGTAATTCATCAGACAGCTGAAATGAAATGATACAATGTAATGCGTCTATATGCTGACTAGATGTGAAAAGCAGCACATCATATGTATACTGTGGAACTAACAGATGAACCAATATATAGCACTGGTTCAGAGAACTGGATGTGTTAGGAATCAAAGTATTACCAGATTTGATATATTATAGAGAAACTGTAACTTGGATTAATTGAATTGTCTAGAAGAAAACTCTTCCACCAAAGTTTATTGGAACTGATTTACACCAGATAACTTAGTCAAAGGTTTACAAGTTGAGTGATACGTCTACCCAAATTCCGTAAAATGCAGCACAAGAAGTATCTTCCTGTTAAGACTGTGTTGAAAATAGACCATTTGGGGAGTAAAATACACAAATACATGGAAAAAATGCTAATTGCTGAACTGCACAGCTTTGAGTTCAGGCTTACACTATTTTTTTCTTAATCCCTAATTTGAACAGTGCTTGCGGATGTGCCTTTCCCTTGCATTTACTTTAAAGTCATATGGAAGGGAGTAGATTGTAGTCCAGTAATTAGCAGATATAATAGCATTTAGAGTCTGGAATCTGGTGATCCAGTATTCTTTTTAGCTGACTCTGGATAAAAATACAGGTACATTGTGTCTCTTTACTTAGCTCCATTCTTTTGTGACTGTTTTCCTAACAGATTAAGATGGATACAAGCCATCAGACAGATGAATGTTGTGCCATGAGACTGTAATGCTTATAGTTGGTGAAACGTAGGTTTTGTAGTGTCTTAGAGACTGAAAAGCCTTAATCCATTCGCTTTCTAGGCAGCTAGAAGTCAAGAAGCTCCTGGAAGGGTTCAGCAGCTGTTGCTTATGTAATTGTACCAGGATGCTAAAGCTAATATGGTACTGTGATGTGAAACTGTTCTAATCTGGTTGCGCTGATTATTTTAAGAAACATCTGTAACACCATGAAGTATCTTTTAAATTATTGGAGCACTTGCAATTTTAATTTGAGCTGTGTCTCCCCAGTTTGGGTACCTAGTACATCTTTAATTTATTGGCATATGGTCTTTGTATCCTATTTAGTGTGTCTTTCCTTGGGCCTGTGTGTGCCAGTCTCTAAGCAGAAGCAGCAGATCACTGCTGGAAAGGAATTACAGTAATTGACTGGTGGGGCCACAAACAGTTAACTCTGTGGGAGAGGTGTTAATGCTAAATGATGCTATAATGGCATTTCTCCTCAAATAAATGATAGCAGCATAGCAAGGTTAAGAAGTAGTTTCCAAGTGACCAGGAAATGAAAGTAAGCAAGTCATTAACTAAAATGTACATTGTCTTAGCAACAAAAAACTGTGTCATGTGCTGCCAGTGGGGCTTCATGTGAATAGCGAGCAAAGAGTATGGCTGGATTTAGGAAGGATGCAAGTTTTAGGCTTGTTAAGAAGGGACATAAAAGGCAAAAAGTTGAATTCAGTGGATTCTCTAAATATATAGGCTTAGAGCATATACAGAAGAGAGGACTTTTGTGTGTGAGGTGTCCTTTAAATAGATTGGTCCTGTTATAGGCAAGAAAGGGTGACACTGATTAGACTGACATTAAACTGTTCCTGTGATGGCTTTTTCCAGTGGGGACTTTCCTCATCCGGGTCCCAAGTGCCTCTTATTATTGGTATAATAAGGTATATTGTAGACAGCGTTGGCTCTGTATGTCTCATAGTCTGATACATGCATGTGTTTTCTATCCGTTGGTGCAGTCCACAGTGAAATTCTCTCCCATGGAAGGGAATGGAGCACAATTGGAGCATTTTTCTTCTGTGGATGTTCATGGATGCTGTACTTTTTCATCCAAGCAATTGCCATGTACCTCTGTAAATTAAAGAAAGATTTCTAGTTCTGCGTACTGCTGCTCCTGGGTTGCGCCTGTGTATGAAACTGAAGGTGGGAGAGGCAGAGGTTTGTCATTGTAATTGCCTGTTTTCTTCACCAGTCTAATTACTTTGTCTGATGTGACTGGGATCAAGTTGTAACTGGACATGCTGGATGCGGTAGCCTTTTCTTCGTCTAGTTTTGGTGGGATACTGGCAAATTCACATACCCAAGACTTGTCTGGTTCCTGACTTATTAGCCATAATTTTAACCTAAGTGATTAACAGTTGGTAGTAATTAGCATATTAGACTAGTATTCAGAAAGTATTTCTTTCCTGAGGCACATGGAAAGCTTTAGAATGTAATGAACACAAATTATAATACAATAAAAAAGGTAACCCTCCTATCTTTTTGTCCAAGAAGCAGTTGGGCTGGGCTGAATGTACATACTAATATACTGATTTAATGTATTTCTGTATAAGTGGTAACTAAATAATAAAAGATTATCATAGTGGCTGGCCACACTGAATTAAAAGCAAGATCATCATAATTTACACCATTATAAGACAGAATATAATACAAATTGGTATTTGTCTCTCTTTGTATCTCAGAGATTAATTGTAAACTTTCAATCTGTTGTAGGCATTGGGAAACCTGTGGGATCCCAGGAAGGTATGGCTTATGAATAGGAGTTTATTGGCTTTGCCTGTATGCACTGTGCAAAAATTGGGAGTGCTGTATTCCTCAGTGACGCCTGCTCAAGTGTTCACCATGTCCTTGAGGTTTCTTGCTCTCCTTCTCTGGCACACTGAGCGGTGACTTTTGGTCCTTTGTTACCAATCATAAATTTATTATCTTTTTGGAAGTATTTTGTGTATCACATTGTAGCACACGTGATAAGAATGTGCTTTGGACTCTCCTGAGCAAAAAAAGGAATATGTTTGCTTGTGGGAAAGGATGGCCTGGGAGAATGCTCCCAGGCATACATTCTTTAGCTATATGTGACATAGGACTTTCATAAACAGAAAAGCAATTTGGGAATGTGGAAACCCTTTAGTTGATGCTGTGTTTCTTGGAACACAGGAACTCCTTGTAAATGCTGTTTGTAATGGTTGGAAATATATTTTTCTTAATAACAGGTTCTTATGTGTAGCTTTATGTTAGAAAGCTATTTGTTAAACCTTGCTAAAATATCTTTGTTTTATATATGTTTGCAGTATGTAGAATATCTGCAGCTGCAGATGATGGTGGCAAACTCAGTCTATTCAAATATATCTGTAGCTTTATTTGAATAAGAAAAAAATGTATTGAATTTGGAAATCAATAGAAGCCAAATACTACAAAAGTTCTATGTATTAGAACTTGAAGGTACATAGGAAAAAGCAGCTGTAGTTTAACTGCAGAATGTCTAAGGCTCTGAAAAATATACAAATGAAATATAATAACTTATTTTCGAGATCTGACTGAGAAAAAACCGTATTTTCTCCAATAGTCACTATTCTAATTTAGTAGAAGGAAGCTTTTACAAGGTTGTTGTTGCCAAGGTAACCACTTCGTTCACATCCATGTGTTGAGCATATGTGTATCACTTTATCTCAGCTCTCAGAGGCAATATCATGGCACTGCATTTGGGAAACGATTTTTTAAAAAAGCGTATAAAACCTCTTAACATCTAGAAGATTCATTAAATGATCTCACTCAAGACAGACGTAAATTACTCTTTTGGGGTTCTTTTATGCTAAAGTCCTGAATGTGACTGAGTCATGTTATATCTTCAAACTCCACACAGATGGAATTTTAAAAGTAAACAAGTCATTGTCAATATTTCATTTCAAACGCATATGTACAATAATTTATGGATTATATGTACACACAGGTGTGTATATATATATAAATGGATTCTGTTCATATTTGTGTGCAGGAAGGACTGACAAAAAGAAACCTAGAGAAATCTTGCCGCCTTAATGTTTCTTATGGTTGATATATGTTGGAGCTAAATTTTATTAAATGTGTAATCACCTGGACCCACTTGAGACTGAGTCACTCAGGCTGTTGATATCAAACAGAAATATTCATGACAGGAGTATTTGTGGTGCTGTAGTGACTTTAGGGAAACTATTTAAGATTTGTTATTGTGTAGCTTGCATCCTGACCAGCAAAGACTGAGTGCTTTTGCAAATTTCAGTATTTGCTGGTAATCTCCAAAATGCCTGGCAACAGAGTTAATGCAGAGGTTAAAAAACCAGACAAGTGTGGGGGGAAGCAGACAGTCTAAAAAATTATGGCATACACAGGTGTGTTGTATGCTTCATTTGAAATATCAACAGTATCATTTCTAGTCAAGTTGAGTAACACCAGTTCCTGGATATGCAGTAGATGTCCTTCTGCTACTGTGTAGTATACTGGGAAAATGATCCCGAAAGGGAATGTAAACTTGCTGTATGATACTGCCTGTGGTTTTTACTGCTGTCCAAGTGGAGTAACTTAGAAATAGTGAAGCTGTGTCAATTTTTGCATTACTAAAAACACTTATGTGGAAGCTTTGACTCATATTTAGCTTTTCACTAAATTCCCCATCCTTAACTTAAAATAGTCTTTATTTTGTTTAGTAAAGACAACCATGTTGTACCATCTTTGAAATGGTCAAGTGGTCAAGGTGGCCACTTGGCTTATGGTTGGGTTTATGGCATGGGTAAGTTCTCTAGGGTCAGTAAATATTTGCAGAGGGACAGGGAAGACAGAGGGTGACAATGTTAAACCAACTTGAGGTAGATTTACTGGACGATGTCTGGAGAGCCTCAAATCTTTGTGACTTATCTTAAAGGCCAGAAGAAGAAGAGGACTTCAGGTCTTTACTAGAGCCTAAGAATGTCGGTAAAACATTGAGGAGTGCTTTTGTTGAGCACAAACTCAGCTATTGGTAAATTGCATAAAGTAGGTGGGTTTTTTCCCTGCTGCTGTTTTGAGATTTGGAGAAAACAAAAAAACATTTTCTGGACAGATCTTCTTGCTGAACAACAACACATTGAAAGGAAATACCTTTTTTTTTCCTGTAAATCCTATTTCTAAATGTATTTCAGTAATCTTTTGTATGTGGGGAATATATGCCATCAGAACTGTCTTTTAACTCTGAAGATATCAACTAGAAGGAAATTTGCCTGGCATAAGGAAAGACTAAAAATAAAGGAAAAACTATGAAAGCTTTTATTTCAGAAATATCTTGTTGCTATCTTTTGTTTAAAGCAAATAGTGTAGTTCACAATTATACTCATGCCAATGTAGAAATAAGCCACCACTTTGTGTAACCAACTGCTGCTTGGTAGTTGACTATTTGGCTCTTACAGTCAATTCCAGACCAGCTTCCACCCACTTTCTCTATTCAGCAGGTGCTTGACAACTTGTTGAATTGCATGGCTGGCATCCAGAAGTCTCAGCACTTCTTACTCTGCCACCACCTAACTCATGCTCAATGTGTCCTCTGAAGTTACAAGGGTTTTTTTCCAATCTTACGTGACCATGTGAGCTTGTGTCTGCAATGTGTAGTACTTGGTCTGAGGTTTATTTGCTCATGAAAGAGTATGAGATCCCTGTTCTGCCTACAGATCCTTTAACAAAGAGAATACTCAGGGGGATGGGAATGTATTCTGTAACGGAAGTGGGAATAACATATCCCAGTATAAAGCAAGATTACACCGACATAACTGCAGCTACACAGGGGATAGTGGCTGAAGAGTGAAATAATTCAGAGACATTGGTACAGGAACTGCGTCCAGACAACAGTTACAGACTCGGATCTCAATGCAACGATCTAAGTGCAGCCATATGAATGGGGGTTTTCCACTGGCTTGTACATATTTTGGCTTGAAAACTTGTGCAAAGTTCTGGGCACGCAAACACACTCAAAAACTGCAAAGACCAAACAAATGTTTATTTTGAAAGGAAGATGAAGGCGGCCATCTGCTTGGGGATTTATTGGTTTTCTTTTTTATGATGATGCTCTTTGGAGTTGCACATTTTCCCCAAAGCTGCCTCAGCATTGTAAATCATTACATATAGATGATTCTGTTCTTTTGCTTGTTTTTCTTCTATATTTCAAGATTTCTAGGGCACATGCTGTAAGAGCAAAAATCCCATTACTGGGTAATCCTAGACTTTGGTTCTAATACAGTTAGCTAAATAACTTATGATGTTCCTATAGTTTTAATTACCTAAAATAATAAGTGATTATTAGCTTAAAATTAATACCAGTTGGGATGAAGAATTTGAAAATGGGGATCCTTAAGGCCAATATGTAAATACATAACTCTTAGTCCCTAGTCATATCTCCCTACCTGCCACTTCATCTCAGAGAAGTCCCCAAAGGATCTCTGAAGAGCTCTAAGCAGGCATCTGCACAGTTCTACCTGCAGTACCAAGGGTGATAATCAAGGTTAGGCAAAGAGTTTGGAAATAACTTAGTGAATGCAATTCCCTTCTCTCACTCTCCTTCTTTTGTGGCTTCTCTAATAACAGGAGATTTCCATACCATTTTATATTGAAGAAAACTTTGCTTGATATTTCTGTGGAGCAGGTTTAGAATACAGTTAAAGG
The DNA here is from genome assembly GCA_013399875.1 of Gymnorhina tibicen. NCBI lineage: Eukaryota > Metazoa > Chordata > Aves > Passeriformes > Artamidae > Gymnorhina > Gymnorhina tibicen. The sequence goes on along the minus strand of VXAZ01001324.1, from coordinate 3,758,146 downwards.
CAAACTCTTCATATTGAGTATTCATTTGAATATTTTTATTTGAATTGGCAATTTAACATTTTGGATGGAAAACATACTACATAGGATGAGTGGCAGTCTCTGATTAAATTTTGTCTTATCACTGGGAACTCAATAAACAGGAGACTTGTAGTGGTTCCTCACTAGTGGAATAACAGGAAAAATAATTTAATTTCAGCCTTGAGAAGGACTTTTCAAGATAGCTATAAATCTTCTTGTGCAGTGACTCTCTGTAAATAATCATGAAGCTTGAGGTTTCCACCAATGCTATCCAAAATTAAAACAAGTGTATTGAGATGACAGTAGTATTTGGAATACTGTCTCATCATATTTGGGAAAATGGAGAGCTCTTCAAGTTTTCAGGTCCTTTAAGGACTTATTTTGTATTTCCTTTTTTTTTTTTCTCTTGTCTGTGGACTTCTAAATGTACAATTTAGCAGCAAAGGAGTTGAGTAAGAATGGGACGGAAATAGTGACAATGCTCTGATTTTTACGAATATCTGCTGATGTATGGAAGTTTTTCTCTAACAAATCAAGCTTTCCAAAGAACATAAAACTTCTCCTGAGATGTAATTATACAGTTAACCAATCATTAAGTGTTGTTCCATATTTGGATTGTTGAATATATTTGTATCTTGACTTACTCATTTTTTGGAAAAGGATGCATTAGTTTTTTAAGAGTAATGGTAGGCTGTGTTTGCCTAAGCTGTATGGAAATGGTAAGGTTTTAGTACAAATAGGTTCTACATTTGATAGACACTGATATATGTGGGGTTGGAAGAAATAATATGGTCTCAGCAACAAAAAATTGACCATTGAATGTTATTTTTCTTGTTTTTCTTTTTTGCTTAACAGCTTTCCTTTGAATCTTAGTTCAGTCTAAGAATCTCATGCATTAATTGAAGAGGTTAGGTTTGTACCTGCTCACTTCATTAACAGCTGTTACTAATTAGTGGAGCTTAGTCATTAAGGAACCTGCTGGGGTTTGAGGAGAACAATTTATATTTTTTCATGGCATTTAAGCACACAATATGCTTATGAGTGGAAAAGTTTCACTTGGGAGCACTCAGTTTTAGCAGTATTAGCATATCTATGGTGGGCTAGACTTGAGCTAATATTCCCAGGATAGGGGGGCACGGGAGAGACCCACTATTTGAGTAGTGGGTCCAGGAGGGGTTCGGAGCAGCCTTTAGGGCTGTAGCGTGCCTGTGGCAGGAAGAGTCATGGGGCCTGCTCTGTTTGTGCTTGGTGAAGCTGCATCATTGCAAGCTTTAGCCTCAAGCTGTCTTTGAACACTAGTTTTCATTAAGCCTCAGTATATGGACAACATGATGTCTCATAAGAGTATGGGGGAAGAGAATTGCTTCTTTATGGATTGTTCAGGGCATGGCAGGCTGGGCACACATGGTGTAATCCATTAGAAAGGTGCAGGCTGGTTTCCCTAATTAATTATTTTTGTTATGTGAAGCGGAACCATTTTCTCACCTACCTTAATCTAGCCCCTGCTTCCCATAGGTAGTGGTATGCTTTGTGTCTGTTTCCAGAGCCTGTTTGGTTAATAAATCCCAGTATTAATTCCAGGAGCTCCAAGATTTTTTTGGTGTATGTTGCTGTCATGCTTTTCTGTACAAGTTCTGGTGCAAGTTACCCTGTGAAGTGTGAGGACAGCAGTTTCGATTAGTTTCTCTGCTGGGGAGAGATGAAAGAGGAAGCCTTCCTGCTCCTTCCTCCCCTTCAGCAGCTGTGTAGGACAAGTAGCCCACTGTTGGGCTGATGTCAAGATTAATGTTTTGCTCTTACAAGGTCGCTCTAATGGCACTGTTTAATGTACTAGATTACATTACTGGGTCAGTCTTCTTGCTGATGGACTTCCAGATTTATCTGGCTATATTGAATTTAAACTTTAAACGCCTTTCTAGTGTAAGCTGTTGCCCTGTAACACAACTGTTGAGTAACTGTTGAGTTCTTCCTTGTACAGTGTTGTTAAATTAGAAGCTGCCTATACTTAAATTTTGAAGTATTTCAGCTCCATATAATATAAATGTACTGCAGTTAGGTACAGCTGCTAGATGAAAACTGACGTTGTTTCTGGGTAGAGGCAGTATTCATGTACCCAGCTGCCTAGTTATACCAATTGGAAAAAAAAAATCAAAAGAACTAGAGTTGAGCTTGTGATTGAATGCACCCATTAACAAAAAAGTAATTGAAAAAAAGAATTAATGTTTTTGTGACTGTGCCTCTACTACTAACAGTGGATGACCACAGCTTTTCTCCTCTGCTCCAACTTGCAATCAGACTAATCTCTTCTTATCTATGTCTCTGCAGTGTGTGGCCATATGTGAGTGTTGTGAGAAGTGACAGCTTGCTGCTGTTTCTTGGCTCACATAAGGGATGCTGGAGGTCACAACAAGCAAGATAAGTCCAGTGCCATCCCCTAAGCTGCAGGAGGGCAGAGCTGGACGGTAGAGAACATTTCTGTTTAAAGAAGCATTTCAAAGCAAATTTTGCAACTGAAAATAGAAGGTTGCTGCTAACTAAAAATGTGACCTATTTTAATATGGAATATGTCAAAATATTTTGACAGCATGGGAAAATCCCCTTCTCCCCTCTCTGCAATGTGTTCCAAAAAAACTCCTTTTGGCTAAAGGGAATTGATTTTGCCAATTATTTCAGTTTTTATAGGAAACCACAGAGGCTGTTTAAATTTCTGAAACTGACTCTTCTGGGAAGTAAGTTGGGGCAGTGGAGCAAAAGGATAATAGGATTTACCAATGGAGAGGAGAAAATAGGTGTCTGTCCTCATTTGTGCACATTTGAGTGTCACACGAACCCCCAGCCCCTTGTCTCCAGCCACGCAGCTGCCACTCGGGTTAGGTACAGGGGAGCAGGGCATGTGGACTTAACTTCTGTAAGCATCCTCTCTTGAAACTCCTTATGGGTTACCTCATATGTCTTGTAGAGAACCTTCATCTGTCAGGAGTTTCAGATTTGCTACAAACTGCATGCGGGCCATTTTGATAAGGATGCCTCGGCAGGAGCCTTTTCTTTGGGCATTAAACTCCCATGAGCAAGGACTGAATTGTTTTCATTGGCTGTTAAACCTGGCTGTCAGCTTGTTTTAGAAACAGCATATGGAAAGGAACTGTATTTCTCCATGCCATTTTATATTGCTACGTCTAATGGACTCTTTAGCTCTCACATTTTGCATCTTAGAACGAAAGTCAGAGAAACATTGGTGTTTTCTAGAATATTGTGCTTTTTTTTTCTATTTTGTTAAGATGTATTTTAAGTCTGAAGTTAATAGTAAGAATGAACTGCTGATCTCATGGAAATCATTGGAAACTTTGAATTTATGGGCAGACTTTCGCAGGAAGAATTCCTTCTTAAATAATATGTTTGGTACTCAGTTAATCCTGGAGGGTTGTGCAAGGTTGCAAAGTAAACTTCTCATATATTAAATACAAACACAAACGGAAAACCTGAAAAAACCCAAACCCTTTCATCAGAACTACCAACAACAACTCAAGCATGAATCCTTAACTGAAGCAGTAGTACTTACCCTTGTCTTTGTAGACTTACTGAAAACATAGCAGCAGCTCAAGTTAACCTAGTGGGTAAGAATGATGCACTTAGAGATGAGAGGTTCTTCACATGCTGTATAGCACTTTAAAATGCTAAGTACTTCCATATTTGGAAGTACTTATCTTTTATTTTCTTCAATATCTTAATTTTTTTTAAATGCCACAGAAATAATATTAGGTTCTCATTAAGTGTTTGCTTTTATATTAATAAATCTTCAGGAAAACACATAATTTTTCTGATTGATTTTATAATTTGACACCTGCTTCTTATGAATTTATTTTAAACATTTAAAGACAGTATTAAGCCATCTCTTTCATTTCTGCTGGATGTTATCATGTGACAGATAACCACTACCTGACAGTAATTTCAGCAACATTTTAAGTTACAGAATATTAGGACACACACTTTATAACAGGACTTTTTTTCTGGTATTCCTTTCTTCCTTTCCTTTTAAGGGTACTGCAAAAGTAATTTGTAAGTTATAATGTTCCTAATCTTCTTGTTATGGGGGCGAACTTCCTTTTCAGGGCTTTAGAAAGGAAATGACTGCTGATCAAATGTACAAGATTCACAGAAATGTAAACAAAACAATGGCGCTGGATGACAGAACAGGCAAACCAGAGTCACCAGAAGTACAGAATTCGCTTTTAACCCTGGCAAATGTGCCTTGGTCTGATCTGATGGGGAAAAGGAGGTAGCTGAGCCTCCCCTCGGTTCAGAGTCTTGGCTCTTTGTTGAAGCTGATAGTACAGAAATTGTCTCACAGCAGATTTGACGGAGTTCTTTGTGTGCAGTGTGACTTGTGCTCAATTCACTGCAAGTGCTACACCCAGCAGCCTCCGGAGGTCTTCGGTCTTTGTCATCTGAAGTAGTCATAAATCTTAGAGCTGTTTCTTTGTAGCTAAGTAGTAGTAGAGTAATGATACATTACACCTAGCAGACACGAGTTCACTGAGGCTTAAGAATTACCAGATGTGTGAAACTCAACTTGGAAAAATCAGTTAAACTGTTAAAATCTCCTTAAACAGATTGAGTGGATATCCTCAAGTATCTGCCCCTCACAATTCTGTTCTGGAATCAGCTGAGACCTGCTGGCAACTTCAGTGCTCTGAGAGTTCTCACACAGTGATATAGATAGGAGGATTTAATATGTATGAATCTGGTTTGAATCAGCTGAGAGTTGATTTGGTTAGTTTTTTAACTTTTAAAATGACCCACGTTCATTACACAGATTTTCAGAACTCCTTTTCCTAGGCCCTGCATTTCATGCTGTCTTTAGTCAAATTTCTTTGAGTAAAGACTTGCAAAATAAAAAATGTGCATTCTACACCTGTTTTTCTCAGACTTTACATTTCAGGGTTACAAATTACTTTGGTATATTTAAAGTTAAAAAAAAAAGTCACCTTATATATGCACTAAACATAAATGGTACAGAAAAATACATCTGCCTTATTGATGTATCACTGCAATTAGTATGTAGGAAAAACCAAGAAGAAAAAAGCAGGGTTTAGTGAAGTGCAGTTGTTCTATTATTATAAATATTGGACAAAAGCTTGGTTTAAAAGTACTTTTTTATAAGAAATGGAGGTCAAAGTGTGCAGTATCATAAGATCTTATTTACCAAATGAAAATGAACTGTTGAACTGTGTGGGGAGGAAAAGAAAAAAACATAGGTGCAGTCAAATTTCATGCTAAATTATTGTCTTCAAAATGAATTTTATCAAGTGTTTATTCCTTTTTACTGTGATAAAAATACCCTTAATGCTCATAGCTCAGCAAATACCCATCTATTCCAGCAGAACTGCAGATTTCTCTGACTTTGCTCTCGAAACACTTCATCTAAAAGGATTTTCTTTAAGTGGTGCACTGCACCCCAGGTTTCCATATCTTTGGAGATTACTGGTATATTTTCTAATTAAAAAAAAAAGGCTTCTGGATTTAGCTGAACAGTGATCACATTCTAATTAATCCATTAAGAAAGAGTGAGATAATTCTGAGTTCAGAGCAGTGTTTTGATTGTAAATAACCTGGAAGATGGTGTTTAACTGAGATGTAAATGACTTTTTGAGGGAAAATTCCTTACCTTTGTGCTAAACAAAGTCATATTTAAGAAATACTTTAAAATAGGTAATTATAACAGAAATATATATTCTTTGGTCATGAAGGCTTTTAAATTATTTTATAAGGTTACAAATGAAGATCTTTTAGAGATTTGTAGTGAGGTGTTACATCAGTTTACCAAATGATGCTGCTCAGGTCCTGCTCTTTCTATCTTTACTTTTAGTCCCATCAAAATTCTTTAAATGTAAATGGTAGCAGTGTGCTGGGATTGTCACTCATACCCTTGGAAAAACCCTATGGTATGCCCTCAGAGCCAAGCATGAGGAGGAGCTGTATAATGCTTCCTCTGACACAAAGAGTTAAAGACTCCTAAGAGATGGTTCCACACATGTTCACTTATCTGGGTCTTCATTTCTGTGGTATTTACTGAAATAAACTAAGAATGAAATAGCACCTGTTCTGACCAGATGGTAAATTTGTGGGATTTTATCAGACGCTGAAGCTGCCTGAGTGTTTTGTACATACAGAGATGGAGATGATCACTTTTACTTGCAGTCTCACTCCTTCAGCATAAATATTGCATAGGGTTGAGGAGCTTATTAAGCATATGCATAGCTTATTATTGAGTTTTTTCACTCAATCTAGTCAGTTACATGTCAGAATTGCTGTTAGTCTGTGTGGTCTGGTCTCTGTGTTAGACTTATTTTGTAAAATTGATGAATTACGGTATTCAATTTTAATTAGATGCATTAACATGACTTTAGAACCTCGTACTGTTTTTGACTAGTGGCATGCTTATGTAGCCAGTCTGTCTCATCTTTGACAGTGGCCGAAAGTGCATGCCCCAGGATGAGTAAGAACACACGGCAAGTGGATGTCATATGTCATAGGTACTTCATGATCTTTCCACTTGTTCAGGTGTTTGGATGTTCATTTTGTATTGGTACTTTGGTGTTTTCTTCTCTCTGAAGTTGAGTAGTTTTCCCCTGAGCTGGATCTCCCTCTTTGTTTCTCTTTGTCTAGGAGTCACGTTTGCTACTGACTAGTCTTCAAGCATTTTAACAGTTTTAAGCAAAACTGTTAGTTGTTATTGTTTAATCATTAAACTTCCACTCTGAGTTGCTTTTGAACCCTTGGCTGAGTATAACCTAGTCCTGGGAATATGACACTTTGTCTAGTTGTTCCTTGTTTTCTTTAGAAGCATTTTAATTTTAGAGAGACCCTTAGAATTTCTCCAAAATGAAGGGAATCATCATGGGAATCTCTCTCGTCTTTTGCATGATCAGCACTGGCTCAAATGACTTTGATCTTTTTGCTGCACCTTTGAAAACTTCATTTACATTGTGATCATCACCTGACTTTCAGATCATCTGTTACTATTTGTGTTCCTACAGTTTATCTTATAGTTTTCATGTTCCTTATGTATGTAAAGAATAATTTATGAGCACTTATGAGTCCTTCTGGTAATCTTCCTTTGAATTTGTTTTTGGTATACCTGGGGGGGGCGGGTTTAGTTTAACTGCTTCTTGTAATCCTGTAAGGGTTTTTTAAATTGATGATAGCCCCAGCTTTCTGAATGGTATCTTGCTCCAAAGAGGCTTCCTTACTCTTTTGGTGAGCCATGCTGGCTTCATTCTGCCATTTTGATTTGCTGATAGTGAGACTCTTCCTTGGTAAGATTTTGAACCACACTAAGCCTTGTGAGTTTACTACAGCACAAGGTTTGCAACTGTGGTTTTTTTGGGAGATCTCTAACTAGCAGGCCCATGAAATGTTTCTTAATAAGGCTTAAATTTTATCTCTGAATTCTATCCTGATGGGTCATTTTCCTGATGTATTTTTCTGTTTCCATGAAATAGATCAGTAGTATTCCAATGGCAAATGAATTTAGTTCTGTGCTGTTTCTTTAGAATGCACCAAAATACTGGAAAGATATGTAGGAGGTAGTTAGCAATGAATTTGCTCTCCTAATTTAGAACTCAGATTCTTAGCCACAGAGTTTCCATTTCCATGAGAAAGATGTGATGCATTTGGTTGGAGATGAACTCTACTATACACACCTCCTAAGAGTTACAGGATGCAGCCTTTTTTGGTGTTGTGCCTGTTTCTTTTTGCAGTGTCTTAGGTGCAAGGGTTTGGCACAATCACTCTCCTGATGTGCTCAGTTCCATATTTCCTGTTACTTCTATACAGAGGAAGGAAAAAGAAAACTACATAAGAAGACATGTAGTTGTAACACATAAAAGTACTCATCATTTAGATAGGAATAATTTGCCTGCCAGATGGTTACGCTAGTATTCTTGTATGATTTTATAAATAGAAGATAACTTTAATATTTTTACTGGAATGCTTAAATGGATATATAACTCATTTCGTACCCTTTCAAGACATGATATTCTTCCTCTCTTCATCCTTAAGAAACTCCATAAACCCTCAAAACTAGAAATTACCTCATGGTGATCTCATTTTTTTTTCTAGGCTTGAAGTTATGAGGTTGCTAATCCAGTCTTTTATCTTGAATTCACCACTTCAATGTCAAGATTGAATAATCTGCCTTTATCTCCAGGGTGACAGCTATGTAGAAATTTCAAAAGGGATAGTTTTGCCAGCATCTAAAGACTCTTGTTAATTACTACATCTTGAAGTAAAGTGAAATAAAGCAGGATGAAAAATGATATTTCTCTCTGACAACCTTGTAAAAATATCAGTGATGAAGCAGTACATTATAAGTACTTTAAGAATGCATTTACTGAGATCAAGACCATTCTGATCATGGTGCAGGTTAATCTCTGCAAGATACATTATAGAAGGATGTGTGTGTGTCACTGATGGTTTAGAAAGCTCTTAACTGGAAATTAAATATTTTGCCTCTATTTCCTTATTGAAATTAATTGAGATGAGTCAGTAGTGGTGTTTCTTTACAGCTGGCAGAAGGGCTTGTTTTGTTGTGTCTTCCAAGTATAAATAAACTTTTTCTTCCCTTTTCATATCCCAGCTTTACCCTATTTTCACTGCTGCTGGCCTTACATGACCTTATTATGTAAAGCCAGATAGAGTGTGTATATTATGACCTGTAGCAAGCTCTGCGTTACCAGCAGAGAATGCTAACAGTGAATTACCTACATGTGTTTTCAGGACTGGGGTTTGAGGTGTTCTGCATTGTCTCTTTGTCTATGCCCTGCTTCTGGAGATCAGGGCTGAGTGGAGCTGTGCGGGTGAGTCACTGGAGGGATATTTGCTCCATAGAAAAGAAGTCCTCATGTCAAACCCATAGGCCAGGCAGGAAAAGTTGTGGATCAGTTATTTTCTTTTAAAGGGCTGTTATAGTAGTTGTCTCTGAAAATCCAAGGAAAGTTAATGCAAATAACTTTTAATGCAAATAACAATCAATCCCTTGTTAGTACCAAGTTGTAAGTAAATACTTCTTATAGACTCATGAGAGGTAAAATCAGGCTCAGGTTTTCAGAAAATTTATAGCATTTTCTATCTTCTTCTTTTGATGTGGTTTAGTACGCACATAATAAACGTTTATATCACAAAATACATAGTATAAACCACGGTGGATAACTAAGCTGAGCTGATGGTGCTAGATAACTGCTTGTTTCATTACTTGTAACTACTTGCGGAATTGTATCTTTGTCATTATCTATCGCTGATGGCTTCCAGTGATACTCAAATAACAGCTGTTACACCAGACTGCTGGTTGTCACTCCAATGTCCCTGCTTTACTAGTAGCCACTAGATGATATTTCTAAGGAAGGAAAATCTTACCAGTAGTGTAAAGGCTTAAGTAATTCTGGAGGCTTTGGCTGGCTAAGGGGATTGGACCCCCGTCTTTGGTCCCCAGAGTTCACATCCTAAAAATATTTTTCTTGAAGGAGCTATAATGTAATATGAGAATTATCGTTGTATTAGGTCGTCACTCCTGCTAACATTTGATTTCAGCAGTGCTGTTTGCCATGAATACTTACCTATTTGTGCTGCATTCATTCATTGTGACATTATTTAAATCATAAATAATGAAAAATAAAGGAAATCTATACTATTCAAGTGAGGTAGTACTCCTTCTTTGCAATACAAAGCAAAAAAAATATGATGTTCCTTTTGTTAGCATAACTTTCCAACAGTTTCATCCATTAAAAACTGCAGTTGTAAAATCCCTAATCCAGGGATTTTTCAGTTTGGGTCTCTCCCCATGTAACAGAAGGGAATGCAGGGTGTGTGGCTTTGTCCTTATAGATAGATTTCCTTATTCCTTTTACTTGTGTAAGAGACAGACATCTAAAGTGGAAGTTCAGTAACTGGATAATTGGGGCTAAATGAGTGGCCCTGAGGATTTTAGGACTGTTTTAAGGAATTACCATGGTGCCATCAAGAAATCTGCGTGGTTAAAATGAGCCAAATGTGGTAATAGGGACATGGCAGTGTTTGCACATTTCAGAAAGGAAAAGTGTCCATTAGTGTGAATAGTGTAATAGATAAAGTAGGATTTCATGTCAAATAAATGTGATCTGTGGGATATGTTTCAGTAATATCTAAAACTGAGAATCTCAGGTATTGCTTTAGGTTGGGATGAAGTTATTGTTTACTTTATTATTATCTGCTTCTCCTTTAAAAATGCTGAGAAAGTTTCAGTGAGGTACTAAAGCCCACGGGGCTTTAAGGTAGTTCTAGTGCCTGAGCAGCTTTCAAAAGTGAAAGTTTGTACCTGCAGGACATCAGCTTTGTAGTGCAAGTGTCCTTTCTGAAAGTAGATGTGGAAACTTGAATCACTTGATATATCCACAGTGGTGTTGTCATGCTGAGAATCTTGGGAAGCTAGTCCTTGGACTAACCTCTGTGAAGTCAGTGTGAGATATCTGTGCTTACCGGCAGCATTTCCAACTATTTACGGCTGGAAGCATTTTAAGATTTCTGTTACTACAATAATTGTCCTAATATATCGGTAACAAATCTAAAAAGTATTGTTAATGTCTTCAACTAGTTCAATATTTAACATGCTTGATATCCTGTATTTTCCTGAACCAAAGCATAGTTTAGCTACTGCTGAACACTAAGCTAAACACTAAATGCAAAAATCACAGTAGTTAAACAGATTTCTCTACATCCACCTTTTCTGGGACTTTTTAAACTAGTTTATCTCATTCTAGGGAGAAGAAAAAAAAGTATTCTATTATCTTTTCTGAAATTTCATTCAGACTTTAAATTAATGAGCAGAATATAAGCTTATTTCTGAACATAAGTCTGGGAGGGATAGTGAGTGAAGCATGAAAAACAATCAACTAATATGGATGGAAGCAATTCCTAGAGTATGCCTTAATAATTAATAATGCTGCATTTTGAGAAAAATCTGTGGGTTTTCAGTTGCTGTACTTTTGGGTCATCTGAAACTGGAGGCTGGTAATAGCAATGCATTTTCACTCAAAAGCGTCTCCAAGTCTGGAGTGGTTCAGCTGAAGATTTTAGGGATGAATTTGCTTGTTGTGTGGTCCTGTGTAAAATTTATATCTGCTGTAAATATCCAGGCACCTAATAAATCCAAAGAACAAGACTGGTTTTTTGTTCTCTTCCATTCCTTTGTCCGTATGAATTGATTCATACTTTTAATTAACCTGCCTTTTTTCACCAAAAATACTCTTTTGAAAAGCAAAAATTATAAATATTTACAAGATGCTTTTTTGCTAGGTGCATCCTTTGGTTTCTCAATTTTTCCCTGTAATGTTTTCTAGAAATGTTAATTGCTAGCTCTTTGAGAACTTCTAAATGTAAAATTACCAAAAAAGACTGTTTCTAAACTGTTGGGGGGGATGGGGTGTAATGCTCTCTATAGGGAAGCAGGTTTTTTTCCAAATCGGTCTCACTTTCTTTTTAAGCATCTTGGGAGAAGATCTGTGTCGAGAGCTCTGTGTATTTCAGACTCCAAATGCATGGTAAACAGTTGTCAACTCATTTCTGCTCATCTGCTATCAGAAAATCTCTTGCAGGCTTACTGTTTCTCTTGAGCAGTTCAGCAAAAACTATTGTATTGGCAAGTCCTAGTCTGAATATTTAAATGCTGAAATGCTTATTGTAGTAATTAACACACTAATTGGATCAGTTCAACAGTGCTGGCTATATATAAATTTAGTTTATGAATAGTCAAATCCAGCACAACAGTTACGTGTAATGCCATTGAAGTCGATGTAATTGAAGTTACGTACATCCTTAAGTGCTTTTTTGGATTAGGGCCTAAATATTTTTCATTCTGAAAGAAAATTCTGTCCAGCTCCTGGATCTTAGATATTCTTGCTCATAAAAATAAAGGTTGTAAACTAAATTAGTAAATAATAATGAGAAGGTTATTAGTCCAAGCTATTTGTGAAGCTGGGACTTGCCAAAGCTCATATGTCTTGCGTCAGGACATGATGATGGAGCTGACAGTCTGGGGAGCAGATGACTCCACGAGACAGGTGCTGGTGGAAGAAAAGACTTCTTTACTTTACAGAAAGAGAAGTACAGATCAACTATGTGCACACAAGTTTTAGGTAAATACATGTTATTCTAAAGTAACTTGTAATTTACCTTCCTTTTTTGTCTGATACCTTGTTGCAGTTAAGAGTCAGCAGGTCTTTCTTTTAAATGCTTACATTTCCTGAAGGAAAATGCTTCCAACTTGCTCACAAATAGCTTTTCTAGAAATTGAAATGGAAATGAAAATTAGAGAATTAACCCCCACCTCGTCTCTTGAAAGCATTACTGTGGGTGTGATGCTGTCTCAGCTAGGGGTGAGTGTCCTACTCTGGAAAGGGGTCCCTGAGTAAGGAGAGCACTGCAAGGGACAGTAGCTGAGGATAGAATGTTGTGTGGATTAGAGGGATTAGACAGCAGACAAATGAGCTTTCTTTTGTGTTTTTACAGGCTTATTCTTGATATTTTTCTCTTTCTCCTCCTAAACCTCTCCTTTTTTATGTCTATGACGTAAGAATTTAATGTGAATTCCAAAAAGAAAGTGCTTTGGAACTCTGGAAATTTATTTTTAGACTTTTATATATGAAAGCCTTCTAGTTGGTATTTACAAGGGCCTCTAACTAGATTGTTGTCACTGTAGATCATGGCACATTGCAGAAGGATTAAAGTATAAGGAAAGACAAATATAATAAATACAGTTGATGGTCTCCAAGATGTATTTCACCTCTAGCATTTTGCATTCAATTCATTAAAAGTAGCTGCTTTGTCTGCAGGACAATGTATTTAACATTCATCTCCTGTTCCCTCCATCTCATTCAAAATATTTTTATCTCTTTGGTTACAACCAGAAGTATTTTACACCTACGTAAGGTTCCATTACACAGTTCTGTTGGTCTGCTGGGTTTTTTCCTGTCCTTTCTTTCATCTTTGTGTTCTGCACAAGAAGCTTTATCACCAAGCTCTTCTTACAGCTACTACTGCTACATTTCACAGTATCCAAGGTGCTCCAAGGACAGGGATTTTGTCATCTCTGATATTGTTTTTCTGGGCAGCATCCCTGAATATTCCCAGGTGTAGAAGTAGGAACATTACAATTTTCTGATAAAATTTAAGATGAAATATAATGCAAAGCTCTTGACATTGAGGAAGTGCTAACATGACTAAATCCAGATTTAAGAGCATTCTGCAGCAGCACTGGAATCACAACTAATGACTGTACTCAGCTTGGATGGGAGGCACAGTGCTGTCAGTGTCACTCCTGTATTCATGACTCAAATAGCAAAGCCTATCCTAAAGAGCTGGCACTGCTGGATCTATGGCAGCTGTTGCAATGCATAATTAATGCAGCCCTGGGATACAGTTTCAAACACTCCGTGTCAGTGCATGCAGGGAGCCTGCAAAATGGGCACTACTTTCAATAGTCAAATATTTATTTTTAACTAACTTTATAATGGCATACACGCTTCTGCAAAATTGGGTGAGAAGAGGAAGGGTTCCCAAGTAGCTTGTGATTGAGAGATTCCAGTGGAAATTAATGTCATTTTCATTCTCTACAAACAGCAGGGAAAAGATGAATTAATGTTTGCTTACTCAGTTTTGGGCAGTGTACAGCATAAACATTAAAATGAGTAAGAAAGAAACTTGTAGTTGCTTATTTTAGATCTAAGTAGGTCAAAAAAAGATAATGGATGAAGCAAAAATTGTATCAAGATTTGGGTAGTGTGATCAGAGATCGTTTTGAAGCAAGCTGGTATGGGAAGGGTTTTGAAGGAAACACTTTAGTCAGCAAGGTACGTAATATTTATATTGACAAGTCCTTTTCTGGAAGGTTGACAAAACCAAAAATGGCTGTTTAACAGCATTTCCTTCTGTACATACTGAAAGGCTTTGCCATATGATGGGAGGAGAGTCTTGTCTTTTAGCTGAGTCCCCAGGCAGCGGATGGCACTGGAGCATGTGCTTGCAGGTTGTGTTCTGACCCACACACCTCTGATTAGCTGGAAACAAGCTGCCACAATAAGGAATTCTGCAGGGAAACTTTTTGAACAAAAAGAAGCTTTATAGAACTGATATAAGGATGTGTTGTGCCTGTTGTGCTGTGCATTTGAGTACCTTGAGCAGTACTGTGTAGCAGTAGTAGAGAATCTCTGGGCGGGGTAGTAATTAGAGTGTGTATACTTCTTTCTGGTTTGATGTGCCTAGGAAAAATATAAACCACCACTGTTTGAAAGATCCAAAGGTAGGAATCTAATATCTCTGAACTTCATTCCTTCATTGCATGTGTTTTTACAAGACCATCCCTTGTTGCATATGAATTATGTAAATTACTTGAATTATATTCCCAGTGCCCAAAGTGGGAAACCTGCTTCATGTGTGAAATTTAACAGATGAGAAGTAGAAATTGATTTTGAAATTTTGATCTTACTCCACCAGTTTTAGCACTTTGATTCAATTAGTGAAGTTCTGTGAATTTCAAGTAGCTGAAAAGTTATGGTATCTTCATACAGATAAAGACATCTAAATGTACTTTTAAGTAGAATGTAATTTCAGGACATGTTTCTTGAAATTATTTGAATTTAATTCAAATATGAAAACAAAACCTGAAAAAAAGAAGTGTCTAAAATACATGAGGTTGTTTGTTTTTTTGTTTTTAATTAGAGGTCTTCGAGAGATGTAAAGGTCATTAGGCTTTATTTCATGCTTTCTTTACAACATAAAAAAGCATGACTAGGGACAGCAGCCCAATCTTAAGTTAAATGCCCTTCTATCTGCAAAAGATCCTCCAATTAACAGTACTGATAGAGGACAATTTTTTCCTCAATTCGCTATGTGCTACCTTACCTTTAGAAAACCAACACAGTGTATGTGAAAACTTGTGATAGTCATAGAAATCAGCTAAGAAAATAAGTACGTGTGTTATGGTAAACTTAGGTTCTTTCTGATAATGATTCCTTTCCACACCTGTGTAATTAGATGGTTGGCTTCTCCAAAGACAGGCAGCCCAGTTCTGAAAGACACTCTCTTGCACAGGTATTTGTCCCTAGTGGAATTAGTAACCAGCTGTCAGAGAACTGTTTAGCTCTGAAAGATCTGGAACAGTGAACTATAAAGGCTGACTTTTCTAGTAGGTAACATTTAAATAATGGTCATGAAAAACCTGAAGAAATGTTATGAGGACTGCAAAGGCTCTGGTAAACACACTCCCCATCTGTAAGGGAATGACGGCTAACGGACTTGCATTGAAATCTGTATTCTGAATCTGGCTAATGATTGCTGCCTCTGGGTTGTGAAACAAAAATCATGCATCAAATGGAATAGCTGCAATTTTGCCACACAAAGAGGCAAATATATATAATAGATGTCTGCTGTAACTAATTTATGTATACATATCTAATTTGTTTCTTAGTAGATTGAGACACATTTAAACAAGAGCTAATTTGATATAGAAAAAGTCTGAAGGGAGATGGATTGCATTTAAAGTACAACCCTTGCCTCAAACAAGCCAAAACCAAAAAGAGGGAAGACCTGAATTAAAGGAATTTTTTTCTCAGTTTTACAAGACAGTTTTGTGTTAATTCTTTACACTTTTCCATAACTCTTACAGACAAGGGTATGGTTCCCGTGCTTACAGAGACTGCACACTGTTGAGCAGTATCTGCCCCATTTATATGAGTAGACTTGTTTTAATTGACTATACTTGAGCTGGATGGATAACATAACTTGGAGGGAAAAGAGGAAATTGTTTTTCTGCAGAGAATAACCCCTAGTTAACAGGATTTTATTAATAGTTATGAGGGAATAACAAGATGCAGTATTTTAGCCAGACAAACATGACCTAGCCCGAGAGTCACTTAAAACAAGTAAGGCACTCCGCACCACAGAGCAAAATTAAGGGCCTCATGCCATGTTACAGTCCTGGGTGATGCTTAAATGAGCCAAAACAAACAATGTATTTGGGAAGAAGTTACATTAGGATTTGGTCCAGTTACTTCGTATGTGTCCCCTTTTGTTGTCAACCACAGAAGGCAATCCCATAATAGGTGGCCCTGTCAGCGACCATTTAGGTATAACAGAGTCTCTTAGTAGAAATGCAAGTAAATTTTTCATCTACCAGCAGCAATGAGCTGAAATGCTTGAAGGGAGGAAAACCAGACTTATTTCATTTATTTATTTATTTTGTCTGAAAAGCCTGGAACAATTCTGCAGTGCAGTTCTGACCTTTTCATACACAGAACTAAGTGGTAAGGGAAGCTGGGCTTCCTGTCAGCCCTTACAAGCTGCTATTTCTCTCCTTTTTCTTGTGGTCAATACTTGGCTTTTCTGTAAAGCCTTGCTTGATTGTTATTTCAGTTAGACCATAAAGACCCTCACCTGCCACTGCCAACGTGTTTCCTAGCAGAAATAGATTATCTCAAATGACAGAATCCAGGCAAAAGTTCAACTTTAATGTCTGATGCTTTATAGAAAACTAGCAGCATGCAAGACATGACTTAGCTGCACTGCACCATCAATATATGCTTTATTCAAGATTTGCTTCACCTTTCCTTAGAAATCATTTTAAATGCAGAGATAGAATAGAACCTATTTTGTGTAAGGAAAATATATTTCTGGCTTGATTTAGGATGAGGTGACAGGAAAGGGCAGAAGGAAAGTATGGGATGATGACACATAAAATAATAGAAGTGAAAAGGATCAATTCAGTGCAACAGTCTGATTGGTGAAATTTCTAAAATTAGGCAAATTTCAAAGCCAAAAGGGAAAGTTATTTACTGAGACTGACTTGTGGGAGTTCAGATTATGAGTCAACTCATGTGTGACACATTTTTTAAACTAGTAAAATTCTTCACATGTGAAATTTCAAATGGGAAATTAGTTCACAATCTTGAGGAAAAGGGACTGTGTTCTGTAAAATGCTTTATGGGTTTAGTGGTCATTACTTGGAGTGAAAATAAGGACTTGGTTTGAAAACCGTGGTTTAAAACTGTGTTGTAATAAAGCAACGTGAATATATACACCAAGATGAACCATCGAAAGTACCGGTTGGTTCTGTGACTGTTGTAATATGCAGCTGCTCCCTCTCTGTATCTGTGGTACCGTAGTTAAGCAGAATTATTTGCCATGGGGAGGCCTTGTTAAGACTAATTCTGGTAATAAAAGCAGCTAAAATGGATAGTCTTCCATATTCTGAGCTTATCTGTGAAAATCCTTGTGAGAAGATAAACACCAAAACCAAAGATTTATTGGAGGCTGAAGTGTCAGGACATCAGAAGACTTCATATCAGGAAGAGGTAGAGAATTTTGGCATAATTAGAAAAACAAAAGAAATTTTTGGGACTGAAGACTTTTCTTCTGTCTTTGACATCCTGTTTTGTGAGAAACAGCATTTATTACTTCTGGAACAGGTGCTTTAGGCAATCTCAACTTTAGGAACATGGACTTACTAAAGGTTCTATGTAGATAAATAGTGAAAAAATTTCTTTCCTGTAGAGCACATTCAGCTCATAGATTATGACAGAAAAGGATAAGAGACTGCATTAAGATAGGACACAGTGTAAAACTGCCATAGTGCCCTATTCTGTGAAAAACTGCTGTACTTAGATGCCATCCAAGTGTGCTGGCATCTGTGCTCCTGATGAGGAAACTGATCAGCTGGGATGCAGGAAATGCAATTCTGATGTTTAAAATATGTATGTGTGTGTTTGTACATGTGTACATTTTTGTCATAGATACTTAAAAATTAGGAGCCCAAACAGAAGGGATTAGAGTCTCTAAGGCAACCTGTCAGGCACAGATCCCTAGCATTGGATTCAAAAAAGAAAAAAATCCACATGGCCAAAACATGACAGGCAACTGCCTGGGAAGATTCAGAGCAATGGAAATTTTAGGTGCCCGTATGTCAAAGAGGTGTAGCTTTTTGGCAGAGAAAAGGATCAGAGAAACTGCTCCATTTCAAATACAGGCCTTTTTTGCCTGGTGGAGGACTGGCTGGCGATTTAAGCATGTTTACTCTCCCTACTGTTTTCTTTTTGCACAGCTATAGTCATTACTCACTGACAATATCCTGCAGGCTAGGGGAATCACAAGAAGGCCAGATCAAGGATATGGGCAGAAGATACTCCACTGAGAAGTCAGGACAAAGCAGCTGAAAAGACCTGAGCAGTGAGTGTGGAAATATGCTGCAATGGAAAGTGATGTAGCAGAAAAGTACTCTGTAGTGAGCTTCATTTAAAAGTATAGACACAGCTTGTACTGTCCTACACAAATTCCTTCAGGCCTTACTGAATGGCTTGACTGCTTTTCATGGATTAAGCTGTCCTTGTGAAGAAAATGTTTGAAGAGAAAGGGCTTGGATCAGACCATGTCTGTTACACCAAAGGGTGTGCAAAAGAAGTGGTACTCAGTGCCTTCTTTGCTTCAGTCTTTACTGGTGAGGCTAATGTTCAGGACACAGGTACTTCTAACCAGTAGGAAAGTTGGGAGGAAGGCAGACTTTCCCTAGAATGGAAGAGGAGTATGCTATGGAACTCTTTAACTGGATTTACATAACTCCATGGGACTTGATGGGATGCAGCACCAGTTGGTGAGGAAGCTGGCTGCTGTCTTTGTGAAACTGTTCTTGGCTAAGGTCATGGCATGCTTGGACTACACAACACTCAGAGGTTTCTCTCCAACCTCAACCTATATTGAGCCTTTACTGAAGGTGAATGAAACTGTTTATACCACAGCAGTACCTGAAGTCTCACTGTTGGAGGAATGTATGAAGTAAGGTGTTACTGGAATGATAAGGCTCTTGCTGACAAGAACATAAAGCATTTTGTTGGAAAACTTGTCTACAGGGCTGCTTCTTAGATGACACAGATATGAGATGCTCTGTGGCTTATCCTGTACTTCAGAAAATCAGTGATTAAATTTCCACTGGGAATAGGATGTAACTGGTGAGAGTAGGGAGGGCTACAATATCATAAATGTAGTTGTTGTCCTTTCAGGAGTGCCTCAGGGAACAGGGTATTTAAAGTAAAAATCTGTTTCCTGCTTGCCCTCTGTGTTGTAGCTCCTCCTGAAAGCTGCTAGCCTTTGTTGATCCTTGGGGGGCAGCTGCTGAGATTGCAGTGGAATGCCCACAGATCAGAGATGCTGCATGACAGAGAATGATTCAAACTCCTACATTCTTTTGTTTTTTTTTTTTAAGTGAGTGACTCAATTACATAGAGGTACCTTGTACTAAATCTGCCAGATTTTCTGCTCATGTTGTTCCGTGTTCACAATGTCTAAATAGAGGTTTCCTTTCCAATTTCACTTATTCTGGTACACATATTCAAGAAATTTGTATAGCCTTATTGTGCTGAATATTTCTTGCTGACTTGCTGCTTGTCTAGCTCAGTTCAATGGTAAGGTATTGAAGGCATTTGCTTTGTTCTGAATGTATGAGGGTTGCTACAAACTAGTAGTGGTCTCTACATCCTGATGTAAGAATAAAGAAAGAACGTGAAGACTTAAATGATACTTGTTAGTATATGATGCTTCCATAGTATGTGATTGGGTGAAATGCTGTGCAATAGCAGCCCATCAGTCTACTGTGCTGCATACAGTTACTCTGTTAGTCAAACTACACTTCAATAAGCTGTGTGCTTCTTCATCCTGGCCTATATCTTACCTCATACACTAAATAGTTTGTGCTATCTCTGTGAGTGGAGTGGAGGAAGACTCTTCCAGGGAAGTAAAAATCAGTGAGACTAAGTTGTTTTTTTCACTGATTGGAATTTTGTAGAAGGTTGTGTTCTATTTTTTATACTTATGAGGGTGATGGCTATAAATGTATCCATTGCTGAATGTGTTTGGTCAGAATAATTCATTATTGTTCAATTTGATTTTCCCCTCATTTTCAAGTGTTTAGTTGTGGAAAAATGACAGAATTGTTTTGATGTTACAGAAACACAAAATTAATATTAGAAGGTTTTTTTAACAAGACAGTACTCTGCATATTATATTCTTGAATACTTGTCAGAGAGGAATTCTTTTGCCATCTTGTCTCTAGACAGGAGGAATTCTCATAGCAGACATCACATTCATGCTCAGACCTTGTTTATCGTTCCTAATGAAAATGAATGTTTCTATCTTTCTGTTCTTAGTCACTTTGCTTATCTTTAATTTGTTTATGAAGAAGAACAGAATGTTCTGCAGCAAGTGTGAAATATTAACAATTACTTCACAATTACATCACTGCTAAATAGAATGCTGGTTTTATTGCTGAGATATTTGTGAATCTCTGAAGAAAGAAAAAGCTGGGTTGTTTTCTCAGATTTTATTTTTCATGAAACCCCTATACATGCAGACAGGTTTAATATTCTTAGCTATAGTTTTAAATAATTGTTTTATCCTTTGAAAATCTCAACTGCATATCCTCACATTTGAATTAGCCAGAAGTGAACAGGATGAGTGCAAAGAGACACTAAGTTTGATTTGGCTGAAAGCTTGAGAGCAGCCCACAAGCTAAATTTTGTATTGGACATAAAGGGGTCAGGTTGTTACCATGCAGTCTCATGCTGCCTACAGTGGTGCTACCTGAGGAGTACAGGAAATCAATGGTGACTGGCAGATTCTGGTTGTGGGTACAAATTGCTGCTTTTCTCATTCATTACTCTATGATGAAAGAAACCTGTGTCAGTTTTTCTGTTAGAATAAAATTGCTTCTCTGTGTCACTTATGAGGCTTGATTTATCTTGCAAAGGACGAAACAGACTTGCTTTTCCTCCAAAAACTTCCCATGCCCCACGTGCCTCCAGAGGGTGGCGTGTGACAATTTAGTGGTGGTTTCTTTTCCCATTGTTAGTTTTAGTGATACAAGTAGTTTGTGTACAGAAAATAAATTTGAATTGATTAAGGTCATGTAGCCAAACTCAAGACGATAAATCAGGACAAATGTATCCCTGAAGTGTGTGGGAAACAAACCTACTTTTGGAGGAGCATTGACCGTAGTGGGATATTTTGCTGGATAAAATGTCTGTGACAGTGCAGCTAAGCTGGACTTAAGCAAGTGGGTAACCAAAATGGTGCAAATATATACACATAAAACTTTTCTTTCAGAGCTGTAATATTGCCAGAGACAAACTTTGAGAAAATTAGGTTCTCCTAATTAAGGACTCTTAATGTCATTGTATGCAGTGAAATGGACAAGTGTTTTTCATTACTTGGTTGACAGCTCAATAGAAAAGAACATCTTGTGGGTTACAGAATCAAGAGATCAGCTTGGTGTTTTCTTGTTTGTGGTGGGTTGTTTTTGTTTGGTTTTTTTCCTGAGACACTGAAGCACTCAAGTTGGTTGGAAAATAAACCCTCCTAAGCTTTAGACTATTGGCATTCTGTTACTAGAAATACAGATATATGGATTTATTTGTTATTATGTATGTGTGGAACAGTGAGTCTTGGGCAATGAATGCAGCAAGAATTTGACTGTTAACATTGGATTTGCTTTGGGGTTTTTTATTGGGATTTGGGGTTTTCAGCAGTTACTGGTTTCAACACAGTGGAGGACTAATCACAAAGAGATTTTGTAGTCAGTTTCTCCTCTTTATTTCCTGTTTATAGATATTTTATTTTCTGTTGCTGAGACCATGAGCTGGAAATGGCAGTGCAAGGGCAAGACCTGCATGTTAGTCAGTCAGTCCATGACAGAGTCAGCTGGAGAAGGGCAAGAACAGAGTCCTAGAGGTTGGGAAATAAAGTAGATCCACTTAACACTGAATAATGTTAGTTCGGTACTGCAGCATAATGTCAGACTTCACAGGGTAAAAGTTTGTTTGGTCCAGAAAGATGAACTCAAACTATAACAGGTACACAAAATTACTATGAGCTTAATGAAAAGCCTTTGTGCGAAGAGACTGGAAAGACATTGCTCATTTAACTTAGGACAATGAAGCTGACTGGACATAAAACAAGGTGGAGGTACTTAAAACAGAGAGGGAACAGAGATGAGCTACTTAATGTAAAGGACAGGCACAGGAACGAATGGTTATAAAGTAGTCAGTCATGAATAAATTTTAGGCTGGAAATGGAAGAAGGATCCTTGCCATGGAGAGAGTCAGACTCTGAAGTGGCCTTTTAATTAGAGCAGCAAGGGCAAGAAATTACCAAGGAGTTTATATGATATGGTGCTGCTGATAGGGAACTGGAATTGATAATAAGGAGGTCCATTTCAGGCTCACTTCCTACGTGATTTGTGTTCTTTTCTGGGAAGGTAAATATCAGCTAGTTTCCCTCTCAAAAGACAAAAGTAAAAACTATGGTATTATTCAAAGCCATCTCACAGTACTTTCATACACAATAACTGCAAAGGGTATTTTGAGGAAACCAACCACATATATCACTATTAAGCTATTGGCATCGTGGTATAGCTAGATACAATACACAGACAACAACCGGGTATAGAAAAGAAAGTATCTTTGGACTAAACAGATTTTTCTGTGAAAATTGTAAAGTTGGAGCCAGTATATTTTAATGTGGCCAAAACATAAATGAGAAAATTTCGTAGTAAGCATCTCCAAACTGTAGGAATCAAACAGTGCAAGGAAAAAGATTGTTTACATTACTTAATAATATTTTAGGGGCTATTGAAAGTAGTCACGTTCCCTTGCTATTCTTTTTTTCTCCGCTCTTTTAAAATTTTACTTTTCTAGGAGATGTAGCAAAATGTGATTGGTTTGAGACCTACCATAGAGAGCAGACTGGTCTTAGGGATGAGAGTAACAATTAACTCATTGCCAGCCTGCGTCCTTTTGCTGCTAATACGATGCTGTGCTATCCCAAATGGATAATTCAGTTATATTTCAGTTTACGACAACTAGCAAGAAAGCTGCAAAAAAGAAACATTAGGTGAATTCACATTATGTCACAAATCAAAACTAGTTCATGTTTGTACTTTAAATATTGAATCTGCTATGTTTTCTGATATAAAGACTATGCCACTCAGTCTAGTAATAAGTGCATAAGTGTTCAGGGAAGGATGAGTTTGTAAAGTAATAAACACTTACTGTGTTCTCCAGGCCTCACTGTCAGATTGCCCTGGTGTGAGCTCAAGCTTTGACCTCGGGTGACCCAGTGAGGCTACAGACACCTTCACTCTCTGCCATCAGGCTCTTCTCTTAGCACAGAGCCATGACAGGCAATGTGTCATGAAGCACAGCTGAGGAATTCCAAAAACCCCTTCTGACCACCACCTAGTTACTGCTTTTCAAATGAGACTGCTGTTCTCACTGCATGAGTGCTCACCTCTGTTCTCAGGAGGTGGGAGAAAAAGGTGCTCATTACAAGCTGAAACCACAGCCTGCCACCTCCTTGAGACAAAAGTCAAAGAAATAAAATTTGTGCACTGGGCTTTTTTCAGCTGGAAGGGGATTTAAGTCCTGCCTCTGAGCTGAGAATGGCTTTGAGTGAGTCTTTGCCAGCTCTGCTACCTGTGCATGTCAGTATAAATAACAAGTACTGACCATAAGTGCACATTTTGGCTATATTCAGGTATATCAGGAGCCAATCTCTAAAATTAATTGGTGTCACAACAAGGTAAGAAAATATGGTAACAATTTTTGTGAGTTTTTTCAAGTTGTAGACACATCACTGGGACCCAAACAAGTGCACCTAGACAACTAAAATCAAAACATTTCTGCTGAAAGACTTTCATAAGGCAAACCCCCATAATTGTATGGTAAATATTTAGCTTTTAATAGCATTAATGACCTTGATGGAAGTATTTGTAGGGATTAATGAGCACCTGAGGTTAATGGAATCAGCTCCACCCAACTGCTCATTAATTCAGAGCTTGTGCCCTAGATTTTGATCATTAGTGCTAAAAAACAAAATCAATTTTACATGGTTTGGGGCACCTTTTGACCAGCAACAACAACAATACAGATTCTTAATTTTGAAAATGACCTTCCTGCTAGATTTTTCTCTTTTTCTTCCTTGCATTGCCCTCTGTTCAATAACATGTAAGCACTAAATGAAAATGCCAAATTTCAGCATGCTGTGTTTTGAAATGCCTGCTTTATTAAGTCCTGAGGCGTGTTGATAATAGAAGCATAACAGCTTTTTACATGAAGCACTTGCAGATTCCAAAGTCTTACAAATGGCAGTTCTTAATGGTTTGAAAGTATTTTCTAAACACTTTGGACACTGTGTTTGAATTAATAACTTTGGAGTTCAACACAGCATTAAATAGGTTGGTTGTGTGCGTGCCCTGCACCCGTAGGTGGTGGTTAAGGATCTGCGTTCATAAACACTTGTGCTAATGGCTGTTCTTAGAAACAAATCTTGAACTTCTGGGCATTTTGGAAATTCTAAGGTATATTTCATAAGGATTCCAGTAACTTCAGGTGTTTCACTGCAGACCACATTTTATAATATATAGCCTCAGGCTAAGCAGACAAAAGGGATGCCCCAGTATTGCTCTGGTATGGGATAAACATGCACAGGAAACAAACATCAAGAACCTCCTGAACCGTGTAACCTAAATACTCTTGCACCTGTGTTAGAGTATGTCATGTATAAATTTAAATTTAGCAGTTCATTTCTGTGATGATGTGGATGCTCAGCCTCTCTAAAAAACAAAAGAAAACAAATGTTCTCTAATTAAACTCCCTGCTACATGCAGATCAGATTATGAACTATGAGAGTTAAAGAAAATCAATAAGAACAGACCAAATTTTAAAGTAAAACATGGGTAATAGGGTTCTGTGTCTCAGTGCCACAAGGTATCTGCCCTTAGTTACAGCAATACATGCAGAAGCAGCAGGAATCTCATAGGATGTCCAAATCTAAAAGTACTATTTAGACCTCATTGTGAAATATCCCACAGATAGTGTATTTGTTTTTATGTATATATATAGTTAAAATAGAAGAAAGGCATTTTGCAAAATTAGTATTTTGCAAAAATAGCACTACTACAAGGTATAAGAGGAGCTATTTTTGTGTTTGATACAAAATACAATTTTATTTTACTGCAGAATACACTCTTGCTTAATTCGCTGTATTTTGTTCAAAGTGTAGGAGTGGATTATTAGCCCATTCAATACAGTGGCCAAATATCCTTTTTTTTCTGTGTGATCATAATTAAATATGAAAATTCTTTATCAGATGAAAAAAACATGACCACAATCCCAAAGTGTAAAGAAAGGAGGGGAAATTAACTTACAGAAAATCTGTAAAAAATGCAACTATCTGGTTCAGTGTCCAGGTATACGATCTAAGAAATTAAAAATGTTTTTTCTTTTATTTTTGGAAAAAAACTAGCTTTATGCAGTTTTATATTATGTTTGAATATGTGCTTAACTTCCATTTTCAGTTGTCTTGAAAATTCTGTAGGTCTCACGCCTCTCCAGTAAATTTTACCTTAACCAACTTCTAAATTTAATCTTCAGTATGCATGTTAGTTGATAGCATTATTTGTTTCTGTTTGGTCTAATTAGAAGCACCTAAAGATTTCAATTGACATCTATTTTGTTTGGGTTTTTTGGTTGTTGGATTGACCTTAGAAATACTTGAACAATTACTCAAGTATAGTGACACTACTGTCTGTTGTACTGTGAGCAAATTTCTAATCAGTTTTTGATTGTGGAGTATAACACCCTTACACAACCCCAGGTAAACACTTCCTCACTCAATTCAGCAGAGCCTTATTCATGTTATTTTTTTTCAGCACTGTCAGTTTTCATAGATGTTTCTCTACGGGATTTTGTTTACTGTTTAAAACACGTCTGAAAATCTTACTCTAATACATGCTTGGTCCTTCCCAGGGAAATGCTGGGGGAGGCTGGTGAGGCTATAAAAGAAATGGTGAATGCAGGGAAGGTGCAGAGAAGCCTCTGCCCTGCGCTCTGCAGCCCCATAAACAACTTGCTAACGAGCACCGGGTAATGGCTGTGGATGCTAAATAATCTCCTCTTACCCTGCCATTGAGCGGACATGTTTAAAATATGGTAGTTCTTAAAAATTAGTCTTTCTAGGGGAAAACAAATAATTTTCTGTTTGATGTACACCACCTTTTTAATAACATTTTATGGTATCACACAGAGGAGAAAACAAAATAAATTCAGCAAATGTAGAAATCGATAGAGAAGCTGCTATTTCCTCCGATGAATAAAATCAATTACATCTTCAGAAGAGGTGTATCTTTAAAATAAATTAAAACCCCCAAACAACCCGGGCAGAGAGAGAAGAAAAGCCACCCCCCCGCGGTCCCCGCAGCCGCGGCGGTGCCCGTCGGCTGTAGGTGTCACTGTAAACATGGCTCAGGGTCGGGCCGGGCTGGCCCCGCAGCACACGGAGCTGTCCGCCTTGCTGCGAGAGCCGCCGTTCGCATGTTCAGCATGCTCGGGACATTGTGTGCCGGGCTGTTGGAGGCGCTGGCAGCAGAAGGTGACATCTGGTGACTAATGGGCTCAGATGCGGGGGCCGTTCCCACCGCTCCTTCGGCGGCAGCTGCGCCGCCGCCGCGCGGGATGCAGCGGCCGGGGGGAGCGGCTCGCTGGAGGAGATCGATACCTTCTGATTTCCGAGGAGCCAGAACATGGCCCCACCGCAGACATTTTCCCAGCCCGGGGCTTCTGATAAATGCACAGACCACCCAGCCAAGCGCGCCGCTCAGTGCGTCTCCTCTTTCGCTTATCGAAACCCATCTACTTTTAAGGAAATGGCTCCACCTTATGAAACAAAGATGGACCCTTTCCAGGCACAGTCCAGACTCTGCGTGGATTCTCGTGTTAGACGGGCCTGTCAGGGTCAAACCTCTCTGCTTCCAGGGTAATCCCAGCTGTTGATCCTCTCTCTATAACGTACTCAAACCTGAACCGGGGCTCTCGCTGATTCCGCTGATGTGTGTTAGGAGACACATACCTGTCATTTAAACTCCCTGAAACAAAGACTAAACCGGAATGCGGGGCCCGTATTTTTCTCATTTGATCTCCTGATGAAATGTGATTTATTTGTCAAATTCTTAGAAATGGGAGAGAGAAACCACAGGAAGAGCTCAGTGTTGCAGATGGTGGTAAAAATTCTGTTATTAGCAGATGACAGTGCAAACCACAGTGGAAAGCAAAGACAAATTCATAGCTGGAAGTTGGTGTTTACAGCAGAAAAGGGATTTTGAGGGGCTTTCTGGTGTGTGCAGGGGAGGGAAAGGGGAAGTGGGCTGCTAGGTGGTAAAGGAGCACTGCTTAGTTGTTGTGCCCACCTACTACAACTAAATGAGAGTGTTTGGTGTTAAGAAGTCACTGAAAGGAGCTGACATAAGAAAGGAAAACCAAGAACCTGAGAATAGAAATATTTTGCTGCGCATGCATACATACATGCACAGATAATTGCACAATTTTCCATCATCCAAGCCTCTAGTGTGACAGAGGGAGGGAGGATAGTCACGTGCATCAGCCCCGTAAAATCTGCAAAAGCACTGTTCTTAATTCAGCCATCGGCTGTTCCAAGACCTCACGCAGAGAATTACAACGAAATTCTATTTTCAGACTGACAACCCTAATGCTGCTGTGTCCTTATGTTTACTTCGGTTAACTGTCAGCCCTTATAACGTGTGCTGTACCACAGCTGCTGCTGTGGAAAAGAAAACCCTTGGAGTAGCTGCTTTGGGGGGAGGTATTTGAGAGAAATGAAAATAGAAAAAGCAGGGGAAAAAAAAGAAAAGGAAAATCTGCTTGTGTATCTACACAATGTGAGACTCAAAACAGAGATCATTCAACTCTTGTTTTCAGCACATTTCTTGGTTTTAGTCTTGGCTGATAAAATATTTAACAGCCATCTTAGCACTCAGCATAGCAATAACCAAAGAACAGTCAAGCTCTTGGCCCCCACTGAGACAGAATTCCAGTGACATGAAGTTTTCTTTTCCCCCTTCCCATATGATGTGTTGTCTAGCTTAGCTCCAGATTTAATGTGAAATAAAAAAAAAGTTTCATTACAGCATGCCCTGTTCCTGAAACATACGCATGGAAATTTCAAATTGAACTGGCACTGCTACATTTACCGGTCAGCTTACTGTGTTTGTCTGCTTTTAAAAATACAAATAAGGTTAATTTCAGTCCCCAAGCAGGATGGAAATCCCCAGTTAAAATGGAATTACGTTTTTTTCATGTGGCCATAAATCAGAATGCGGCCTCTACTCCCAGGAGTGTGCTTTCTAAAAAATACATAATAAAAAGAAAATTGGTGAAAAAAATCAACATGGGAATTCTGGTGAACAGGATGAAGTACCAGGTAGAAGATTCTCCCTGTCATTCATTGCTCTCAAGTCAGGAACTGAATTAGAAAAAGCTACAGTCCAGCCTATGCATTACGAATACTAATTTTAAGATCTCTGAAAGTTGTTTCTCCAGGTGGGAAATGGGGAAAATTATAATTAAAAAGTTGCTTTAATATCAGCTTTCCTTATGACAATTCATACAGAAATAAGAGTACATTAATTACTAGACCACAGTATGTGATGGGAGCTGGGTATTTTGTGTTTTTTTTTCTTTTGGAATTGCTAAATACTCACAACTCCCATTCTGATTGAACAGTGTCTTTTCAACATCTTTGGAGGGTTGGCCTTCATAGCCTTTTTGTAAGAGGGGGCAGTGTCACTTCTTGAGATTTTTATTAGATCTGTCATGGGTTTTGTTGTTTTTTCCTATGTGCCAGCTGTCAGAACCAGGAAATTGCACCATCCATTCAGCTGCTGCTACTAAATAAGTAAATAGGCCTAACCCTTTCTGATGGGAAACTTGCAATTTGGTGAGGCTCAAAAACTGCTCATCAAATACCAAGCTCCAAATCTTATAAGTTAAGAAATGATATATCCTTATGAATTTGTCTATCTAGGTTTTCATACTGAATGAATCTTAGTAGTTATCACTAAAGGTAGAGTCAAGCATTATGCTTTAAGATTACCTTTTCTTTTTCCTAGATGTTGTTATGCATTGCGTAGAGTGTCCACAGCTTCTCAGAGGGAGTTTTCTCATGCCAGGATTTATGTATTGAGATGATTACCTTTTTTTCCTCTTAATTCTAAATTTTAGCTTTTACTCAGGATGATACCAGGCACTACTTAATTCTGATTCACTAAATCTTTAGTACTTGCTTGCTCTGGAGCAGGGGTTTGAAATACAGGGAAAAAGTTGAAGACCACTGGTAGAAAGAACAGATGAACATATAAGGAGAGGGGAAGAGAGAAGTGTTGAGGAAAAACAATTATGAGATGTAGGAAGGACAGTGGGAAGTAGTAGCAATTAGAGAAACCCTTTAGGAGAAGGAGCACAGACTGAGGCTGGTCGGGCTCTATAAGAAAGGCTTTTTATGGTGTGATATGCTTAGGTTGTGACCTTAAAACTCAGATGGAGTTTCATGAGAAATCTGGCATATTTAAAATTAATAAATTAGCTAAAAGTACACCCTTTTCCAACATCTGAATAACATTTTATTATTATTATTATTGGCTGGGATAGTTTTTAAAATTTGTTTTCAACAAATTCTGAACACTTGAATGATAATGGAACTTCTTATTGAACTATCAAGCTAAGCCCTAAACCAGTTTTCTATGTATGTAAACTACTTGGATTTTAATGGTAAATGAATTAGTGTTACAACTGAGTTCCTTTCAGCACCACTGATGTATGAGGGGAACCTAACTGGTTGCTCAGCTTCCCAAGGCCTATGTTTTTCCATCTATAAGACAGTGAAAAGTTTTATCAATTTTCATTCTCTGAATGAAATCACAGGGATCTTACTTTAACAGACTGCTTAAAATGATCTTCTTTCCAAAATAATGAACAGGTTCTCTAGGAAAGTAATTTTCTCCAGGTAGTTCAGGAAGGCGTGTTAGATCTGTACATATATTGATATTTGCATTTCTGTAGAGCCTGGATAGCAGTCTTTCTAAATTTTCTGAAAGGCATATTGCAATATATTATAATAATCTTCAGAGCTTCATGCTCTAAGTGTGGTGTGTGTGCCGGTTCACTAGGGCTTTGTCTGACTGGTCCCTCTGCAGTCCCTTGGGAACTTGTTACTCCTGACTGTAAGATCTGGGAAATAGATCTGTCCAGCCCCATGCTGTGTCTTCAGGTGCTGATCCTTGCACTTTCTGTTACTTTTTCAAGTAACAAGGGCTGAGGCAGAGTGGTTGTGACCATGAAAGCCAGTGTAGAAGGCATTTAGGACACAGCCAGACCTTCTGTATCCATCAGTAACAGCTGGAGAGTGATGGAAGAGAACATGTTCCTTGTTATGTGAAATGGCTGACCTTGCCATGCAAGGCTAAAAAACTTGTTAAAGGGTGCTAAACTACTTGTAGTTGAGATTTTTTTTATTGGGGGCCTGGTAGGATGATAAAAAGGGCTAAAAGGATTAGGAATCAAGGAGGGTTTGTACAGTTCCCTGCATGAACCTGGATCCATAGTGTAGGTTTTTTCACATAAAACCAACTTTTCAGTGTTCAGCATTATCAGTTACATGCTGCAGTGTTACTTCTGTGTCTGTATTGCTAATATGAAGGAAGGGTAAAAATCCAGTTTGATTCTGACTGGATTTCTAGTAGCAGAGATTTTGCTAAAAGTATTGCTGTTACTAGGACTACTTGGTGCCTCTGTAATCATGTGGGAGTGGCAGGGATAGAGTGGAGGCAGAGCTACTCTCTCCATCAAGCAATTCAGTTTGAGGCCCACCTTAAATTAGTGTGAGGGGAAAACTTCATACCAATTTGAGAATTTGCTGTGGGAGTGAAGCCTTCTGTTTACTTTGGATGAGCATGTGCTTATTTATTAAGAAGACTTTGAGAAGTTCCAGTTACTTCCTGGGTTATGGTTGCTGAGATTATACAGTGAGGTGATGCTTTGAACTCTTTCGCTGAAATGTGCTTTTTCATGTGAAAGGAAATACTTGTTGAAGTACAGGCTGTGTTCAGTTGGGATGAAGGTAAATTTCTCTTACCTGAATTGCTTTCTGAAAAGCGTTACTCCTCTTTATAGAGCCTCTCCACCACTTCTGCTACTGCCACAATTACAGATTATGTACCTGAACATACAAACTCTACTTTGATGCAAGCATGTCTGTTGAAGATGGCAGTGCTCTGAGAGGGAACCTTCAGTTTTCTAAGTGAAATCTTGGTTTTAGTCCTTGTGTGAAGATAGCTGTAAGCAAATACAAATGAATGACTTAGTTTATTGTCAGAAATGTTTATGTTATTCTGCAGTTATGAATGCTGCACTGTGCTTTGCTAGACAAATTAACATAGTTAATAACACTACAATGATAAGGCTTTTACTGTTTACTGAAAAACATTCGGCTCTGGTGTCTCTGGGGATTCATTTGGAATATCTGTATTTTCACAGCTGCAAAATACAGGTGGCGTGGGCTGTTGTTGAATGAGTATGACATGTTTTTCAAAGGCAGAAAAATGAAGTCAACAGTCACACGACTAATTGACAATCATTAGTGAGTTGATCTTTTGCACCAATTGTTAGTTTAAGGCTTGAAAAATCTATCATTATCCCTGACAGCAAAAATTAGCCTGGTGAGATTCCAGCTCTCAGTTGACTAATTAACTTTTCTAACGCTGATAGACTTCCACCAGGTACACCTAGGAAATAATAGCTGTAGTAAGAATCCTTAGATACTGCTTCATTTGAACATAGTCCCTCTTGGGAAATGTGGTGCCAGGAGATCGGTGAGCAGTCTTATCAGCATTGAAGGTGTTAAGTAGAGAGAGCACTCTTTTGGTTGCCTGAGAAAAGAAGGTGGTCATGCCTAAGCTAAAATATCAGAATTTCAAAAATGCTTTCTGGATTAGGGAACTAGCAAGTACTGTCTTAAAAGTTACACACAGTGTTGTAGATGCTTCTGATTTGATTTTTTTTTTTCCTTACAGGACACTGTTAAGTTTATGGTACTGATAGAGCAAAATCCTTAAAAAAAATGCTGCAAATCTGCTGTTTGTGTTTCTACCATAGCTGAATTTGATTTGTAATCTTGTCCTATTTAACTAATTTTGAAAATTACATTTCTAATTTTGTAACAGCAAAGTTCTTACTGAGAAAAACACTGTAATTAATAGAGTTGAATTGAGGTAGAAGAGGTAGAAAGACTAAAAATGAATTTTCAAGATAATGTGACTATACCTGTATTTCTTTAAATCATTACAACCAATTGATTGGTATTTCACACCAAGAATGTAGAGGTCTTTCAAGAAAAACCTGACACTTACTGTCTTGAATGAGGATGATCTGGCACAAATGGCATGTTAGTAGTGGTAAATAGGGAAATGTTGCACAGTATTAAGATACGAGGCACATCCATTTTATTTCTTAAGATTTTTTTGCTTTGTCTAGTTCTTCACTAAGCTAAGCCTGAAACAAGGATATATTTTTGAATTTTATCAAGTTTTACGGCTTATGTTCTGCACCCTGATGTCTGGCACATAATTTGGGCATTCACATGGTTTTGTACTCTAATCTATTGCCATCACAGACTTTCACTGAAAACCTAATGAGTTATAATCATTAGTTTTATCTTCAATTTGACCACATCTGGGTGTTCTCTAGGGGTGTACTTTCACATAAGTGATCACCCTCTCACACTGTACTTGAAATAAAATTTTTAGTGGGAATATTGGTATCTTGTTCAAATATGGTAGTACCAGATTTTAATGTTGGTTAACTGCAGAAGTTCAGTTTCAAGAACAACTTAATAAATGCCTGCTTGTGTTTATGTAATGAGAGAATAGTGCCAGACTTAAATCCTGGGGTATTCTTCTGTTTTCTTGTGGTTACCTCCCCCACACCAAACCAAAAGGATTAAAAGAGAAGCAAACAAACAAACAAAAAACCCCTGAAACTCAAACCAAACCAAAACCCAATAAAAACCAAACCAAGAATCAACAACAAAAAACCAAACCAAAACCTACAACCCACAAACCAGTGTGATGATTGAAGCTTCAGGAGTCACCTTGAAGTGATCAGGAGTTGCTGGTAGTACACACCAGAGTTAAAGCCATTACTCAGTGTGTAAGTCAAGTGTGCCTCACATTGCTGACAGGTGAAGCATGTGTCTTTCTGCCTCAGAGCCTCTTGCAGTGAATGAAAGGGATTTCTCTTTAAGGACTCGGGTGATGGACAAGTTGAGAATATTTGTTTGTACTTTGACCCACAAAGCATATTAATGAAAGGTCTCTTCAGGCACAGTATGGCAATATTAAAGAAAGGTGAGAAATGGGAAGGGTCTGAACTCAACTGCCCAGGCCCTGCCTTCCTCAGCTGCAACCAGCTGCAATAGAGAGAGCAGGACCAGCCTGGTCACCTTGTTCAAATGCCAAAGTATTCAATCCTCTGTCACCTTTAAGTGTACGTGTGAGTTTTTAATGAATAAGAATTGGCATGGGTGTGCACTTAGTGTTAATTACATGGTTAAATGCTTCTCTGAATTGGAGTTTAAAG
Organism: Gymnorhina tibicen; assembly: GCA_013399875.1. Taxonomy (NCBI): domain Eukaryota; kingdom Metazoa; phylum Chordata; class Aves; order Passeriformes; family Artamidae; genus Gymnorhina; species Gymnorhina tibicen. The sequence goes on along the minus strand of VXAZ01001324.1, from coordinate 3,724,577 downwards.
AGTCAAAGGAATCTAGTCTTCATGTAGTCTGAATCACGAGGATGTAAATGGCTGGTCTGTCATTAATGAGTGATTGTAGTCCTTTATCTCAGAATGGTGTAAAAGTGTTTCTTGTGCACTCAGTTTTTTCAGCTCAGTGACTTGTCTGTGTGTTTAATATATTTGCCAAAATCCTTACTGCAGAAGTGTGTTCCGCTTGTGATTGGTTATCTCAATTTGTCCTGCAGCCCTCAATATGTGTATTTCTTAGTATGTGTTGGAGTAGCTGATTTGGGTAATTTGGATGCTCCTTTTGCAAACTGGGGGTAAGCACAAACTCTTACCTTGAATCCAACTTCTGTGATTTAGGGGAAACCAGCATGAGGCCCTCAGCAATCACACATACATTTAACTTGCTGCATGTTAAGCATCAGTAAGTCACATACTCCAACACTGGTCGCATGTCAAAGGCTTTTTAGAGAAACAAAACGTGCAACAGGAGAACTGATCCCTTAGATAATTGCAGATGCTACACTGCATCTTGTTTCAGTGCGGGGAGTTTCTGCACTCCAGCACTGGATACATCACTGACTCACAATGTTGCATTTTATAAATGTACCTGAAAAGTCTCTGTGAAAATCTTACAATCTGTCCATCTCCTCATTTGTAGTACAGGATTTAAATGGTTTATTTCACAGGAAAGGTAGTTGATCCATTGCAAAATTCTGTGCATTTAAAATTCTCTGTACTTTGGATACTACTTTGTAACTGGAATACATGAAATAACAGTGTGCCTTAGTTCTTGTGCAGTACCAATCAGCTTCTCTCTAGTCATCGTGTCCCCTCCTCCCCCATTAATTAATTTCTTTCTCTGTGTGCTGGTTTAAAATTACCTAATTACCTGTAAACAAAGGGAAACATGTTTCTGTTTTTTTTTTAAATGGTGGAGTTTAATTTTTACTAATCTTATTAAATAATAATATTAGTAAGACTTAACAGTTCTCATACAAAGAGAAAGAGTGCTCTATAGAAAACATGAATGCATTTAGCCAGTGTAAAATATGTAAAACAGCTTGAGCGATTTTCATTTTCACTGTGTATTATGTATTTTTTTTAAAGAAAATCAGACATGGGAAAATTAATTTTAACTTCTTGTTTATGAACTATTAATTCCTCATGACTGGGATTATTTACATGCCGAATAATAGTTAAGCAAAGAGCAATTAGAAAGGTGTAGCTTTATTGAACTTTAAGAAGCCAAAATATCAGGCTGTTGCCTATTTGTGGGGTTGTGTTTTTGCTCTGGTTGGATTTTGCTTTGGGTTTTCGTTTGTTTATTTTGATAATTAATCAATCAATCAGATTGATTCCATCAGATTTCCCATGTGGACTCCTACATGTATTCTTGGAAAGTTAGCATTTTAACTTTGATATCCTCTGCTTTATATATTCCTCTAGACCTCCCAGTAACACTTTAGCAGTTTTGTGTATATTGAATAGCAGTTTTTGACTGTATATTGAATATATTCTGTTGGACCACTGGTATCTTAAATTCAGTATCAAATTCAATTGCTTTCCTGTAGCTTTGCTTCCCTTTCTGTTTCTCAGAGTAACTTCTGTGCTGCTGTAACCACCTCCTGCTCATTCTTTCAGCCCTCCACTGACTGCCTATTTGATTTTGTGTAAAATTTTATTCCATTTGTTACTTTTTAGATTCTTAAATATCTGACTCCTTCCTTCTCTGCTGTGTTTCTTTTTCCTTCTAGTCTGGACTGTCCCCTTGAAACTGTTTCTACAATTCTGTAACCCAGCTCCTTTCTGTTCTTGGCCCTTGGCCACATCTGGGGAGGTGTACGCTTCTCAGATTGCTTCCATGGCTTGGTCAGTCTTTAGAGGAAGCAGACATGGATACAGATCTTGGATCTGTAATATTTTGCCATAATTCTTCATTTATTAATAATAATTCTCTTAAATTTTATTTAAAGACATGTACATGTTTAATATATATATTTCTGGTCATTGTTGGAGCAGTGTTTGTCAAGACTTGTGCCTTAAAGTTACAGCTTCCTACAGAGAATCAGGGAATGGCTTGGATTGGAAGGGACCTTGGAAATAATCTAGTTCCAACCCCTAGTCATGGGCAGGGACACCGTCCACCAGACCAGGAAAGGTGTTCATCCAAGCTGCCTTTGAATACTCTCAGGAATGGGACATTTGCAGCTTTTCTGGACAACCTCTCCCAGTGCCCCACAACCCACATGGTGAAAAATTTCTTTCTAGTACTTGATCTGAACTTGCCCTCTTTCAGTTTAAAGCCATTCCACCTTATTTTATCTTATTTGATGTACCCTTTTTAGAAGTCCCTCTCTGGCTTTTTTCTAGGCCACCTTTAGGTGCTGGAAGGTTCTGTTAAGGTCTACAGGTCTACTGGGAGAGACAGATTCAGTCTGTCCCATTTTCCCTGGTGTGGACTGTCATTTGCTTCAGGCTTTTATTTTCTTTAGTTTTGTGAAAATTTATGCTCACCAAGAAATTTTGACAGTTTCTAGAGTTAATGGGGAGTCATCATGTTATCAAGTGCCACTGCTGTTGGAAAGGTCAAGTCTTATCTTAGAGAACTTCATGCTGTAATATCCAAGTCAAGTTATAAAAATGCTGAGACATTAGTGGTGCTGTAATATTTTAGAGTATTTTATGTGATATGAAAATACCTGGGGATCTCTGATAATAAGATCTGAAAAGCTGTTCAAGACCTGTACTGAATTGCAAAGGAAAGAATACAGGCCTGAACATTATTCCTTCCTTAATGCCAGATGGATTAGTGTTATGATAATGAATATCCAAGGAATTAAAAGTGATTTGTCACTTTTTGCAAAGTGTTGCCCAGAATGGTCATCCATCACTGCTTTTTCACAAAAGAAGCTTGATCTGTGAATGTGATCTCAGAGATACAATAAAAATGTGTATTGCCACAGTTAACAGAAATGCAGGGTAAGCCCTTGCGGTTTAGCAGGAGTTGAGACAGGACTGAACTGAAACTTGTAGTGAGATTTCATCAGTTTACAGTAATGGGTTAACTTTCCTCCCAGTTACCGTCATGCATGACTATCTTGTTCTTCCCTGCAGTGTGCAACAAGCAGATGGAATGGTCAGCAAGTCAAAATATGAAGTGTTGGAAAGGTCATGCTACTACAGGATGCCGCTGTCTTTCTCATCTGTCTTACAATTAGGGTATCTTGTTCTGGTAGCAAGAGTCATAATGAGGACTCTAATGAGTACAATGTATATCTGTTCCTCTCACCCAGAAGCTGAAAACAAAGGACAGGTGGATTTGTGCTAATGAGGGACCAGGCGAGGCAGCTTTTATTTATGTGGGCAAATGTTTCTCATTCATATAGTTGTACTTACATTTGGAATTCAAGAGAAAAAGGATTACTAGGTGAACTCCTGAATGAAGGGGGGGTTACTTGAAGACTGTTTTGAGTCTTCAGCTTTTTGATGTTGAAAAAAAATTGGTCAGTTTGCATTATTAAATAAAGACGTTTGCTCAAGATGTCTATGGTTAGGGTAACGGGCTTAGGTTTGTGAGACTCAGGTCCTGGCCACAGAACTCACGTAGAATTTAGAGAAGATTATTCGAAGACCACTGATGTTGTTGGAAGATTTGGGAAAAGTTTCTGTACAACTTCAGAGTTCTTCTAAATATTACGATGCAGTTTCTGAGGGAATTTCTCTATTACTGAATATCTGTGGGATGGCAAGGTTGGATTATGTGTCTCCATCAGCCTGGGACAATAGTAGGTTATTAAAGCAGTAACTATTCAAGGAGAACTCCCACAGCCACCTGTTCTTAAAGCAATATGAGACAAGAGCAGAACAAGCAAAAGACATTGTCATTGTCATATCAGGACTAAAGCATGGATGGGATTTGGGTGTAGTGAGAGATCAGATTAATTCACACAAAGCTTTTCTGCCATAGCCACAGTAGTGCACTTGGGTGATCTGAGAACAGCTGATGAATCCGTAGGTAGGGCTCTGCTGAGTGGCTGCAGCCACTGATGTGGCTGTTAGAGCTGAGCTTTCAAGGTGTGCCATCTGCAAAGATGCAACATTATTTTGTTTTTCCACCTCCTTGCAGTTTATGGAAAAGCATGAATAAGTTTGTATGTTCAGCCTTTATGATAGCCCCAATATAATGAAGCTCTCTAAGTTCATTCAGCAGCTCTGCTGGAACTCTCTGTTTATGAGATGGAGCAACACTTCTTTCTGGCATCCGCTAATACCAACGGTGGAAGGTGTCTTTTCTTTGGTGTGAGTGGAAATAATGAAACACTTCTCACAGCTTCTTTTTTGGGTCTCTGTTCTCTGTTTTGTTTCAATATCTTCGCTGTCTTTTAAACCATAGTTGCAGTAAGTTTGGGTGAGTTGTCCTGGAGATCTATTACTACACATCCTGATGTCCCTTATAGCTGGCAGTCTGCGCGGTGTTCTCATGACTTACCAGGTAATGAGTGGTGGACAAACCTGTATCTTCCAGTCAGGTAAACAAAAGCATAGAAATAGTGCCATGAATTAATCTTTCAAGGCCCATGTTATCTTTTAGTAGTATTATCTGGATTATGCTTGTACCTATTAACCCCCAGCAAAATTAATAATTATTGGCTATTCACCTAAGAAGAAGTGAAGAAAAGCAGAAATGGAATTAGGCAGCCATCATTATTTTTTCCATGGTTACATAGCAGGTGAGTGGCAGAACCAAAGATATAATCTCATGTTTTCTTGTTTTCTGCTTTGTTGTAATTTCACTAAAAGTATCTGACAACACTGATTTGTACTGTTGTAGATTTTGTTTATGGTGTATTTTTAATAATTCTTAATGATATAGTATAAATTCTTGCTTTCCTGTCATTTATGGTACAAGTTGCACTAAACCATGTAAAATCATGCACTAAACTGTAATGTGTGAATAGCAAGAGATTCATACACCGGGAGTACTTTGTATAAATAGAATTAAGACAATAAACACAAAACAAAACAAATATTAGCAAGTTGATAATTCTAGTAAGGAAAATGTTAGTATTTGGGTTAAAACTCTTTAGATGTCATTCAGTGTTGGCTGGTTTTTGTACACGTGACTTGAGCAAACTCCCCCGTGCATCAGGGAATGAGGGGCTGATCCATTGCTTTGAGACTGGAACGCTGGAATGTGAGATCTTTGCTATAACTGGTTAAACATGGGTGATGGGGAAAAGCTGTGTTTATTTAATTCTGATTCATGGCAGAAGATTTACACAGTGATACTCTGAAAAGGTTTCAGGAGTTATTTTTCTTTAGAGCTGGTCAGTATTGGAGTTATGTCGATAGCAGAAACATAGGAGTTTTCCAAATACTTTTGTGAAAACTTAATTTTTGGTTAAGAGGGAAAACATCAGGAATGTACGTAGATGTTCTAGTCATGTGGCGTATATTTTGACTATGCAGTTCATCTGAGGAAAAATGATGAATGATATACAAGACAACTTGCTGAGTTATGTTCTGCACTTTTTCTGAAAGCTGTAGTGTGCCAAAATTCATTCTTGGTCTTTATCTCCCCCGGGTCACAAGCTGAATTTCTATGATTATATATTAAATCTTTGGCATTGTCATCAAAATCTTATAGCCAAATCAGGATGTATGTCGTATTGAACATCTAAAGATCAGTACAGGGAATCTTTCCACTGACTTCTTAGAATCTCACTGTAAGTCGCTCTTTAGAGCATTACAAATAGAAGATCTGAAGGCAGGAGTGTATTTGCTTATCTTCTTAAGCCCTTGAAATACTAGAGGCAGTTGCATTCATATAAATTTAGACTTTCATGAGACTTTTATCCTTACCTCCCCTTTCTTCTTATCCAATTCCCACCCCAACCCATCCCTCCCCAGTTTGATTTCAGCTCGCATTCTTTTTCACCATGTTTTATATTTTGTTCTCTGTCTCTCTCTCTGATGGGAGGAGGAAAATGATGTGGTTAGCTTTGCAAACTATGTTTCAAAAACAAATACAGGATGTGTGGAGATAAATAACTTGAATATTTTATATGCTGCAAAGATGTCTTTTTTTGCTGAGTATTCTTAAGTTTAAGATTTTTGTTAGAGCATCCTTTTTAAAATACTTAATCAATGTAAGTACTGTAAAAATTAATCAGAGAACCAAGCTGATATTTCAGAACACTTCATGCTGTTAAATTTAATACTGAAATGTCAAATCTCTCCAGTTTTTCAAGGGTACTAAGTGGGAATGGGCTCCACTGTAGGATTTGACCCTGAGTTTACATAATCCCTGAATGGCAAGGTTTATGTTCTTAAGGTTAAATCATACAAGCTAATTTTATGTTATAATTAAACTAGCAAGAAGCCCTTAGAACTACAAAGAGTCAGTTATTTACTTAGTTGAGTTGATTGACTCTTTGCTATTGCCTCAAGTGAAGGGGAAATACCAACATGGTCTTGTTGGTCTTCGGTCACAAATGAAATGATTTCCATAAAGCTTTTTCAGGTAATAATACCTATTCCTCACTATTGTAGATATGAAAGTATTAGTGGGAAGGTATCCTGATATGAAAGGGTTGCTTTATTAGGTTACACTGTTGCTGTAAATGTTTCCTAATTATCTCTGTTATGGTAGAAATCTGAAAAAGTGTAAATTGAGTGCTTTGCATAATTTATAAAAGCTGAATGTTTCCTAATTAGTTCTGTTAGGTTAATGATACTGCAGCCTCATTTTTCCATGGCCCTAAGCAATGACCTTTACCCTCCGCATTTTTAGCACTTTCTTTTAGTTCAAAAACATGTGGTGACCTTCCTCATCTCAAATGATCTTTGGCAGACATAATGCTTTGGAAAATGTTACAAATCCTTTCTCCCTTCTCCCTTTGAAAGTAAAGAAATGGCCTGCTTTATGCAGGCAGAGTTAAAGCCTGATTTATACAGATCCTCTGAAGAATGCTGGTGAAGTGCATTCCTTCAGTGTTTTCATAGAAACTGATGTGAGCTGCATTAGCAGAAGATGTGAAAATGGTGAGGTGGGGGAGAGAAAAACCTATCTCAAAAGGATTCTAAAATAACATTTTGCATCCTCGAGTAATTCCCAGCTCTCCCTGGCAACCATTCATTTCTTCTGAACAGCAGAAATTTGCAATATGAAAGTGGATTGGCTTGCTTTTCCCATGGGGCTCTGTATCTCTTCATCCACCGCCTAGGGTAAAAAGCAATGCATACGTTTACAATATAAATGTGATTTAATCGACCTCCCTGTCAGAGAGAAATGGCAAGCATATCAAACAAGCCCAAGATGTTAGGAAGAAAAAATCATAAATTATTCCAGTGATGAGTTTCTGAGCAGCATTTTGGACTCCTAGATGATTCTATGTAAAGCTGTTCCTTGAAACAATAATTAAGATAATTCTGTGTGACAAGGAGAAAAGTGTTCAGCTTTGTATGAAATGTGCTTTATGTTTAGGAAGCTGAATGTTCACGGTATTGATCAGAATTTCCCTTAGCTGCTGCAGTGGAAATCTAAAACGAATTGAATGATTCACCATTTTATTTAAGTCTTTTTTTACTTTATCCTATGCAAAATCAGTTGGCTTCTAAATCAGGAAGGCCAGTAGGTTGCTTTGCGGGTGTGACTCTGTGAATATATACTGTGAGGTCTTCAATAATATTATCTTTTTAAGTTGTGAATATAGATTTGTGAGGAAAAGAATTTATTATTATTATTTGGATTTCTGTTACTTGAAAGACACTTGAGTTTTCCTGAGGAGCTATGAAAAGAGGTTTTTTAGTGAGAAAGTGCTCATAGAATCATTATGCCACTTAGTTTGTCTATGAGAAGCCTTTCCAGATTTTTTTCCTATTCATAGGCATGAATGCATGGGGGTTTAATATGCTTTATTTCTTAAAAATAGAGGAAATCTGGGAAAAGGATTCTTTTGGCAGATGGAAAATTAATAAATACATTATTGAAGTATGGATCAAGCCGCAGGGACCTAAGTTCAAAATTTCATACCAGGATTTTTTGTACTCTCCAGATCTTTTTCTGCAGAATATCTGGTCATGTCAGTTTAGGATTACTGGAGGGATCCAGCTGTGTTAAATTTCTGCATACCAGGGAGATACCATGACTGGATTTTCAGGCCACTTCGCCTTTCTCACTTTGACTGGTAGTTATTATTTTAAATGTTATGCCATTGCGTGTATCTCCTTGCTATTCATATAACGCTGCAGTAGAAACTTTAGTGGAACTTTGGTGGAAACTTTAGTTTTACCATATGTATTTTACCCCAGAGATTTGGCATTTTGCTGTCTTTTTTTTTTTTAAAGTTTACTTAATCCTTTTAATAGTGAAAAATGCTTCCTGTTGACCAGTGACTTCCATTGCAATACTTAATCTGTGCATTGTATATTTTTTATTTTTTCTTCTTTTTCCTATTACAACTTTATGTACAACTTTTATTTAAATCTCATCCCCATCATTACTTGCTTCACATCTTTGTGTTACAGCTAAGGTTTTGGTTAAAAACAGTGATTTTCTAGTAGATTTTTTCCAGGTAATTTGCCCCATTTTAATGTTTTGACTTGATGTACTATGTCTCTTTCAAGTTCCTTTGACAGAATGTGTAGTTTTTGAACTTCACACTTGGATTCTTGGCTCTAGTACTCTTTGAATTACTGCCTTTCTCCTCTACTGGTGAATAAATTATAGTTCCTACCTCTTAAAGGACTGTCATACTGTCTCCTTCACTGATCTCATGTTCTTCACTCACTTGAAATTTCTTGTTATTTAGCTTAGCTGCTTGTGTGGCTTTGCTTTCTTCCTCTTTGGTGCATTTTCTTTCTGTGGTCTGAGAACTTCAATATGTAATATTCCCAGTCTTCTTTTGGACCCAATGTTCTACCTCTTGAAGGTCTTTCTAGCAGGCAAGGCTCCAGTTTAAGTAATTACTTCTGTCTTTCTAAATTCTTCTTATCCTTTTGAATTGATTGTGGTGGTCCCTGTGTTCCTGCCCTTCGCTATTGTGTGCATTGCTAAGCAGTCCCCATGCTCCAGCCTGCAGCTTCCCTGCTAGATTGTCCTACCTGATGTGCTTTGGGGCAAAGGGGAAGTTTGACACTATTTATCATTATTTTAACATGTAAGCCATCCCTCCTTTATGTTTTACTGAATTAGAGGTTGTTCTTATTTAGTGCTTCTCTCTGCCATTCCAATAGGTTTAGTACCTTATTTGTTCTGCAGGGCATTTCTGCAGTACCTCAGGTATTTTGTCCAACGTGTTTCTCTCCTTTTCTCAACTGTCTCCCATCGTGGGTATTGATTTCCTCTCCCACATCCCCTCTGTTATCCCCAGTCTTTGAGCTTTAAAATACTCTGTTTCTAGTGAGGTTCTCTGTTCCAGACTCGGTCTGCTCACAAGTAAATGGTGTGTATGTGCATCCTGTTCACTTAGTGGTTCTACATTCGGAATACCTTTCCCTACTGCCTGTGCCTTGACAGGCAGACCTAGCTCCCTCAGGGCTCTGTGCAGCTTCAGTAGGTATAAAGTCAGATCCATCTGGTTTTTTTGGTTTGTCTGTATAATCCAAGGTGGTATCCCTGCAGAGGGATGAAGAGATGGAAATGTCTTGGATCTCCACAGCATTCATGTTGCACAATAAAGAGGAGGGGATGGAATTTCACTTATGGTCCTGTTCTTTGCAATGCTGTTCTGAATTACATGTCTTGGTGCAGGAATGGCTCCTGTAATGAGCTGTAACAACCAGCAATTGGTACTAACCACCTGCTCCCAAAAGGCGCTGCGGACTGGGGGGAGAAGTGCACGGATGAAGATCAGAAGCACAGTCCTCTGTTTTGTTAGTGTGTTGGCCTCTCAGGAAGGAAGGTGACTGTGCCACACTGCCAGGTGGGAGCTGTGGCAAATGAAATGGTGTGGAAATACCTCTTTCCCTGATCTTCCATTCTTTTTCTTAAAGAAAGGTTTTCTTCTGAAATGTACTGTGTCACAATGAATAGATGCTGATGGCACCTGGTGTAAAATAATTGACATGCTGAATGAATTGGATGCTGATGTTGTGCACTGCAATGAACATATCAAGAAATCTTAAGAGCTTGGCTGTTGTGTAAGAGTTAGGCTGATTACTTGATGTAACCTCTGTGAGTCATGCTTGGCCAACAGTGAGATAATGGAGCTAGCTAGGTTTGGAGCAGCATAAACCTCTGTGACATTAGCAGGAAATTGTTTTTAACTCTCCAAACAGTTATATGTTTTTGCTTAAGAACTACAGTTTGCATAAAATGCAAGGTGTCTGAGAGAAAAAAGCAACTGTTCTGCCAAGTATAGGATTAGGGTACAATGTCATGTGAAATGGAGCAAAATCAACAGAAAGTTTCATATAGTGATAAAATGGCTTAAAAACAGAACCATGCTCATCAAAATACGCATCTCACAAAATCTCGCATACAGTAGTATAGGTCTCATATTATTGTGTCCATAGCTATCTGTGGCTGCATTGACATTGATTGTACAGTTTCTTTAAGCCTTGAATTTTCCTCAGCTCAGGGGAAAAAATAGATTGCTATATTAGTTCTTCGTGTTAATGTCAGCAGGCCCTGTTGCAAAGAGTCTAATGTAGGGGCTGGATCACAGAGTGGTCAATAGCAAGATATATAATTAAGGAAAAGCACTAATATATCTGTCATAACCATAGAAACAGTCAAGTTGAACTATAGGCATGAGAGTATTTGTGTGACTTTGATGCAGATCCATGTGACACTCGGGATGTACGCTATGTGACTGATTCAATGATAATAATTGAAGACTTACAGAGATGCAAAGCAGCATGGGGAAGAGCATAGCAAGTAGAAATTAAATACACAGCAGAGAGATACGTGTTTCCAACTGGATTATTTACATATTCAAATTTAGATGGAGAACCTTCTCTTACTCAGTAAATTAGCTGTAACCAACAATAATGGGCTCCCCCCTGCCCTCCCCTAAACTGCAGTACTGGGAAGGAAAGGCTGTTAGTCATTTGTGTTTCCTTTCATTTTCATGAAAACAGTGGTAAAAAGAGACAGAGTTTACAAATCAGCATTGAGTAGTAGGAAAACAATCTACTTGAACAATAAACACTGTAGCTGAAGAATACAGTTAGAAACCTGGCACACTGTTGATATTGCTGTGAGCAGATGGACCGTAAGCACACTGACTGCCAAACATCCCTAAACCCCACACACCAGACGTGGCTGCATGGCAGGACAATTTGACTGACTGGCAGCTTGCTAACTCCTTCCTAGCATTTGTTTTTTAAAGTTAGGTGGGTATAGAAATTTATTTTTTTTGTATATATGTGTATAAATAAACATACATAATCCTTATGAAAAGGCTAATAGTAACAGTGACCTTGTACTCATGTCATATGGTACTTTAAACCTGCCACTTTACTGATATTATTGATTGATGATGCAAACTGTGGCCCGAAATCTGATTGTCACAGCAGTGATGGCATCCTCTATCACGGGCACTACCTCTGTCAGGGCAGGACAAAGCAGCAGACCTGAGCACCACAGGGTGGGTACAGGAGAACCTGGCTGTTCCTACCATCTGGTGGCTAGCAAGTGTTTCTAGAGGCAGGGTAGCATTTCTCAACTGGTGGGCTGTGGCATTTGAAAGTGAATGCGATATATTTACAGTGGCTGTCAGAAGAAATGAAAAGGACATTACTACAAGTCTTGTTATGATATAAAGGAAACTGAATTCCTTATCACAGCGTTGCCCTCAAGACCTGTTGCAAGAAAATAGTACTTCAGGTTTTTCTCTATGGTGTGTTTTTACTCTGACTCTTATAAGTAATGTAAGACTGTTCTGGAAAAAAATCTTGTGAGTATGGATACTTTGAAGTGGAGTCTTTGTTTTGGAATGGAAGTTTTCACTAGGGGTGTTAAGAACAGCCATTCTATGACTTCAGACACCCCTGGTGAAACCAGTGCCAAAAACATGCCAGGCTCTGTCATTAGCTGCCAGGTCTGGACAAGGAACCACAAGGATTAAAAAAATCCCGTTATACCAGAAATTCATGACCTTCATTTTGGATGGGATCAGGCCACCTGAGTCAGTTCTAAACATTCTTTTAGACAATGTTGTGCAGAGTCTTCTCTTGTCAGTCAAGTGATGCCAAAATTTTCTCCTTAAGCCCGATGAAAACAAAATTAAAAAAAAAAATCCAGTCCTCAGTAATGTTCTTTACTGATAAAAAGGAAGTACTGACTGTGATGTCTGCTGTCTAGAAATATTTTAGTTTTTAAACACTGTAGGTTTTGATTTGGCTAGCAGATATTGTAAAAGATATCTTTTGCCGGTTCACTTGGCAAAATTTTCTGAGAGATGGAAGAGCAGGACAGAATGAGAAAGAATGAAGTACTCTGAAAAGCAGGATGATCATGAGAGAGATTTCAAAAAATTTGTAGGCGAGGGAGGATGTAACAGCCTTTATTATCAACAGGCCTTAATCAACTCCAACACTGAAAATCTGGTGTGCATTTTGGAACACAAAATTTTACTAAAAGTCAGAGTTTCTACAGTCTGAAACAGCTAATTTATTTTTTACCTCAGTGTTTTAAAATATGTATATATATATATGTGTGTCTGTATGTATGTGTGTTAGCCGATATGTGTACTTCGAACCTTTAAAAGATATTTAATGCTCTTAAGATAATTTAAAATGTTATTAGATGCTTTAATAGCATCTCTGTAGCAGGTCTGTGTAGTAAGCATGATAGGCATCAGTTACCGTTTTCTAAAAAACCAAAAATGGTAGAAGTAAAAATCTTACTAGTTGTTAACTAACAATTGTCATTTCCTAGTGTAATTGTATTATCTTTTGCTAGTCAGGACTTACGTGCGCACATACCTACACACTGTATCTGTGCAAGTGTGTATATGTGACTCCTGAAATAGCCAGGACGTTCTCTCTGTTAGAGAAGAGTTACTTCACAGCTTGTGGAAAGAGCTTGCAAACCAGTATGTTTCAGGGGTTAGACTACTCATCAGGAGATAGGCTTTAGGAAAATAGCTGAATTACAAATTGAAATCAAGCCTAGTATCAGATATTTACATTCTTTCAATGTCATTCCCTCTTTTCAGTCAAGATCCACTTTTGTAATGGTATTAAATCAGTCCACCATAGGTGGCTCTGCCACTCTCTCTCCTTTCTACTTCCCTGCTTTCAGTTTAAGCACATACATCTGGATGAAATGGTACAGTGGTTCTTGCGCTATTATCTTTGAAGTTTTGCTATCAGTAGAAGGTATGTGTACCTAAAAAAAGTAGTATAAACTGCAAATCATGAATATAAAAACTGCTGTCAAAAGAATGGATGGCAAAACAAATGAGCAAATGCTGGTGTGAGCTGCTGGTGCAGCTTAATGCTTGGTTAAATCAAGCATTCCTTCTTTCATTGTGTGTAAGTATGGCACACAGAATTCAGTGTTCCTTGGTATATTAGTATATAGATTTGCTCTTTAGTGCATGGGTATCAAAGAAGTGAAGCATGCACACCAGTGGTGTCATATTTGTTCATCATAGTTGGTGTATCATTCTAGATGTCTTTCTTCCTGTTAATATTGGCAAGTATTCTTTAGACATATATAATTTTTAATTATCACAGTCCGTGCATTTTTCAGGGAGTAGAATCAATACTGATCTTGGTTTGAATATTTTCTCATTGAAGTGTTTTTGTAGGTTCACAGATAGAACTAATATGAATTAAAGTTATTTTAACTTGGCTATCACAGCCTCATTCACATATGAAATATGGGCATCACCCATTACTCTTAAATTTAAAACTATCAAATAATACAAATCTTGCATACATGTTTGCTAGTTTTAAGTTATACTGTAATATGTAATATTGAAAAAAGGAAAATAAGGAAATAAAATACCATTTGGAAAAATACGTCAAACAGCTTCCCCAAAGTATATACCAAAATTCTTCACTTGTGGTGAACTGCTTAGGGCAGAATCCATTTCCATTCAGTTTTTGGACTTCTTTGAAGACTTCTTGAGAGTGTACAACTATGAGACACAAGTTGGGATAATCCAAGTGGATATTAGTGAGTTTGTCTTCAAACCATGAGGGTGTTCGACATTCACAGTGTATTTCACTGAGCTTGTTTTCTGGAGCTCCAGCAAATGGAATTAATGCTTCTCTAAATGGAATAGTCAGTTTGTCACTGGGCTGTTGTCAGTCATTAAAGGGACTGTATTTACCTGCAGATCTGTTCAAGAATGCAGGCTGCCTTCTGCAGCCCTATAGGGACTAAGGAAGGACCATTTCTTTTCTCAGAGGTTTTTTTTTTTTTTTTGACTGTCTGCAGATCTGGGAAACACAGCAGTGTCTTTTATCAGAATAACATGACTGAGTTTTTTTCTCTATGATCTTGATGTATTTTGGAACTTCTGCTCCATTTAAAAAAGAACTTAAGGAAAGGGGTTCTACATTTAAGCTATTTGCATCTTAATGGTTATTTGTTCCTTAGGTGGTTCTCATTTCTTCTCTCCCTTGATTATATTATCATCAAACTTCTCTTGAAGCTTTTTCTCTCTAGATTGCTTGCTTTCATGAATATGGGTACCATCCTGAAAACAAGTCTTCTGATCCACAGGCTCTTTGGCTCACTTCTAGACTTCTCTGATCATTAGAGACTATTCACAAAGGGGAAAAGTACAGCTGAAAGGAAGAATTCCCCATAGCGACTTATAAAGGAAATGGGCATTGAAAGGGCAAAGCAGAGATACTGCATCCCTCAGTAATCCAGCCAAGAGATTAATAGTCAAGATAAAAATAGAAAAATATAATTATTCTAACTTCATTTCCTCTCTTGGAAAATATAAGAGCAGGCAAGACCTTCACAACCCTGATTCCCAGGTTGCTATCTCCCTATCACACTTATGTGACTTGAAGCACATGGAAGCTTTAGTAGTAAAACTAAGTGAATAATTCATGGCGAGCAGCTTATTTGATGAATTACTGAAGCCCCTTTTTCTGTTTGTGCGGTTTCTAGCAGATGACAATGTCTTTCAACTTATGTATTATTCAAATTTTCTCAACCGCTTTCTTTTTATTTTTTGCGTGCTGATATAAGGTAAGGAGCTTTCCAGGTACTGAGCAGTAACAGACTCTGGATGCTGCAGCCGGTCCCCAAAACCATGTGGGGAAAGTCTGTGTCTCCCAGCTGGCTGAGCAAAACGTTTATACTGAGGAAAAGTATTCATAGAAAAGACAGTGCTCATGCTTTGTTTTCCATATAGAGAGACGGCAATGAATTTGAAATTCCCTGTAATTTCTTAACCTTTTCCCTTTCTGGATCAAAGAGGCATTGGGTGAGGTGTTGTTCATTCAGATAAAAGGCTAATGTAAAATATGTTGGCTATGGGTAGAGTTCGTGTTTCAATTTCTCCTTTTATATTCACTGAATGTAAGGGCTGTGTGTTTACAGACATAGTGGGAAAGGAGACAGTCAGGTCCCTATCTACTGATTTTAATATCTTTAATGCTGGAACCACATAAAAAGTGTAGTGTATTTTTATTTCCTTGAAATTTGTTTTGCTTCTCTGTGTCAAGCATTGTCATGTCACCCTGAATTTTTACCTTGTGTGATGCAAAGCCTTTATGTGCTGAAGTAATAGTGAGAAAGAGAAAAGTTAATAGGATTTGTAAACCCAAAATTTTAGCAGGAAGCGTGATGAGCCCGTTCTTAAATGAAGATAGGCAATAAGGAGCAGATTTACACTGGCACTGACCTTAGTGAAGAAAAACTGGATTTGGAAATGGAGACTTGATAAAATCAGTTGGTAAATTGAATAAGGGAAGAATATTTGGTAGTCTGTAGACCAGGCTCAGATAATATTGCTGGAACAGAGGTTAAACATTATAGCTTTTATTCACAGTTAATTATCAGGGAGAGACTTTGTGAACATTTGATACTTAGTACTTGGAGGGGACAAGTAAGAGTCAAGGGGTTATTAGCAAGTAACGTCCTGAAACATTTAAGAGAGAGATGAATTTGTAGTGGTAACCCTTAGCAATTCTTTCTCCAAATCTTTGTTTACTGTTTTCCTGACTCTGGCACTTATTATAGTGACTTGTCTAACTGTACAGAATTATTTTTATTTATGGAAGAAAAATAAAGAAATATCTGTGTAATTGACATGATGTTTTATTTTGGCCATTTTTTCTTTGATTAGAGTGGAAGGTGGAAAATTAGGCCTTGATGAGGCAGAGTCTTGTGTGAACAAGGCACATCTTTTAGCAAAGAGATCCTCAGAGCCCATTCTCGACTGTTCTGCATTTACTGCTGAGGTGAAGAAATTTGTGCTGCATACTCAGGATATATTACTTCAATTAATGTGGGGAAAAATTAGTATTGCTTGTTTCTACATGAAACATGTAGAGATAGGAAAGAACTGATGGAAATGGGAATGCAATAAGTTAAGGGTTTAACAAGGTGTCCAACCAATGTCACAAGAAATTATTTGGGATTTTACTTGACTTATACCTTCTGATTTTCCTTAGAAAAGGAGTTGTTTCCATAGTAACAGCCACATTACATGGTTCTATACTTATGATACCTCTGAGATAGACCAGCATCACAAAGAAATGTACTTCTGAATATGTCATATAAAAATCCTCTACTTGTTAGTAAGAAAAATCTTATTTTCAGCAAAGTGAGACACTTGTTTGAGGTTTCTAGGCTATAGTTAATTTATTTATACACTCTTTTCCTGTCCCTCCCTCATTTATTATAGGTGGTGCTTATATTGCTGCCTATTAAGATGCCTGACACTTCCCATTGTAGGCTTTTGTCTTCAGCTGCTTACAGCTTTACCAAATTTAACTGTTTAGACTCATATTTTCTATTTGAAGTCTCTGCCTTGTGCAGAGTCCTTTTGGAATACTTTACAGCTGTGCAGCTATTTCTGAGAATTATTGTGTGTGTGTGTTTTCCTTTTTTTCCTGGTTTAACTGCTCGTTGATTCTTCTTTGAAGAATTCTGTATTCCTTCTGGGCAAAAACCTAGTGTAGGATGTGCCTTTTGCTCTCTGTCCTTTTCATAGCCCTGCCCCCCCCATCCTGAAATTTCACTCATTTATGAGGATCTGCAATCTCTTAGTATCCGAGTCAATTCCTGACTTTTGAATGCTTCTGGTAGATCTTTGTAATGTGCTACTAAAACATACATGTATTTATTAAGTGCATGTGTACATACAGACATAATGCATGTATTTATGCACTTAAATAGATTCCACTGGTTGTCTGGAGAATGACAGGTATAACAGTACTAATCTATTTGTGTCAGAGGAGTAAAAGATCAGAAAGAGATATTAGAATAATTGGAAAATGAAGACAGGATAGAACTCTAGCTCTTAACAATTCAACCAGTCAATGAAGAATTCGAATAGGTAAGGAGCTAAGTTGTCAGAGCATGTTTATTTGCAGCCTGTTCAGAAGCTTCCATGGAGACTGTTAATACCTCAGATGCCTCTTAATGAATTTTAAAAACAATGTGCACTTGGTTTCTGCAGTCTGTAATGCTGTATTTTGATTCATTCTTGTCACAAAACATACTGAGGCTCTATTTCTGAGTTCAGTGCTGTTCAGTGCATGCAGAATTACTTTTCTGGTCCTTGGTATAACACACTAAGGTATTTTCTTATATCTTAATATTTCACTATCGTAGTTTCTTTTGTGGTTGTGTTGTTGTTTTTTTGTTTTTTTTTTTAATTACAAGCTCTATGGTTATATTGCTAAGCTACAAAATCATGTGGTGTCAATATACATGAATTAGCTCTGGAGTACTTGTATGGCGTTTTTTGGTGCAGTACTCCATCACTGTTAAGTGTAGTTAATTTGGCTGAGCCACAGCACTGCACAATGCCGACACCTGAATTCTCTCATTTATCGGCACCTTGGAATATTGCATCGTATCATATAGATTTAAGTTATGCATCATTTACCAAATTCCTTCTGGTTGCATGTTTATTCTGGCATCCAAAACTGGCAGAAATCTGCTGGCAGAGTCCCTCAGCTGTTTCTCCTTTTTCTGTTTTCTGAAGAGAACACACATGGGGTTGTAAAGGTCGTGTTATTTAGTACAGAAGTGACAAGTGAACTGTTCCCTCCTGCAGCCTCCCCATGCTTCTTTCACAACTGCTGCTTTGATTTGTCACTGGGGTAGTCTCCTCCAGTCACCTCCTTGCATGACTATAGCTAGTGCTTTGTCACTTCACTTCCTAGTGCAGATCTAAAGGGCTTGCTTCATAACAGTGAACTGCCATTCCTAACCTGTCAGGCAGCAAACAAATCAAACTCAGTAATGCAAGCAAGATCTCAGTAATCCATGAATCTCTGAAGCACCAAAGATAGCAAAAGACATATTTGTAGATGGGTATAGGCTGTGTTATACTATCACTGTAACACTTTATTTTGACAAGCTAGCAAATTTGTGGTTGTTTTCTTCCTCAGAATTTCGATCTCTCTTGATCTGTAACTCTGGCATTATTGATTGGGTTGCAATGGGTTGGGAGCAGCAAGGTGGATGTGGGAGGTTTTCAGAGCACAGCAGTGCAGACACAGCTGGGCCCCTAAGTGTACTCGGTCTGAGTGGGAGACACTGTTTTTCCCTCAAGGGAAGACTACTCAGGGAAATGAGCAAAAGACAGCAGCACCAGGTACTGATCTGTGTTAGGTCATTCCGTTGGCATAATTTAGATACTTTTTCTTGCAATTCCTCTTTTAAGAGCTCGGAAGAAGTGTACTGAACATGAGCAGAAATACAGCAGTAAAATAAATGTAGAAGTTTTATCAGCAGGTGTGGGGACTGTGAAGGTAGCTGAGTGTGTAGTGTTCTTTTCAATGATGATAATTTGGAGGAAAGCCTGGAACTATGAGCTGCAAAGTGAAGTAAATAGTGTTCCTAGTTATTTGCTTTTTCCTGATAGCTCTCCTGTAGTCTATCTGTGTATTCTCCTAACTTGTTATTTAATCCAGTACTAAAGGGCTAGAAACTGAGGCAAGATAAATAAGCTTGAGAATAGATGTGAACTTTTAAAAGCAAGAGCAATTAATCAGTAGAACAGTGTACCTAAGGCTGTAGTGGGTGTCTGCCTCTTGCAATCTTCCAGTCAACACTGGATGTGTTTCTAGTAGATACACTTAGCACCGAGCTTGATGCAGAGTTGACTAGAGTAGAAGCTGTGACGCATGTATGCTATCATCCCATGAGATGAGCCTTTTGGGAAAAGATTCCTTAACTCCTGTTTCCTTGGCTATTTGTTTCAGCTTCCCTCATTGGCAGTTATTTTAATTTTCCCTAATGTCAATACTCTCAAGTAAAATTATCTGAAAGTGTAGATTGATTCTTTCATCTGGATAAAAGTAGGTAAATGTATCAAATGAACAATATCTAATATTAAAGAACTGTGTTATTGAAGCAGTGGTTTTTAATACTAAGTCTTGCAATTAGATCAGCTTGGGCATATTTTTGTGTGCATACAGCATTCATTGCTTTTGATTCTACAGATCTGTTTGCCAGATCATTGTCTCGGTTTTCCTCCACGTTTCTGAGAGGATTATAATCCATGTTCAAAATTATGGAATTCGTACCTCAAATAATATTTCTTATTAGGGTAAAAATGGGGCCACATCTGAAATGCCCTGATTTTGAGACTGAGTCAAAAAATGGCTGATGAAGTTAATTTTGCTGAGAGCAAATAAACATATTCAGGTGGAAACAACAATCTTCTCTGTGTCAATGTATAGATGTATATAAAACATACTTAGGGAGGCGATGGCAGAGATTTGTTTCTATATTAATTACGGGATAGCTCTTCGTGTTGTGCCCAAGGCTGTGGTTCTTTAGGAGTACAAACAAAGGATTTACTTTGCATGTTTCTCTGCTTTACCTGCTTACATGTCTGTTTTGACAGACAAAGGTGGGAACCTAGATCTTGGTTTTGTGCACAGCTGCTGAGGATTCTCACCAACCCCTTAGAAAATCCTTCTTTTGGTCACACAGCTTAGACAGGCCTCTTACGAACAGTTTTCTGAAAACATCAGCTCATGGCTCTGAAGCAGTCAAAGGCCCAATAGAATGATTACAAGGTTAATTTTATTGTTTTAAATACTACAGAAAAAACCCACAGCCACATTATATCATTAAAAGGTGCATGCATTTTCTGAATTTTCTTTTGGTTTTAATTTTCCCAACAAAGAAAGAATAAAGCATCTGAAGAAATAGTACACTTCACAGGTAAGGGTTAAAAAGGGTGAGGTAGAAAAACTGGGTTCCTACAAGGCGAGAATAAGGCCCTTGAACTTGAGAAGAAATGGCAGAATGAAGACTACATGAGAGCTTAGTCCAGCCTTGGGGAGGTGATTAGAGAATAATTATATGACTGAAATGAATTGGGATTTTTCCTTTGTAGTGTGTAAGAGTTTTGTTTTGTAACCCAATTCATACAATGCTGTCAATACTTAAAGAATTTGGCAGAACTGTTCATAGCAAGCTGTTAAATACAAAAATCTGGATGGTTTACCTAGATTACAAAATCCCTGAGTTATTAACCTTTCAGAAGGCAGTAAGATCCACAGAAGAGATCAAGTTCTGGTTTTGAGACTCTGCATGAGCATTCCCTACGAAGTTGTGGACTTTGGGGATCTTTGTCTCACAGTATAATTGTGCTTTTCCTCTTAACCAGGTAGCTTATTTTATATGCATTGCAATCAAAAAAGTTTTATTGATTTATACCAAAAGGAGATCTCTCCAACACAATATTTGCATCTTTAAGGCTATTTTTTTTGTTACTTAGTGACGTAATCCTTTACCCTTAATGATTTTACAGTGAAGTTTGTACTTAATGTTTGCTTTTAATTACTAAGTTGAGTCTGTCTGCAAAGTAAGGTCTGTCATCTATTTCCATCTTTAAGTTTCCATATGAGCTTTTAAAAGAGTTTAAAGCAAAAGCACAAAATTACCCACATGGTGTGTTTGATTTCTTTAGACTGTTCACACATGATAATAAGGACAGCACCGCAAATGTCAAGTTAAAAGATCAGTTTTATGCCTAGTATAAACCAACTGTACTATGTTGCCTTCAAGTAGCATGATGCCTTTTATCAGAAAGGGAGTAATAATGAATCCCTGTGCCAATCAACCCTACGGGCTTGAATGGAGAAAAGGAAAATAGGAGGAACAAATTTCATCAGAGGGTAAATACCTCTTTGATAGTTTTTTTTTTCTAACTGTAAAAGAAAGTTCTTCCATTTATAGCCTCCAATCACCTGCATTATCATGCTTACAATCCTTTTAATGTTCAGCAGTGTTGTTGCAGTGCTAGCACATAATTATGCTTTGTCTCAAGGGAAGTCAGAAAAGGACAGAAGAAAGAATAAGAGCCCAAGCAAACAGAAAAAATGAAAATAAATGGTTTGTGCCCTATCTTGAATTCAAAGCAAAGCTTTAAAGCATTTTGAAATGCTTAGAATGATTGCTTCCCTCTTTTCTTTTGGATCCATGTAATTTCCCTACTGTACATTTGTTCATCCATGGGAAAAAAACCAGGGGCCATAATTTGTGTGATTCCAAATGTAAAACTCTGAAAACTTTGCAATGCAAATATTTTGAAAGAAATATAAGGCAAACATTAATGTTCAGTTTCTTTACATGAAAACAATATGCCATTTTAAAATGAAATGGAAATAGACTCTAAATTATATTCCAAGTGAAGAACTGCATTCCTATAGTGACACATTATTCTTAATGCACACAGTAATGCTAAAGTTTCTGTGTTTCTAAAAACTTTTGGCTTATGTTTTTAAGCGTCATCCCAGCTGCATGTTAAACTCCAAGGTAATTTATCATCTGTTGGAAAGACAATTGAAATCATTAGGAAAAAACATTGACTTTTAGGAGTTTTGCACCAGGTCTTCAGAGAGTTTTTTGATTGTTGATTTTATATCAGTGACACTGTCCAACCCTTACACATTTGGTAAATTACAAAGAAACCAACTTTCAGTATCTTCCTTTGTAGGGCATGAAAGCACGGCCAGGTGGAGTGACACACCAGCAGTCACTAGGCAGTCAGTAGAAGGAAAAAACCCGCCTCTGAATACTGTAAACACTAGGGCATAGTGCACCACACAGAGATGACTAAAATTATAGAAATGATGAGTGTCTCTGCAGTCTATAGCAGCCTGCATTGTCTGTACCTGTCTTGTCAGTTTTTATCATATGTAAAAATGTAGTGCATTAACAGAAAAAGAAAAGTGTTATAACGCTCCAGTTCTTTTGTACCTTTAGACTTGAAAATAAAATGTCTGAGATTTTTCTTACTCTTAAAAAACCCACTGAAATAGAAGTAACAAAATCCCGTCATATATTGCTGTTTTAAAGAAGCCCTTGACACTAGCAGCTGTTTACCTGCTGTGTTTCCTTCACATAGTGATGAACATTCTTTCATTCTGCATAGCAATTGGAATTTCTTAAATACAGGAAAAGGAACCTGTATGGGGAAACCTGGGGAAAGCTGCAGAATCAAGAGCTTTAGCCTGCAGTGATGAGTCTGGTGGTTAGTTCTTGGATATCTATTTTTCATGAACGGAAAGTGCCTGTTTCTTCAAAACCTCCACCATCACTGTTTTGGTAGAATCAAGTCTAAGAATAGCAGTATTGTAGTAGAAGCAGAGCTGTTGTCTGCCCATTTTATAGTCAGTAGGATTTCTGAGAACTAAAATAAGGCCATCTGTGACCCCTGCTTACCAATAGGTCTGTGATTGTCTTTACTTACATAGTCCTGTTAAAAGTCAAAGGGACTGTTGCTGATAATGTCCCAGGTAAAACACTAAACATATTAGGCCTACAAAATATAATTATTTATCTCTGTTTTGCACAGCCTATGTTTGACTAATCAGTCATTGCTTTTAGGTTGCAGCTAGTGAAAGATAATGCACAGCTGTGACAGTAAAGTCACACTGCTGTCAGGAAAACAAGCTGATGTCAATTGTCTCCATGTGTTTGGAAATTTGTATACAGTAGTGGTTTGCTGTAGAGAAGAGTGAGACTTCTTCTAAATTAACATTATGCCCATAAAATTGCTTGATCTGTGACAATCAATTTTTATTATTTCTTTTGCAGCATTGATAGCTTTGAAATTCTGTTCTGAATTGTGTTTTTATTCTTACAAAACTTCTAACATTGAAAATCAATGCAGGATTCGACCTTTGGTGTGGTTATGAAGAATACAGCTCAGATAACTTAAATGAAATGTCCTCTTAGTTTGTAATTGTAAGTATGCCTGAATTGTGTTAATGTCTCTTGTCACTTGGGATTTTTGACCATACAGAAGAATTGAATGGTAAATGATTGAACTCCTTCAAGAGGTGATAGTGGGGTAGTGTTTGTCAATTTAATGTCATAATTGTTTTGGTTATCCTTTAGATAATGTCTTTTCATTTATACTCTGAATGTACATTCATTCTGAATGCTTTTTCTCTGTTGGAAACCACTCTAAAATTAAGCATATACATTTTTCTTTCCTTTTTAATTCCTGCATAGCAAATACTAAGGAGACTGAAATTACTTTGTTGTTTCAGAGAGAGTACTAGTGGGGAACGTGCTTACTTGCAGCAGCTTTGGTGGAAGCTTAGTGTGACCTGTCCTTATATTCTAGGCTACCACAATGCAATAAGGGATCGCAGAGAAGTTGCTATGGAGAGAGCTGTGTGAACAAAGTTCTGCTAGGAGTAGGCATTGCAGGAGAGCTCAGAAAGTTCAGAATTTATGGAAAAGCTCAGAGTCTTTAGTAATGTTTTAAAATTTGTAGTTATATAATCTGCCCTCACACACACACATATGTAAAAATAGACTTCCATTCTGTTATCCGAAGAGCAGGTGGTCCAAACTGAGGCCAAGAGACAGTAGATGGGTATGAAAAGAAAACAACAACAGAAAGTATTTTCTATCCTATTTAGTGTTATCTTGGTCTACATATGGCTTAACTTTTTCCTTTATGTATTGGTAGATTTTTGAATGAGTGTTTGAATGAAGTGAGTTGAAAGCTCTAAAGAGGTGTCACAGTCTATAGTAGGAGGAAGTACAATGAGGACTGTTATAAAACGTTGTGAGGAGGTACAGACTGCCATTATTTCTAGCACAGAGGTTTTGAAGTGACATTTCCCTACCAAAAGAAAAATTTTTAGTATCGTAGAGATAAATAATAATGAGCCTTGAATTGAATGAAGAAGGAAATGATTCTTACCTCTTTGTTTGAAAACACCCTTCTGAAAATAATATATGCAATATGCAAAATAACTCAAATATTTTACTGTTTAATAAACTGGATAGAGGTTTTGCAGTGTTACTTTAGTTTGGAGAACAAGGTATTATTTGGTCAAAAGTCATGTTAGTCTTACAATAAAAGGTGACTGAAGACTGTAGGCTTTTAAGTGTACACAGCACTGTTCAATAGATCTGTCCTTTGGCTAGGCAGGGCTGCTTAAGTGTTTGTCTCTGAAGTTAATATGTTGCAGTTTTGTTATAACTTTTATAATCATAAAGGCTGAAGGAGGAAAAGGAACCCTCAAACCTTCCTGCAAGGCAGTTCAATTTGTGGTAAGCTCAACCCTGTGGCCTGAAGTGGGAAGAGGTGCCCAGATGAAAGCCTGGAGCACTGATTCACCTCATTTTCCACTCTCTCCCGTGCAGCAAACTGAGAGCCAAAGAGGTTTGTCTTTGCTCTTTCTCCTTTCTGTGCAGTCAATCAGGCAAGAAGGAACATATATATTCTCTAACTATTACTTCTATCTCTTGTGATAATAATTGTTGTACCAGATCCAGGACAGATGTATGAACAACCCCAGCTAATAAATTTTGTTATAAACTACTCTCACTTGATGCGGAGTCCAGCCAGCTTGGCACATGTCTTTTCATTATTTTTTTTCTAGTCCTTGTTTCCCAAAATCTTTTTCAAGAAGCAGTGCTGAAAGCATTGTAAAGATGGGATGCAGTAATCACCATATTGTTCTTACTTTTTAGGTTTCTTTCTCTATTGGAAAAAGAATTAAGATTGGCTTGTTTTAACTCTAACTAATCTTTGAGTTCTGTGTTCATATGACAACTTATAAATAGTGTTTCATTATTTCTTTATTTGCCCTGTTCTGGCAACAGAAGGTAAGCTGAGTAGTCTTAACCTCACTCTAGCAGCTATTGGCTATGATTGCTTTGGCCCATGTCCAAATGCAAATCAAATTTGGACCAGATACCCCCAGCTTTTGCTAACATAAATAATACCATATAAATAGTATTCCCAATAAATTAGTATCTCTACTTTTAGCTATCTTTCAGGTTAAACTGCATGCCAAACAAATTTAACATAGTTCACTTACTGGGAGAACAGAAAACTACTCTCTTGGTTGTCTGGGGAGTTAGTATATCCATAAATAAGTATGGTTAATATAATGATTAATATATGGGATATGATATTTTTAATTATAGGGTGGCAAATTATCAAAACTGACAGCAATTTGAAAAATATTTGGGCTTTCCAGAATTTTAAATGGTATCTTACTTTGAATGTAGTTTATTTTTGTACTTTAGTGAACTGTAAAAATACTAGAATCAGCTATCATTTATTTTTATTTCTCATGCAGTGATAGAGTTCTGTAGATCTTAATCTAAATTCAAAGCCATTTATTAAATTATAAAAAAGATGTCTTTTGATATCACTAAAATCAAGCCTTGCAACTTTGATTTCCCCGCCCCAATCTTTAAAGATCAGTTGTATGCTTAGTTTTAGATGCTATAATGTAATAACATCTAATTGTAGTACCTTCTTTTTCAGTAGGCTGTGATTTACCAGTATCAGTACCATTGTTCAAGTTTTACAGTCAGAGAAAGTGTGGCAAAGGAGGTTACCACAGACACAGGGCCCTTGTCTGGGATTAGGTAGAATCCTTGTCTATCCCCTTAATTCTAGGAACTAAATATTGAAAATTATCTCTTATAACTCGTCATTGGTGGCTTAAAAACAGCCTGTAAAAT
The DNA here is from genome assembly GCA_013399875.1 of Gymnorhina tibicen. Taxonomy (NCBI): domain Eukaryota; kingdom Metazoa; phylum Chordata; class Aves; order Passeriformes; family Artamidae; genus Gymnorhina; species Gymnorhina tibicen. Next base: position 3,698,467 of record VXAZ01001324.1, on the reverse strand, counting down.
AGCAACTATCCTTCTGTCAAACATCCCAGGACAGAGAAAATGGCAACTCTTGCAAATAGAACTTCATTTACCTGAATACCATCTAAGTCTTCAATTTCTCCTGAGTGCTTTCAGATACAAATCAAGGAATACAGCTCTTTTTAATCAGCCCTAAGACTGATGTTCAAAGCAGAGAAAGAAGAAGGAATTCTGTGCTTTAAATATTTTCACTTGTGTGGCATCTACATACATGCTGTAATAAAGGGGGCCTTGCAGAGACCTGTCCCAGTTAGAAATGACCCAAAGAAAGCAAGGTGGCACAGTCCTTTGCAGAAAGAAATCTCCCAGTCCTGAGAATAGAGATTGTGCTAAAGTGGAGAGAGAGAGACACTCACTCTTCCCAGTTGCACTGCATGTTGCAAACAATTTATTGGAAAAATGCTTTTTCAAAAAGATTTGTTCTCATCCATTTATACCTTCTATCTGCTCTTTCGTTTAGCCTTTCACATGCTATGTTGGCTTCCCAAAATACATTGCTGCTTCTTTCTCCTCTGCAGTGCTTTTGTTGCTACCATTTCCTGGTGCAATAGTTGGCAATTGACAGCTCTGCTTCTCTTAGCAGTTTTGAGAATGCTTCCCCTTATCTTCAGCTAACTACGAAATTGTCCTGGCTTTTCAATGAAGAGATTAGTTTGTTGGGATATCTACAAAACCAGCTAAGAACAAGGTGGAATCATTGCTGTGTGAGATGCAGCCTCTCTGCACAACAATTTGCCAGCCACTTGGAAAAAATACTGTTTAACAGTGTTTCATACAGTAAGAGACTGAAACTATCCTATTGCTCTTTCAGAAAGTTTCCTTGCACTTCTTGATGTAAAACTGCTTGAACTAGAAATGGTCACAGTCTTTAAGTTCATCACACCTCTTGAATTAGTTCAAATTATTGTTAATTGCTGAGGTATTTGTTGGCTGATTCTTGGGCTGTTCACTGCCTTCAGATCTTAAAAAAAGATTAATTATCCCATTTGGAAAAAAAAACCAAACCAAAACAGTAAAGATAACTGGCTGATATTTGACTGTATAACTGGAGTCCTAAACTTCTGAAAAAGGAAATTGCTTTCTTGCCCTTGACCTTTCACATGAACATTTATAGCTCTCGTTGCATTGTTTTGACTCTCTGGCAGTTTGAATGTGTTTGGAAGGGATGTAATTCTTCCTGTGTTAATGGCTCTTGTTTGCACCTGAATGATTATGTGTAAACATGTGAGGGGCAGATGGCCTGAACTTCTTCCCATAACTCAAGCCTTTTTCCATAACTTAAGTGACCTCACCAAGAAATCTGAACTCTTAAACTACTGCCAGGGTGATTCTGAAGAAGGTATCTGAACTAGTTGGTAAAACGTTCAGAAAAGCATTTGTTAGTGCCAAGTGTTTTCAGTTCCCTGTTGCACCATCTGCTGGAAAATAGCTTTGGCTTGCTGGCCTGGCCTGGTCCCATTCAACCCCTCCCTCCTCCCCCTGCTTTTTTTTTTTTTCTTTCCAGCAAATATTTGGAGAATCTGCTTAGGGAAGCATATTGAAGAGGGGAAAATATTGGACTGTGTATAGTCAGTAGACATTATAAACTGAGGCATGGTGAGATACAAGAAGCTGCCATATTCCCTGTGAATAGTATGACTACTTTATCTTAGTTAAAAAGAAAGAATGTATAGTTAAACAAAAAAGTGGTTTCACTTAAATCTTGGTTATATGTATATATCTAGTGTCAAACAATTATTGGCTTTGATTACTTGACTGTATGCTACGATTTCCTGTGGAAAGGAACACTGTAACGTTTAAGAAAGAAATCTGGTGTAGCTGAGATATATTCCAGTTTACTCTTACAAGTATCAGTGAAGAAACATTGGTGGCAGATTCCTCTGTCAAGAAACTATTATGTTAGAAGGCTGCAACCAAGCTAGAACAGGGAAAAGACAAGGAGATGAAAGTGATCAGGGGTATTAGTCATGCAGGCTTCTGCTTTGTCTGAGGTTCTGTAAGACTGTTCCTCAACTGAATCAGCCAGAAAAGGATGACTGGTGTGGTGACTGTGGACAAGCATGAGGTAGTTTGACTGAAAGGTAAGTAGTGATAACATATGTTTTTATGTCATGTTCTTAATGCAGAGATTCCTGTTGTGATCTCAGAGACTGCACTTTGGACAATTCGCTACAATTGCAATTAAGATGGACTACTGAAAAAGAAAATACTTGAAAGGAAAAAGCACAACGAGGAAAAGAAATATTTCTGTTAAATACAGGGAGGGAGAGGGAGTGAATGTTTAATCAGAGCAATAGAAAAAGTATTCTTGTAAGTCAATCATAATATGACAAATAAAGGAAGAGGAAAGAGTAACAGCAACTGTGGGAAATGAAAAAATAAGACTTAGCAGAAATGATGATGAGGGAACAGGGGATTTTTTTCCTTCCTCTGTGTTTGAGTAATTTTTTTTTTGGACCAATTAATATTGTACATACTGAACATAAAAAACATTATCAAGTCAGCTCAGAGATTGCATTTCATAACTAGTACTCTCCTGCCTACTTGCCTGTCACCCAGATTCCTGGTTTTTTCCGTTTAGGAATGAATACTAGTGATCTTTTGGGCTTTTAGAAGTGTACGCTTTTGACAAGCTATTGACAACTGTTTTCTATTTCTGCTGTGTTCTCCTTATATAAATGTCAAAATCAGCATTGAGAAAATATGATAGTTAAATGATCACAGTTAAAAGGATCTCACTTATGAAGAGTACCCTAGAGAAGACAGAAATTGTGAGGAGCTGTGCAGGGGTGTTCTGCACTGAATAGACACTGAGCTGGTGGAAATGACTTAAATGGCTAATCAGATGGTAAGAGCTCTGGAGAGGAGAATCTCTAAGGTAGAAGCAAATATTTGTAACGTCTCAGGATCCCCAATTTAATTTGCAAATGGCAGAAGTGTTACTGCAGACAGTAACACTGAGTCCTTTATCCCTGTTGGGGTTTCCCCAGTGCACAGAGGACACACTGGCCCCCTGAACTATAGGACTGTGTAAGGACAGGGAACAGTGATGCTGCAGGAGGGTCATGAAATCTTCTTGTGTGACATGACTTTCATGTCTTGTGTCCACTGTCTAGAGACCATGGCCAAACAGGCCAAGACAGCATCAGAAAATGAAGCTTTCTCTGTCAACTGGTGAACTTCAGTTTTAGAAGTAAACTAAATGTAATTAAATAAAACTAAATTTAAATTTAATTCCTCTGGTTACTGGTTCTGTGATGGGTAATATCATCTTTATTAGCTGCTCCTCTTCATTACAGATCTTACCAGTACTTCTGTTACTAATTTTTTATGTATTCAGTTAAAAAACTCGTAAACTTTAAGACGTCAAATGTACCTGTTGCTTTTAACCTTCAGAGTACATGGTGTGGTTTTAATGGAATTAGAGGTATCAATTTTCATGGGTGTGCATCCATGACCTTAAGAAGACAGGAAGACTTATAGACAAAAGGAAAAATAAGGCCTGGGCTAGGAAAAGAGAAAATAAAGGAAAACACAGAGAGCTTTTGTAGTATGAGTCATTAACAGTGACTCAGCAGTAAAGGTAGAAGGATTAACTCTGAATAAAATAAAAGGGGGAAACTTAGGAGGAAGATCATAATGCTTACTGAATTTTGTGTAAGGCTCTAGAGAGCAGTTTAATATTTCTTAGTGTAATTTGAAAAGAAAAAAAGCCAAATTTTTCTGACTAGAGGTGGTGAGAAGTATTCTGTGTCCACTGTGCAAGAGATATTTAACACATACTGTAAAGACTATAGAATAGAATTAGGGCAGCAAGGCACTGGAGTTGTATTCTGTGCTACTGACATATACTGTAACCCTGAAAGAGTCTTCATCCCTTCAGTGTCTGAATTTCTTACTATAAAGCAGGTGTGAATTAGGCATTTTGTCTTCCAGAAGCTGTATCATGAGTATTGGTTCATAAATATTTGAGAATCACAGCTGAAAGAAACAACTGGTGTGACACTTGATGCATAAACTTTGTGCAGGAAAACTTAATTAGACCTAACACCTATACCTAGGAAATGTTATACTGAGACATCACACACACCTGTGGAGAGAGGAAATTTTCCCTAAGAAATTTCATATGAATGTGTTCTTAGAGGAGGAAGTTCTTTAGGCAGCGATAGAAGTGTGAATTAGTTCTAGGATGCTATTTTTTAAGAACAAAGTATATTGGAGGAATCGGAAGGCTTTTCTTTCTTTGGTTGTTGAGAAAAGGGTTATGCTGAGGAGTAAGAGGAAGAATTTTCTCATGGGAAATTATGGATAGGAAGGGAGGTATCAGGGACAAGCCATGGTTTCTGATGACAGATGCTATTTGAAAAGGAACCTTATTGGGAGTTCTGCTTTAGATAGTTTCCCAAAGGAAAAGGTTTGTTTTGTGACAGAAACAAACTTGTTAGGCCTCAGTGGCCCTTAGTTCAGGCTGAGAGTGTGTGGTTCTCTCTCTCACCCTGTTAAGTAAAGCTAATGACAATTAGTCTTCTCTTGTGCCCTGAATTTGTAGGGAATCGTTCTAGATTGGTACTGAAGTCTCTGCTTCCAGATTTCCAGGTGAATGTATTAATATTGAAGGAATAAAACAGGTTTTCATCTTGCTAATTGTGTATTTGGATGTCTTTGTATGTATGCTAAACAGAAAATCAGTTCTTGCTGTTGATATTGTCAGATGTGTCTGGTGTGTGCTTGTGTGCCTGGTAGAAATGCTTTTGTCATGAGACCCTGAGGGCTTAACACTGGAGATAATCACTCTTTGGCTTCTTACCACTGGACTCAGAACTCCAGCCTGTCAGTGAAAGGCAGCAGCATGAACATCAACGTTCCTCAGTAGACTAAATCTGGTAAACAGTTCTGAGAATTTTTAAGTCTCAAATCATACTGTGTATTCAGGGCTCATGGAGGTGATTTCCTTGCTGTCCCCACCTTCTGCCATCCATACCCCTCCTGAGAAAGGGACATTATGCACATCAACTTCAGGGTGTTCTTGGAGGCTCTTGGCCACCTCTAGCTTTTGTACTTCTGATGCACTGTATAAATGGAGGCTGGAGACATGGCTCATGTTTAGAAGCTAAACAAGCTTGTCGGCTTAGCTGACAAAATACCTGCTGTTTGTCCAGCTATTTTGCATTTCCTTCTCCATTTAAGACAAGCAGCAGCTTCCTCTTCAATCCTCAATCCTGTTGTATGTGGCTGTCAGCGGATTCACTCATTAGCACCAGAAAAAACCCCACGTTTTCTCTGTTTCTTTCAGAGATGAAGAGAATTTGGCTTGAAGTTGGTATCTGTGCAGAGATGGAAAAATTGTGTGATATTTTCTTCACTGTTCCTGCAGTGCAATTACTTGTGATTTGCTGTATCCTGATGCTTAGGAATTTCTATTTTATAAATGTACTTGGAAACTTTTCCAACATCTTTTGATGAACATTTAGCAAGAATTAATGATATTCTGAGATGTTCGGCCTTCCACTGTGACTTCTACAGAGGCATTTCTCCTTAGAGTAACTGCTTTGCAGAACTGACCCCATTGCTGTTTTTTTTCTTCTCTGGATGATCTTTTTAAGAGTACAGATATTTTAAAGTTTGAATTTACTATGTAAAAACCTCAACCTGTTCAGTTTTTCAGTTCATTAGTACTAATTAGAACTCATTGTGAATTGTTATTGTACTTTTATGTTGCCATACAAATGATTAAACCTCTGCAGAGTCACTCAACTGTACCCTAATACAAAAACTCAGCAGCAGTGCATGTAAAATTAATATATCATCGATCAGCTAGGAGTGGAACTGAGAGGTAATGCTTTTATTTTACTTGTGTACCTGTTTTCAGTCTAAAGCTACTGAAACAAAACCTATGCAGAAATTAGTTAAGTATGTATAGGTTCACTCCTAGGACCTCATGCAGCTCAGGACTCACTTTGTGTACAAAGGAGAGCGACTTCAGCTGTGCTTTTGTTCAATATATGTTCAAAATAGCCCAGCCTTTACATCTTGTGCCACAGGGTCACGTTGCTTCAAACTCAGTGCATGTAACTGAAATATGGATTATGCATTCATGGATGACCTTGTAAAATTTGTCATAGAAGGAGAAATAGTGTCCTAGATATTGTTTCTTATGGGTGGTTCAGGTCTTGATTAGTATTTACTGTCCAAAATAGTCAAGGCAATCTAAAAATTATTGTTAAATTAATTGCTACAGTTAATACCCCCCCACCCACTCAGTTATTTCTACTAAATTTAGGATTGTTCTGCAGATATTTATCTCTTCTGTTAGATATTTTTTTTTCTGAAATACTGTAGTCTTGAAAACATATCTTCCAATTTCGTAGCACTGATCTATAGCAAATACTTAGTTTCCACTACAGGAAAATTATCTTACAGTTTTGACTTGTACAGTATTATACAGTGATTTTTTAGAGTTACTTTGCCTAGTGATACTATGGAGGATTTATTGTTTTGCGTGTGAATTAGGGCAGATAAAAAAACCTTGGGTTGGACAATTCACTTCCAGTCAGGAAGCATATAAAACTTGCTGATTCCTTGCCTCCTTTAGTGGTTTTGTTTATTTTTCACATACAACTTGGTAAGAACTGCTATAAGTAATCTATCAAGCACAGAAAGGCTATGTAGGGTTTTATTATTTAGGTCTTATTTTCAATCTGGGACTTCTGTTTGGAAGGGGGGAAAAATACTTATATGTCAAGGATTTCAAGACTGGTTGGCCTAAATCCTGGACAAAGTTATACTCTTGCAGGGCTGAATTCTCTGCACTGTGCGAAGGAGTTTGAACTATTCTGGTTCTGCCCCTTCACTTGTGGGGTATACAACAGTAGGAAGTGCCTGTGCATATCTGCTCGTGTGTGTGATGTGTATTTGATGCTTCTAGTTAGGCAGACAGAAAATCCTATAGAGGGTAGTCCCTCTGTAGTAAGGGCACATTAAGATCTCTCATCTTACACATACATGTAAGATATGTGGCTCAGATATGTGGCTCCCCACCTCTATTTCTGTTCTCTCCCCTGCTGTGCCCCTGACCTAGTGGAAGAGGTTCCAGTTGCACTCAGCAAGGACATCCGTTAAATGTGAAGTGAGTATGTACAGAAATTGTCTCACCCAGCCATTTATTTGATTTCTTATGACACCTAAGGGCAGTTAACATGCTGACTGATTTGGGGGTGATAGGTGTGGGTCTCAAGTAATAGCAGTGAACTTCTTGAATTATGCTTTAATAAGCATCAAATTTCAATATATATATATAATATAAAGCCTCGGAGGAGGGTTTGTTGAGTTTTGAGATGGAGCTGTAATTCCATCAAAGTAGACCCAGGGAGCTGTGCTGCCCAAGTGAAGAGACTTTATTCTGTTGCTTCAGTCTTGTGGCATGGTTTTGCCTCTCACAGGAGATTTAGTACTTTTTTACTCCCTGTCTAATGTTAATTTAAATTGCCCATTCCTAAATGAAAGCCCAAACAGTTGATAGTCTTTGGATTTAACACCTGTTTTAGTGTTACACAGCAGGCTATTGGCTGCTCTTCAGGGATGTATTTCTGTTGGTACTCTGTGGAAAGAAAACAGGCTGCAAATCTTCACCTCTGTGAATACCCTTTTGCTTGATCCTTGTAGTGGATTCACAGTTGCACATCAAAGCAATTCAAATTTCAGTGTCAATCAAGGTGTGGTGGAACAAAGCATTTTGCAGGTGATACAGCTGGTATGTTGTGCTGATGGTAGGTACGCCTTTAAGGGATTTCCTTTGGAATGGTTTTACTGAGGTGGGATGAGGATCAGTGAAGGTTTAAAGCAGGTTAGAGAACTCAGCAGTGAAATGGGGTCAGGAGGTACCAAAGAATTCAAGGTGAGAAGTAGTTTGGAAGCCAGGGATATTTGTTTTCCCTGAATGCTGGAGGGCAGGTTCCTTGTTCCCTGTTGCTGTCATTGAAGGGCAGAGTCTGCCAAAAGAGTCTGTGGACTATGCTTTGCTATGAACTAATGCTGGTGTGCACCCTGCTTGGGCAGCAGTGTTTGTACAGGCATTGGATGCCGTATGAGAATCCAGCCTCCAGAAACTATTTAAGAGGAAAGCTGCTTCTCCTTCTGCTGCTCTTGAAACTGTGTGTTCAGTGAGGAGTCCTGAGATGCAAAAATGTTATCCTATTTTGCCAACAGTAAAATCATCAAAAGTCCTAGAAAATAATTTTGAAGCAATAGCTTGTAATTCTTACAGAATTCAATTTTAAATACTTTAAAAAATAATCATACCGTTGGCTAACATAGTAGCATTTTCTAGTGGGGTGCGTCTTGGCTGTGAGGAGTGAAAAAGATGTTAATGTATTGCTGTGTGTTTGCTTAGCACTCCTCCCTTAGGTAGCATATGGATTTGTTTTTGTTTCTAACTCGTGTGCTTTTTATTCGTTGTGTGGATGATCCTGTGAAGCTGGAAACCCCAGCAGCCCTGGCTCTGTGTTTTACTTCTGCTATCTGGAGTACACTGGATGATCTTTTTTCCCCTTTTCTTTTTACTCTCACTGCGCAATATGGCAAGTGGGAGTTTTTCTGTCTTGAAGCTACTGTGCCCAGTCCCTAAGTCTGGCTTGCCAGAATCCCTATGCTTTTGGAGTTGCAGCCTAATTTGAGCCAGATCAATGAAGAGATTATTAAATAACTGAGCTCATCCATTTGAGAAGCTTCACCTCTGAGGCACTTTTTACTTTCACCTCTGACTTTGGCAACACTAAAACAATCAATATTGAATCAAAAAATATGGGCAGTGAGAAAATATTTCTCTTCTGGGGGAAGAATGATCTCAGTACTGTGAGGCGTTTTTAGTGAACAGATAGAACATTCCCTGTGCAGATGCTCTTGCACTGAGTGAGAATGAAGCCTTCGGCTCTTACCTGTCATTTTAGGCCATTTAATCTCATGGTTCCTTTTTCTTACAGCTCTTCTCCTCCCACCAGTAATCTTCTTCCTCCAAGTCTCCTACCAGTGCAAACCCACTCTTCTTGCTGGAGGACCCAGCAAGAATTCTCTTCAAAGGATGAGAAGAAATTTCCCTCTCAACACTTTTTGTCCTTAATGTCTCCCTTTGCATCAACAAGTCTGTAGCAGACTGTGCAAACCAGCATCACTGGTAACAGGTACTACGGCTTGCTCTGCTCCACTACACTCTTAACTGGTGCTCAAAATGAGAAGTTGTCCTTCCAGTTAGGCCTTATCTCCATTAATAAGATGGAATTGATTAAGTTCAAAAAACTCCCCACCCTTGATGATTGTAGCTACTTAAATTGTTCCTGCATTAGTAATATCTGATAGTCACAATTTTCTGTGTAGATTAAAAAGACTCCAACAAAGTGGTTTTAACTGTCATTGCCATTATTTCTTAGTTGTATATAGAAAACAAGATGCATGCCTCCCTTATGATTCTGGTTTTAGTGCTTAATACATTTTTTAAGAAATGAAGACAACTTACTGTATCTAAATAAGATATTTTGTAAGCTGGTGTTTAGTTCTTTGACTGAGCCTTGCTCTGTACTAAAAAAACACTGAAATGTAAGTATTGGGTGGAAGCTGCTGAGAACCGGAGTTTGTCAAATCTGTTACTGTTTGCAGTTACATAAGTTCAGAGGATCTGTGTTTGCTTACCTATAAAACTCCTATCTCTTTTTCTAGCAAGGCTGTTTAAAGATCTGTAGTGTGACAAAATCTCCCTTCTCAATAACAATAAATATTCAGTAAGGAGCCACGCTCCGTGTGTTCACCTTAACCATAAGTGTTCTTTGTAGCACAGAGCAATAAAATGAACAGCCTGACTTCCGACTTGCTAAAGGGCACTGAGAGGAAAGGAAGCAAAACCACACTTCTAAATGAAAACCAGTTGGCTGTAACAATCTTGTGATGGGTTCAGTATTAGTCCTGATGTCAGCTGCAGAATGCACTTTCTGCCCTGAGCCTCCTTGCAGGCCTGGTTAACCTTTAGTTGCTGTGCAGAAGACACTTCAGGAAAGTTACTAGAAAAACAGCTTGAAAAATATTTGTGATTTGGAATTTTATAGCAGTGTGTGTACAGAAATTCCCTATGATTCCCACTGCTTGTGCTATATATTCCAGTGGTATTTTAACAACAGAAGTAGTTTGCAGCAGCTTCAGAATTTGGGGTGTTTTTTGTCTTCTCAATTGTTAACTATGTAAGAAACAGGCTGTTTTCTGCCATTCTTCAAATGTCTCTTTTAATGTTTTACATTTTGATTGACAAAATTTTTTTTAAAAGCATGTATTAACTCTTCCACTTGCTTGAATGTTTTCTAGGGAGTGAAAAAAGATCTGTGCTTTGATGTGTTGTGAATGGGCTGATGTGAGCTTGGGGGATTAGCGTCTTGAGTTGCTGGGCTCACCATCTGGGAGAATAATTTAATTTATTTTCTTTTTTAAGAAAGGCCTGCAAAAGACCTTGAGGTCAGTGCAGCTTGAGAGAAGTATTCACCAGGAATCCAACTGAAAGAACCTCTGGCATTCTAGTTGTATTTACAGGCTATATTTAAAAAAACAATAAATTACTGGAGTTCAGATCGTCATTGCATATATATCTGCTGATAAAGTGACCAGAATTAAAAATTTGTCCCAGCAAACTTTGTCCCAGTGAGGTGCAAGTTCTTGCCTCCCAGAGCTCTGTGTGCTGGCTTGTAGACAGTAGGAGGCTCCAGAGAGAGAGCGAGAGAGGCCATTCTGTCTCTCTCCCTTCTTTCTTCGGAGTTTGTTTAAAGTAATGAGGCCAGCTGTCCTGTCTAAATGAATCAACACCCATGTTCAGCTCTTTTCCTTCAATTAGACTTCAGAGAGACCAAGTCTTCGGTACTCCTCAGGAGTTTTGTTTCCGGAATTTTTGAAAATGGGCTTATATCTGGAGCACAATTTAGGATAAATTTACACATGCTACTGTGTGTTAGTACAGTTCCCTGTGTAACTTGAAATGGTTTTACACAGGTAGATTGGAAGGATCTGGTTGTTGAAGCCCAAAAGCACTTCTATGAGTATCCCCAAAAGAATTACATAGCTTAACATTTTATTATAAAAATATGTATTCTATGAACTTTGACTCAGTAGATATTAATACGCATAAAATACTATTTCTTCTTCTCTTATTAATTTATAATTCTTAGTAATTATATTTGATTAGATTGCTGTAGTAACTAAATATTAAGTTACCTGACTAGTTCAGAATTCTCTCAAAAAAATATTCTGGTAGTGAACCATCCTTCTGTATTCTGTAAAAAGCCTGATTTGAATGTTAAGGGTTCTCTCTCCATTTCCTAAAATGAGAAAGAGACAAATCAGGTATATAAGGGCAATGAAGCTGGTGAAGGGTATAGAAAATGTGTTCTGTGAGCAGTAGCTGAGGGAATTGTGGTGGTGTTTAGTCTGGAGAAGAGGAAGCTTACGTGGGGGTCCTCATTTCTCCCTAGAAATACCCAAAAGGAGGTTGTAGTCACCTGGGAGTTTTTCTTCTGCTGTCTGAATTTATCAGCAAAATGTTTTTTGTCCATTCTAGTAGAGCTATTTCACTTTTTGGCATCAGCCCTCCATACTGAGAATAGATGATATAATACTTCCAGGAAAATACCATGGAACATTCTGTTTGCAGACTACTTGTTTATGTGGTAGTTAGTAAAAAAAGCAGCAAGGGACAGGTTTGTAAGGAAAGCTGGAGCAGAAGATCAGGGGAATAGGGAGCAACATACACACGTGCATCTGAGACTTTAAAGGAGGATAAAATAAGTTCTAGAAGGAACTTAAACGGCTGGTGAAGCAAACTAACAGATACTGGGGAAAGAACAAACAAAAATTAACAAACTTAGCCTTCAGAAAGAGGGCAAAACAAACTTACTAACTGTGTAAGGGAAGCAGAGAGAATGACTGAAAAGGAATAACAAGAATAAAGGAAGGAGACTTGGCAAGGGTGGATGAGAGTTTCCTTGGAGCTGGGCAAGTAAGGAAACGGCTGTGTGAGGGCCATTATTGTGTGACCTGCTGTGCAACACTCTTATAACCAGGTCATAAAAAAATCAAGTTAGCTGTAGTCATAACTCAACTAGTTCTTAGGTAGCAAGGTCAGATATCTCTTAGGAAATACCTGCATCTGTGTTTAGCCTGGTGATTTTGGATGATGTTGAAGTTTATGCACATCCTAAAAGCTCCAAAAATCTGAGCAAATGTATTGTGAGAAGAAAGCTTCTTAACTCCTGTCATTCCCACCCACCTCTGCGATGTCTAAACAGGCTGAGTGAGCAGGCTTTGGGTGTGAGGCCATACAGGGAATGACAGCAATACAAAAATCATCTCAACGCCTTCCTTTTCCAAAAGTGTGTGCAGCTTTAGCTCCAATCCAGTTCACAGGTTGACTGCTCAAAGACTTGCAGCAATGTATAGGTTGGAATGCTTAATGGGGTGAACAGCAGCATTCTTAGTAGCAATGGGTACTGGTTTATGCCAGCATAAAATGTACATGTGTCTGTAGCCTCAAACAATGATTGAGAAGGAAGGATTCTCTTGATGGGATTTTTAGAATATTCTGGTCAGGGTTTGGGGTTTTTTTTTGCCTTGAGGAAGTTTGCAGTCGACTCATGGAGAAAGCCTGTGGAAACAGCGAGTTTTCATTCCAAATGCCAGCCTTATGCCATCATAAAACTGAAAACTCTGGAAAACATTAAGAGCAGATCTCTGTCATGATTCATTTTCTGCTCATTTCCTGATATTTTGGCAAAAGACACTAGATTTTCCAGAGTAGCCCAGGAAAATCCAAACTTGGCCCAGAACTTTCTCAAGAGATCCATTTTTTTTCTATGATTGCATAGGTAATGACAAGAAATCAATTTGTCTAGACTACACTTCCAATATGAAATATAGAATAAAGCACAAGTCTGTAATGATTAAGGAACACTCCTTTATATGATCTTTTAGTTAACATTGGGGATTTTTCTGATTAAGTATCCTGTGTGTGTTTTGACACATGATCCTCACAAATACTATCCTGTAACATACTTGTGTGGCTACATTCAGATTCTATCTCTTCTTTTCAGCCTTAAAAGTTCTCTATGGTCATTTTTCATTACGAATGAATTACCTGTTAACTAGATATAAGCCCCAACTTAAATAAAAAGCTGCACAGAAAAAGCTGAATGCCCTGTGCACAGGGTGTTGGATTGGTCCAGGAAAGCCCTGCATCTTGGCCACTATCCATGTACATGTCTTGCTTAGGGCGAGCAAACACTGCTAGCATTCTTTTAAGTTCACCTTATTGCTAAAGTAAAAGTTCCAGGTTTTATGAAACATGCAGAAATGATAACAGGGGAAAAATGTCTGCACCAAAGAAAGGGCACTTGTCTTGGTTTCAAAGACCCTTCACATTCAGTCCCTGCTTAACCTACCATTCTCTCATTCTGCTGAGATTTTTAAGACTGGCCTCTAATCGGCCTCTTATGGCGTCCTTTATCACCAACTTGTTATGTTTTCTGGTAAGCATCTTCTAGTTTCTTCCAGTATCTTCTTGTCTCCTTCAAATTCTTCCTTAAGTTGGCTTTTTTTTTTTTTCTGTGATGTTTAAGAAAATTTCACTCTGCTTTGCTGGCAGTAATAATTTAATTTTTTTTCTTGTGACACAGTATGTAACACAGTTGGGTGACAAATTATGACATGTAAATATTCCAAGCATGTAGAGTAGCAGACTTGAAATATGTATGGTTTCTAATTTTTATTTTCACTTTGGCTTAAGTAGGATCACCTACAGCTGTCATTTTCTGAGAGAAATATGTTGGGTCTGGCCTCTGGAGTCCCATCACAAAGGACTAAACCTGGGACCTCAATCAGCTCAAGGCTGACTGCCCCTAGGGTGATAAGATGTGCATTTGTGGTATGAGTGGAATGGATGGACAGAGCAAACAATGACTGGAGTCACTGATCAGGAATGAGTCCATAGGGATTTGGGATACAGGTGAGTTGGAAGGAGAGGGTCTTGTTGCTGCAATAGCCAAGAGAAGGGCGATCTTGGAGGAGTTAGGGTAGTTTGCACGTTGCTGGTAAGGAAGGCACTGTCAGGGTTTCTCTGTATAAGAGTGTGGGGAAGGTTATGATAGTTCCAACAGTTTTATAATAACAAGAATAAAGAGACGATTCTGAACACTGCATATGAGACCAAGGGCTGCCTTCCTTGCACGTTTCACCTAGCTGGCTTTCTTCCAGGCAGCTCTCAGGGGACAGAGAAACTTTTCCAATCTCTAAGAAACCTCCATTCTTAACCTTTCACCCTTTGTGACAGTGGTGACGCTACACAGTGACACTTGTGTACTGCCCTGCCGGTGGGGAAGGACAACCTGAGCATTTTCCAGTGTGGAAAAAGAAAGGACATGGTTGTGACAAGAACGGGAGAAAAACCTTGAACATTGCTGTTCCTGATGCTAACACAGAAGCAATTTCTAATCAAATGGCATCTTTTATATACCTTGAAGAACTGAAGACCTTTATGGTTTGTGCAATTCCAGACTGTATGTTCAAAAGGATTTTTTCTTTTAGTCCTGTGCTCTAAGCAGAATTCATTTTTACCTCTCCCAGCCTGTAATTTTACCTTTCAGACCACTGTCTCTGAAATAGGAGGCTGGTTATGGAGTAGGATCACTAATGAGCAAAGTTCTTGAATATAAATCTGTGGACAAAGATGCCTTTTTGTAGTGGAAAATTCTGCTGCTGAAATCTAACTTGAACTTCTGAAACAAACTCACTTGGATGGTGGGCATGGGAAATGCTACTGCTGTGATGTTTCCTATTTACTTGCATTCTAACTAGGAATGCCTGCTGTATGTATTCTTAACATATGTTAACCTCTCTGCTGCAGTTCTTGCCAAGAAACTGTCACAAAGGTTATTTAGCAAGCGAAACTGCATAGGAAACATTCCTGTTGTACTGGCGTGCCTGCTGTAACTAATTGGGCATGTATAACAGGAGGGTGAAGATAAATAAAGCTACATATGTACTGTGTTTAGGTAAAGTGCGTGATATTCTGCATCATAATTATAATCCTTTTAGATGTTGGTGATCTCCAGAAAGGCAAGCAAATGTTGGGAATGAAGTCCAGTGTGAGCCTTCTCTGAGGCTCAGTGTTAACAACTTGGGTTGGGTCATGCGGGGCCGTTGTTGCAACTATCCAAAGCAGGATTTTTTTTCTTTTCCAATGTGTGTGCACATACTTGTAATCTATATAGGGTTTGTTTCTTTTCACCTTTTCTGGTCAGGCATCCTGACTCCCACCCCCTGACCCCAATCTGGTAGCAAAAGTTGCTATTTTACTGCAAAACAGAGCTGTGATTCGAGGATTTGCCTGTTTAATGTTACTTTCTCCAAATAAAGGAAGGGACTGGTTCCTGCTGAAAGTGTCTTGGATCTGCGCACCCATTTCCTGAGAGGTGAATGGGTGCAGAAAGGTGGCTTTGAACATTTTTACACAGAAGCATCATTTCCAGGTAGTGCCAGAGGGCTGAGGAAACCCACAGAGTGCACAGCATGACTGGGGTGACTTTATGCAGGGAAGAGCAAGGCAGAGGGGGAAAATGGACTCATTGATAGCACATCAGGCCATGTTTCAAATAGATTTGCATATACAAAGTGGATTAGAACTGAAAGTCTCACATCTTCTATCTGATTTTCCCTGTGGTAAATAAATCAGTTCTAAATTGTAGATGATTTCCCTTTCCCTTCCTTCTCCGTGGACTACGTATTCTCCCAGGCATGCAAGAGACTTTTGTTTTCTTTAATCTGGAAAGTCTTTCTAAGCTCAGGAATGCTACTTGGCTCAGGAAGCACAGTAACAGTCAAGAGAGATTGAACTGTTATCCTTACGAAGACAATTAAAAAATAATGTGCATGCCATTGTATTTACACTCTGTAGTGTCTGCCTCTTGTTTAACTGAGATCACAAGTATGAATTAAGTGCCCGGTATGGTAATATAAACCAGTGGTTTCCCAAAAGGCAGAGCAAAGGAGTGTGTGGTCCTGTAACTTTTATTGTTAAGTTTAAATTACAAAATAGATTTATAGTAATGCCACTTTTCATTCCAGATAATAAAATCCTTCATCATTGCAGCTTTAATAGTGTGTTGACCAATATTACACTTCCAACAAGAGAGTCATAAGCAGGTAGAAATAAAATAGGAATTAAATTGTAGATTAAGAAAAATCATATGCTTGGTATGTCTATATGTATATGCAGAGTCAGTTGTAGCTTGTCTACATCAGCATAGATTAACTAAAAGTGGTATAACCACCTGCCTTTACTTAGCATTTTAATATATGTTTATAACTAACTGTGCCATTTTAGAGATGCTTGAGAGAATACCCAGATAAACGTATTTCCATAAGTTCTAGGCCAAAGATAAAACCAGTCTCGTAAAACAAGATCAGAAAGCAAATCCAAGCCTACTTAGCAATATGGACATGATTTAATTAGTAATATCAGCAGAAGAGATTTATAATTGTCCTTATGCCTTTAAAAGAAGGATTTGATGAAAAGAATATACGGTGGTGTGATTTGACAGGATGTTTTGGGTTATATGTAAATAAGCTAGATATTTCTGACCAGCTGTGTCATGAAGTTATAGAGAGTAAGAGCAGTTTGTGTCTTCGGCTGATACCTTAGGCCCATATCTGTTCATCCCGCATTCAGATCCACAGCCAAAGCTTGTGACTTAGCCAGTGCAGATCTGGGTGAATTCTGGATAGGTTCTGCTCAGTATTGTGAGACATTTAATTTTATTGCTTTACAGGGCTCACACTTTGTACATGGAAAACTGACTGTGGCCACTGCATAATTTGAACGAATCCCTCATTAGACTAGTTCTCCTGAGTTTTTAAAATTCTTAATGTGTGCTAAGGCAATACAAAAAACATGTGTCTGGATGTACAGATCTATGGTTTCTTAGCACAAGTTTCTACATCAGGAATATTGCCATTCAGGCAAAACTTAAAATATTTGAGAAAAGCAACTTGGGCGATGCAATGTACATTTCATATATATTGCGCCATACAAGAGATTTCAAGGAGGTCTTACTGCATGTATGTAGCAGATCAAAACAGATTTTATTTTGTAACATTTGGATTCTTTTCATATATTTAAAACTGACCTCTTGGTATACAGGCTCACACAATTCACCATGTGTGCTGTGTTGCCAAGCTTTCGTATAGTTACTTAATTTAGAGTTTTCTTTGTATGCTTGGAGTTTGGCAGCCTACTGCACATTGCATGGATTCTGAGAAAATCCCTTGATCTCCTGTAGGAAGCACCATTGCTCACTCCTTGACTCTGGTATGATGATCCTTTTAAGTAGCAGTGTTTCCTTTTCTTGTCATCTATGGTTTGGTTGTAGGTCCTCAAATCCTGAGTTTCCAGCTGCATGTGTGCTGGCACTCCCCGTGAAGCCAGTGGCAGCCCGAGCATCACGCTCTGCTGCAGGGTTGTTGTTCAGTTTGTTGAGGGAGGCAGAAGATGCTGAATGATACTTCCAAAATGAATGTTAGAGGTTTCATTTCTAGCCAAATTATCTTGGCCTTCAGTTTTCTGCCATCTGGCTGTATCCCGCAGTAACTCCCAATAATTCCTATATGTGAGCTTTGGTTGGATCTAGCTGTAGCCCAAGGAGGTGCAAGACATAAGGCAGTTTGCCCAAGGTAACTCTGTTTGTGTCTTTTGAGCAGTTGCTTATTGGGTTCAGTAACAGTTGGTATTGCTTTTTGATTCTTGTGGATAATTGTAGCCATGCTTTCTACACCCAGATGAAAAAATAAGTGATTGAAACAAATAGCTGTTCTCCTGTAGCTGTTTCTGTCCTCTAGATTTAGCAGCACTTTTTTCTTCAGAAAAATGGTGGTAAAGCTTTTGCAGACTGTTCTTAAGTAAGCAGCGCTACTATCATGGGATGTGATGCTGAAGTTCTTGCCTTTGCAGCTCTGCTCTGTGCTTATGGAATAGTGTTTTGTGTGAGCGTGCAGGCAGCTGTCATTCTGAAGCTGCTTTAAGTTTTGCAGGCACTATGTTTTCTCATTGATGAAACTGAGGGTTTAGCCTGTTAGCTGACATGCCAACAGGGCTTCCATGTGCCTTCTGCCCTAAGCTGGAGCTGAGGAGCGTGAAGACTTGTTCCTTGCTTTTTAGTTATCCAAGCTTCTACTGTGGTTCCAGGTGGAATAAATAAGTTGAAGTGGCAGATGTTAAAAACCAGAAAAGGTCAGAGATGAAAGAAGGAAGAAATATTGCAGAAATTAGCTAGATGATGTTTTTGTGGATGGAAACATATTTGCATTAATTTGTGGGGTTTTTTCAGAGCTTGTTGCAGCAGTTCTACCTTTACTAATTTTAATGAAAAACACCTCAAATGGGGATCAAATTTTCCCATTTTTTTTCCCCCGTGTGCTGCGCACTGGGGAGAGAAGTGTGTACAGGGAGAAGGATGATCAGATATTTCCCATTTGAGTTCAAAACCTACTTTGGATTGTTATAAGCTCGTCTTTATAACGAACAGAACACTTGAAATTCTTCTTGCCAATTTTAAAATTTCCAGTTGTTGTTGTGGCACAAAAAATTCAGAATATGAGCCACATAAAATTAGAAGGGCAGAAAATTTGGTATGACTGCAGCAGCAGATTCCTGCTCAGTTTTGCTGGACTTTGAGTCTGACCAAGAGACACAGTAGCATGGGATGACTTTGAAGTCTGTCATATCACACTGTTTGCAGCAATTTTGTTCTAGAACCTGCAAAACTAAACTTGCTGGTACAATAACAATCCCAGGCCATGAAGCTGCTCAGAAAGCAAAAGAGGCTTTGCCCAGTTTTTTACATATCTGCTACTTGATGGGTGAATCTCGACAGCGCTGAGTTCAGTCCCCTCTGGTACTCCTACTACGTGATGCTGCATTTTACTCTGAGTGTTTTTAATCCTGAGGATATGGAAAGATTAATGGGGAAAGATGGGGAAAGTCTTCACCAATCACTTTGAATAAACCTAAGTGATGTTAGCAATCTTTTTGCAAACCCTTCTTGGGCATAGACTTCTTTTTAATCTAAGGTATTTTTTATTATTTCAGCATAGTTCTGCCAAGCTCCTCCACAGCTGTGAGTTAGAGAAATAACTCCTAATCACTGTGTCTTCTAATTGCTGGAATACATGAGCATCCAGGTTTTTCTCATTAATTTCCTGTGCTTTTGAAGAAATTGAAATGTCTTTCCTCCAATTCCTTTCTCTCTTCCCTTTGAACTCTGTTCCATAAGGGCAGTGCTTATAAAAGGTGTGTGTGTGCCTTTTTCATTATTGGTATAAAATGTTTAAGAAAAGATCCAATAACAATTTCGCTTTTGTACATGTTAACTAAGATTAAATTCATTCTTTGCACGCAGTAAATATTTTCTTGAAACAAAAATAAAACAAACCCAAAAAACCCCAAGAAACCGACCCATCCTTTGCTACCTTGTTTACTTAGCTAAAATCAGATTACTGTCAATGCATTTTAATGTACCAGTGTCTTTTGGTTGCTGCTGGTTTAAACTATGACTTTTAAGTCAAATTGTCACAAGCCTGTGGAGTTGTTTTCATGATAATCAAAGACTGTGTATTCGTTCTTCCTGACTATAATCAAATCTGTCTCTTGGACTTCCTGTTTTCCTTTGAGTTTTTTTAACAGCAAAAAAAATTTGAAAATACTGTTTTCCTTTTGAAGCATAAATGCATTTACATTGTTACAAAGCAATTTTCAGATCAGATATTACATTGCAGTAAATTCAGTGCAGCAGTCAGTTAGGGACTCCGAACATGACTGAAGTAGATGTGCAGTGATTTGGGGGTTTTAACCATTAATAAACAATCCTCAGCAGCTTTTGTCTTTCCAGGACCTTGTCCAAATAAACAGTTATATTTTTGTACCATGAAACAACAAGGTAATTAGTAGTTAAAGAGATGATGTGTTAAATAGTGAAGCTATTTGTGTTTTCCAGAATAATTTTGTCAACAGTTCTTCTCAAATCAGTAGTACTATTAAGTGTGTGCTAAAACTGAGCAAAATTTTAAGTTGCTGATTTTTACTATTGTCCTGATTTCTGTTTAAATGGTTCTACCTTTCACCAAGAAATCTGGGGGAAACTGCAGAGTAAGAGAAGTAGTGTCTTTGATACTGCCTGAAGATGCTGAGTAGTGTGTCTGCTGTGCACCTGGCAGTGTGCGGTTCCACTGAGGAAATTGGAGATGGAAGCAACATATCCTAGAAATGCTGTGGAAACCCCACTACTCTGAGGTAAAAAAGCATCTTGTTGCAAACCTAGAGAAACAAGTTGAACTGATTCATTCTGTAACTCTACAAGTTATGTATATCCATTGACACCTGTGTTCTTTGTGAATCATCCCTATCTGTGAAGGCAAACTTTTTTGCAGGCATTAATTTTAAGTGTTGGGGTTTTTCCAAGTCATCCATCTATAACAGTTTTGCATGTAATTTCATGTATTTAAATTGAAGCCTTGAAATTTAATTACAGGCATCAATGAGTTAATTTTAAAGAAAGTTGCATTCAGTGTCTTCATACAGCAAATCTACACTGAGTGTAGCAGACCATTCCTGAAGTAGCTACTATGTGAACATCAGGGAGAGAAATTAGGAAAAGGAATTTGAAGTAGACAGCTATCACTGCATGGCATTTCAGTGGACATGGTGGGTGGCAGGTGGCATTTATTTTTTGCTTTCTCCTGTAGTTCAGCAATTAACAGTTCTTCCTCTGTGCCTCTGGTTAAGGGCCTGGCTACATCTGTGCTGTAACAGGCAGTTGATAGAATACAGAGGCCCCCTGTAGTGGGTTATGAAATGTATTCAAGGCATTGTAGAAATAATGGCTAATATAGAGAGAGGTCTGTGTTAGAGCTGGCTTGTATACATGGACTATAGAGATCCATGCTTATCTGTCATTCAGATAATGTGATTATCCCTTTGAATAGAATACCATGAGAATTGATGGATTCTTGTATCAAAATTGGAAGATAAGCTAACAAAGCATGAGTAGCAGGGGATGACTGGGTGAAATATAATGGCCTTTCATATAGTGGGTCAGTTCAAGATATGATACTTTCTACTGTTCTTGAAAGGCTTAAAACTGTAAGGAAATATATCATTCCATTAATCTTCTTTTCTCATATTCCTCCTCCTTTTCCATCTTCCTTTACTTCAGTGGATCCCTAAAGCCTTAGAAAAATCTGGCAATGGGAGTTCTTATTCTTTGGGAAGTGAGCTGGTTTACTCATACTGCTCTCCTGAAGAGCAGCTGAGAACAGTGGGAAATCAAATGTTTGCTTTTTTGTTGGCTTTGCATTAAGCAACAGGAGAATAGGTTATTTCTGATGGAATTCACTCCAGGTAGTTGACATCACTCAGCAGCAGCCCACAGAAGCTGAGCTGAAAGAACAGGGAAGCATTAAATAAGAAAGCAGGTGTACAGTCCTGTACACTGAATGGCATCTTGATGGAGCAGCAGCAGCAGTGAGCACTCTTGTGTTCTCTGAGCATTGGTGGGGTTTGTAACCTGTGCACTCCATGTATAATGGACACAGGGGAGCGAGGACTAGCTGTGAAAAAATAGAATACTTCCACATACTTTCACAGAGCCCCTCCGGAATAACTGCAGTCCCTTCCTATTGTGTCTGTGAACACAAACTGAGATAATCTTCCTTCCTCCTTTCTGTTCCTTTGGCATAATTCTTGCACTGCTTTAAAGCATCTCATAATGTAGAGGAATTTTCTTTCTGACCCATGAGACAGCTGAGGCTTCTGAGCTCTAAACAATCCTGGCCAGCTTGGATTGAATCTCTTCACTGTCTATCAGATGCCATCGCTTGTAAGACCATGAAGTGCTTTTAAGTAAAATTTGTTCCCACTGCTTGACTTGATTACTTTTAAGCAATGGTGAGTTGATTCTGTACATCATGCAAGCTGCAAATCATGTTATCAGGTCCTCCATTTGTTCTCTTTAACCTCATAATATGTTCCATTCTTCTTGCATAAAGGAATAGAACTGAAAGAAGGACACTTCTCTTCCCCTGTCTTTGTGAGAATGAGGGACAGTGTTTAAAAGATACCGGTTGGCAATTTACATTTAGTTGTATATGTTTCCTGTTATTTGGTTGCCAAGATGAAGTGTGAGGGGTTGCAAAAAGTAGAAGTGAGATGAGTCAGAATTAAACTGCAAAGAGCAGGTGCCTTTATTCCTAATGGTTTGATGTAAGATGGAATACATTCACTAAACCCTGAATGACTGTCCAGGGACATTGTTAGAATGAATAAGCTAGATGTTTTCTGGAAGAAAATACACATCATTCTGTAATATATTTTTATGTGCACCCAAGTGGAATAGCCCAATTCAGCAAAGTTTTGGTTAATGCCTTTTGAAAATTAAACTCAGATGACTACTTGGAAAGAGCAGTCCATGAAGGACCTATATTTCCTAAGGGGATGAGAATGTGACTGCAGACACTTACTCCTCCGTGAGGTGTAACACACTGTATTCACCCTCAGATATTCTTTGTACCGATTGTGGCTTACTATGGCTGTTTCTGTTTATCAAGTACATATACACAGTGCACCAACCTGTAATTCGGAATAGCAGCTTCATCATGTTTTACTGTGTATGTAATTATGCAAGGTCTTATACAGGATACACACTGTGACAAAAAAAGGCAGGGAAATGCTGTGAATTATGCAATGGTGAATGATTAAATTCTTCCTGCTTTCATGTATATTTTATATTGCAAGTCACAACTTCCAGGCCTAATGCATACACTGATCATTTGTTTTGCAAATTGTCAGCCTTATTGCATCTTAGCCATCTCTAAAACAATTTAGAGTGTAATATTTGAAACAATTATAGGTGATTACGGATTGATGTTTCACTGAAAGATGATTTTGTTTAAATCTTAGATTCTTATCCATGTTCTGCTAACATTTGTATAAATGAGTGAGTGGTGAATTTTAAGCATTATTAGTAAGTTTAACAGTCAAACTCTTCAAGGGATTATAAGCCTGTTACTTTTTTGTTAATTTGCTGCCTTCCCTTTTTAAACTTAAGTGGCAAATTAAGTTTAATTAATTACTACCTTCTTGAACCAGTCCTTTCTGATTTAGGTGCTGGTTCTTTGAGTTGCTAAAATATCTTGTTTCTTGATATGTAAGAGTGGAAAGAGACAATAAGTTGTGTGTGGTGGCTTTTGTTTGGTGTCATGTCATGTCCCCCCACTTCCCCGGAGTTTTTCCCAATCTCCAGGCTGGCTAGATTCTGGAGCTGCTTAGGAGAGTTTTTGGAGTGAAGTTTAGGCAGTAAATGATTGGAAACCATAACAGCATTCTTGGCATCTGCTTAGTAATTTTATATAATCAGATGCCTCCTTTTAGTTAGTGGTTTGTTAAATCACTGGTTTGTAGATTTTTAAGTGCTTTACTCTGTGTGCAGCTCTAAAGCTCAGTCTTATTTTCCTGGAATTGAAATTGCTGATCTGGAAGGCACATTTCCTCTCTCCTCCCTCCCCATGTGTTTCAATCTTTTGTCTTTTAACAGTTATATTGGAAAGGGTAAATTATTATAAGTTTCACTGTGAGAACAGTGAAATGTCAAAGAGTGAAGTTGTAACTTCTTAATGGAGACATTATAGAAGTGCTCAGTCCCACATTACACACTAATTTTTGACATTGCATGTACCTGAGAAGAATATATTGTCCTGCTACAGAAAGTTCGTCTGACAGGGTGCTGTCTGGGATAAAACTCTGTATGGGACATAAGGTAGCTACCATGTAACAATGCTCTTTAACCAGGAAAGGTACAGTGAAAAAATAACTAAGCATAATGATCAAGGACTTCATGGCAGTTAATGCAGATAGCTAAATTATTGGTTGATTATTTATTTGAATAGTTGGACCATCTTTTTAATTAATATTGGGCAAAATCTAGTATCTGCGAATGTGTTCACTACTTGTGTGATACTCTGTAAGTGATACTACAGACAAATTATATTCAGCATTTTGTAAATGTGCACGTTTTTGGGGAGTACTTTTTGATAAGCACATCAAAATCCTGAGAGCCACCATCAAGCAAGAGAATCCTGTTGTGTTTGTGTACATAAATATAAAACAAGTAAATCATCCCAACCTTCCTTTCTTTGTAACAAACCTTTGTTAGAGGTGTATCTTTTAGGGCAAAAAGTGATTTAATACCATTTATTAAACTAACATTTGAGTTCTCATGTTCCCTTTATGATAGTGTATTTGTTCAGTTGCCTGTTTTGGAAAATATGGATAATATCATTAATTTTTTTCTACAGTATCTGCTCTGCAAACAGTCTTCAAAACAGTCTGAGCTCTGAAACAGGGAAACTGCAGAATGAACATCAGTGACCACTGCAATACTCCGAGGGCACAGTTAGGCTACAGTTTATGGGGGTGTCTCATTGTCTGGAAGTAAATCTTGTTCAGTGATAATTTTATGTCAGCTGCTTGTTGCTAGGAGAAAATAGGTTTACTATGTTTCTACAACAAATGCCACAGAAAGATTTCTCCATCTTTTAATGCCACTGATATAATCACATTTGTGGAGAAACAAGTTACTAATGAGGTCGGATTCCAAGGTATTGTGAAGTCCTTGAATTTCCACTGGTGGTTTTAAAGACTGGCAATAACTCTTGAAGGATTTCGTAGCTCAGTTATTTTTATCTTCTCTCCTGGTATCTTTGTGCTGTCACTGGACTCTGTAGGATGTTTTATCCACATGTGGAGCTGTCCTAGGAAAAATTAAGAGCTGTGCTTTTGAATTTATAGTGAATGTGTAGTGACTCTTTTTGTTGGACTTCAGATGCGGGTTGGTTGGTGATGCAGTCCTGCTGCAGTAGGAAATGGCACTGGAAGCACCAGCTTTCTGTCAAGCCAGAGTGCAGCCTGTCCCCCATGAATGCACTGCCTAAACATGGTGCTATCCAATAAGTCAGTAGGATTTGTAGCTGAGTATGTGTGTATAGATAAATGACTTTTGGTCAGACTTCACTGACAACTGTAAGGCATCAGAATCTGTATGTGCAGTGGTTGCTCTGCCTCTTGCTTGGTGAGTTTCTTCTGAAAGTGTCTTTCTTTGTCTACTGATTTACAAAGCAGTGTATTCACTGCACATGTCAAATCCTTTGTCTACCTATTATCTATCTACACTAAAAGGATATATTCTTTAGCATTTCCTAAACCTTAAAAATTATTTATTTTTCCATTTTCTTTCCTCTTTCAAAGTGTTGTGCATTTAGAGAAGTGGATGTGCTGAAATCCATTCTATTGAACCATCTGTGACCAAGTACAGTACAACCCACTTCTGCTGAATATCCTCTCAGCTAATTATCTACAAAAATTCGTCTGCATAGCCTGCTGTCCAAATTGCTACCATGCACCAGAAGTAATTCACTGTGGAGGGAAGGAAATGGTTTAGTAAACATTATTACAGAACCAGATACTTAAAAAGATCTTCAGGTACTTGATTCTTAGATGAAGCAAAGTATAATTTAAAAAAAGGAAGTGGGTGCTCATACAAGTGCTGTATGAAGAACATAAAAAAGTGGGGAACATATTGGGATGATGAAGAAACAGGGAAAAGTGTTGTTTTTTTGTTGTTTTTTTGTACTTTTTCAGTTAGAAAACTAGAGGCTGCTAATAGCCTGTGTCTGAGTATGGAGTGCCTATTGCTCTCAAATGATGATTAGCATCAGATAAGAGCAGATTTGCATAGGCTTGGTTCTGATGCATGACATTTTAGATGCTTGGCTAAGTTTAATACAAACTTAAGTGAGTTGCACTGGGCTAAAAATTGTTTGGAATCTTGACTGTGATAAATACTTCACTGAATGTGTCCCAGCGCGTCTTTGAATACGCTTTTCTGGTGATATTTCAGTAACTTTGCTACTGTTGGGGCCCAAGAAAATGTGGTGCATAAAAATGTTTTCTGACTAAAATATCAGAATTATTATGAGGAATTGTTTTTTCTGGAAATTGTGAAGAGTCTTAACATTGGATTCGGTAGGATGTATGAATTTTATTGGAATCCATTTTCTAACGTCTAGTCTGGTAGAATTTAGGCAGAAGTAAGAAAAGAGCATATGAAAATTCAGTGAATATTTTTATATGCTTAAATGCCTGTCAAGTGTTTTCATATATCCTTGATACTCAAGTTTCCATACCTGTCTCAACAGTCAGAATTTTGCACAGAAGTATATGCAATGTTGAAATTTCAGTTCATGGCCTGAAATTTGTATACACTAGAACTTCACAGACTAGAACAGTATTGAATTATGCTCGTACAGCGAATAAGCTTGAAGTGTTTTTTTAAATTTGTGCAACTTCCTTTTCCACCCATTTCCTCTTGTGTGGGAGAGCATAGCAATGACACTGGTTTTTTTCCCTTTTTCAAATCAGGAGCATTTTAAGAGGAAGGCATTGCCCTTTTTTACAGGCTAACACCTGCAAATGTGCAAGGAAAAAAACTGTACCTGATAAGTGGCCTGGTGCACATAATTTGCTCTACCAAGGGAGTGACTTAATTTTTTCTCGTTCATCGTACAAGCTTATACCAAGACAATCAGTTCATAATTTACTTCCTTACTGTGCATTTTATTTTGGGAATGATTACATTTTGTATGCAATTTTCCTTACATGTGTATAATCCTACCTTTGCTCATGAAACCTGAGGAGTCAACCCCCTTGGCAGTAGTTGCAAAAACAGAATTAAAGAGGAATTGCTCAGGACCCCATTCCAATGGCTTTCAGACAGGAATGTACAATGTATTTTTAATATCTGCATTAATACTGCTCATTTATCTCTGACTCTAATGTGTATAGTCCAAACCAATCTTCGCCCAGAGTTTCCTAGAGCTTTTCCCCTGTTCCTGTTAGTAAAATATTCCCTATTCCAAATTCTGGGCCACACTTTTGTTTCATTCTCTTATTCTTATTTTGACTGTTTGTTTGGTGTCTCAGAGCATGGAAATACTATTTGATTGCAGGCAGGAAGGAAGTGAGAGGAAAACTGCTGAGGCTGGCTGGGAACTGAAGTGGTATCACCTCAGTTTGGGAGAATGGCTGATATCCAGGTCTACTGTGGCAGCACAAACCTCTAATTCAGCTGCATTCTCTGGCCTGTCTGGGAAGCATTGTGCTATCTAGAGAGCTGCAAAATTGTATAAAATGGGATGTGATATACTCAGCTACAATTTCTTCTAAATTAATTGTGAGTTTCATCTCAGTCATAAATCTGATTGTACTTTTAATACTGCAGTTCTAACTAAATGCAGTAGCATCTAGAGGTGCTTTAGTGCGACTCTGAAGAAACCTCTACAAATTTTGCTAATGTCCTTGATAGTAAGAGAAGGCCAAGTGGAACAAGGAATCGCAGAAACATTGTTTTGTGCTTTATTCTTAGTGGCATCCATACATCCTCCAAGTCACTGTGAAAATGAGGGGCCAGAACATGCCTTCAACCATGTGTTTTTCCAGGAGTTTGACTTGACTCACAATACGTTAGTTTCAGACAGGTCTTTAGCAGGATGCATCTGTTTGACTGGGTGTGCTTCATTTTGATTCAAAATTTTGTGTATTCGTATGAAACTCTGCACATACATCCTACCTTCCTCTGTTGCACTGAGTTCCAGGATTTTTGGATACCGAAATATTGCTCCTAAAAAGCTTTTTAATTTGGAAATCTGAGCCTTTCTACATGCTTGGTAAATAGAGGCCAACCTTTCAGTTTCTTTCAGCTTGGGGTTAGAGAGATGTGTTTGTCCACAGTTCAAATCTCTTGTGAGCAGATGGTTCTTAAGACCCTCTAATTCCATAGATGAAAAAGTAGATTACGTCGCTTTTAGTTTTACTCTTAAAAATAATTTCCTCTCCAATGCTAATCAAATGCACACTACAGAACATTAAAGAAGAAACACAGCGTATCACCTACCTTTTTGTCCGTGCCTGTGGATGCACAGGCACACACAAATGCTCTATGTTCCTTTTTACCTAATTTAAAGCCCTAGATCTCACTTTCCTGACAAATTTGTGGAGTTCTTGCATAAGGAAGTAATATCAGTTCCTCAGCTTGTGTCGTGAATGAAACCCTGTTGAGGCAGCAAACATTACATCAGGATGAATGCATATTGACAAAATAGCTCTTTGAGGGCTGCTTCTTAGCTGTGCCTTTGCACCCTAAATTTTGTTCCTTTCTTTTTATGCAGAGGAACAAATCTGCATAAGCTCTGCAGTTGTAGGGAGATGACTCACCTACCCGTGAACCCAGGAATGCTGCAGAAAGCTTTCAGGGAAAGGTGCAGCATTATAAATATTTTAAACCTCTCTGCGAGCTGGGAGAAGTGTGACATATGTTTTACATTTCAGTGCCTGCTACAGTACCATTATTTTAGAACCTGTCGCCTTTCTTAGTCTGCGTGCTCACAGACAAATGCCATTGCTTCAAAACCAATAGCTAAGCTGCCTCTTTTCATGCTGTTTCTTTCAGTTCCAAATGACAGTTAAAAAATGTTTGTTGTTCCCCCCTCCATGCGCACCCCCTGTTCGAAGTGACCTGACCTAAAAAGATTGTAGCATACAGCTGAGCTTAAAATACAAACATTCCCTTTGAAAGTTGTAATGTTCCCGCTTGTCTGGGGCTGCTCTGAAGAAAAAACCCAAAAATACGAATCTCAGTGTTTGAGTGATGCAATTCATAGATAAAACCTTTATCTGGGAAAAGGGGGAGGTGTATTTGGAGTGTACTTGAGTGGCAGGAAGAAAAATTTCCATATTTAAGGTAAAACAGCTGCTGTTTTTTCTTTTCCTCTCTGCTTGGAAAGCTCTGCTTTATGAAGCATTACTATTGCTGGTGGGGAAATGAGGTATGGTAATGAGGCGTATTTGAGATCCTTCCTTGGGCCACCAATGGCACGAGGTCTTCTGAACTCTGCCTCGGCTTTCCCTCCACCAAGTGTTGCCTACTGTCTGCGATTAATACACGTGCAAAGTACCATGAAGCATATCAAAACAAATTTTAATAATTCACAATATAGGGCGACAACTTAGTTTGGAAGTAGGTTTTATGGTAGGGTATGTTTCTAGTATCATAAAATTACTTCAGGAATTCAGTGTGGAATGATGATGTTTCAGATCCTGATGGCTTTGAACTGCCTTATGAGAAATCCAGAAATGTTTGTCCAGACGCTTTCTAATTTTTAAATGAGAGTTACTTTTAAGTTGCAACAATAAATAACTTACCAGAGTCTTGTGCAAAGTGAGGGGAAAAAATGCACCATTCTGTCCAGTCTACCTTCAGTCTTTCATAAGAAATGTCATCAATTTAAATATTTTAAGGATGTCTGAATAATTAAAACCAAAAGACTTGGCTCCAAATCCCTTAACATTTTAAGTTAAGGACATGTTCTTTTTATATCCCCACCAAAGGAATGTGTTTGGTGCCATTGATATTGGTCATGTTCAGCTGTTTGTTCAGAACCCATCTATGTGTCCCCTAAACTAAGGGGTGGAGATTGTGGAAGTAACGTCCCACAGGGAATTGAAGAACCAACTAGATAAGCATAAGCCCCAAGCTGCTCAGGTAAAAGTAACTGCTGCTTTGGGGGTACTGAAATGAACTGCATGTTCTGAGGTCTGTAATAGCTTTCCTTTGATTTTGTGCCTCTGGTTGTGGTTTTGGGGTTTTTTTCCTTTACCACGTGTTGCTGAATTCTTTAGAGCTTGACTGTCTTTCTGAAATAAATGCTGTTCAGTTTGATGTTTGATCTTGATAAACAAACTACTGGTTGAAAGCTATATTTGTTTGATGTGATAGAGCAGAATAGCTAATTGAAACAATTCTTTCTGGCCTCCAAAAGTAGTTTTGCACTATCTGAAATTCATAGCACCTACTGTAGTGTTCTGTGCATGCCTAAGCTCTTGGAAAAAAGGTCAAAAAGAACACGGCATCAAATATATCTGAGATGTTGAGTGGTTTTTTTCATTGTGAAATAATTTCATTTCCTTTAAAATTTTGCTTTTTGTCTTAACTCTTAATGAAATTGGAATGTCAAAGGGTTGTCTGCCTCTGAGTCTGAGAGTAATAGCCAGATAAATGTGTACCAAATTGAGGTATACTCTCATGTTTCTTTTACCGTGTGTGTGGCAATAAAACAGGGGAAAACACCCTTTTTAAAATATGTTTTTCGAAATTAAATTGTCTGTTAACACCAGGATGCTTAACAAATGATATAATTGTAGTTAGTGGTCTATGAGTGCACATAGACAGTTTGTCTTCTTATTTCTTGCAGCCTTTGTTCCTGCGTTTGCCACATTTAGACTGACACAGGTAGGAACAGGGGCCTGACCCAAAGGCACATTGGCCAAAAGCACAAAGGATACAGTGTTGCTCCAACTGTGGCAAAAAGAGTAAGGACACAGTACAGCTCCTCCAGTATTCACCGGAGTGGTTTAAGAAGGTTAATTCTTCCACGTATGATAATTTTCTTGCAATATAGTTAGGTTAATACCTGATAATTGTGTGTTAACAGTTAATAGTAATTCATTATATAATTATGCGCAGTGTGGATGGCACAGTTTGTATTTAACTGTTGCTCTTGACTTCAATAAAGCTCCTTTTTTGGAGCTCAACTTCTGTGTGCAGTTCAACAGGCTAACTTGAAACAGATAATGCACAAGTGCAGGGGATTGTCAGGAATCTGTAAGGATTTCCTGATAAAATTTTTAAAAATTCCTGAAGGTGCTGTGTTGATATATTATGCTATACAGTTTTTTCCCTGGCTGGAAGCTATACACTTGCACATTTTAGACACTTACATATTGACAAAACAAATAAAGGTTGAAGAGGAGATGTACTCCTGGGTCTGATATAAATCTCAACAAGACCCTTGTTCCTCTTCCTACACCTCTACCAATTAATTAACAATGATCTTTGTTGACAATTGCTTCCACTGCCTGGAGGCATTTGGTGAAGTAAAATGCTGTAATTTTAAATAGAATTATTTCAGAGACCACCACAGGAAGAGAAAACTACTGAAAAATTGTTGAATCTGAACAAAGAATCAGCTTGAAATCTCTAAGGCAGAGTGCACAAAGAATTGATTGTGTTCAGTCAGAGATCAGGGACATCCTCTGGCACCTGACAGGGTAACCAGTCCAGACTGTGTGCATTCTCCCTTAAAATAAATCCATGTTCAAATCCAAGTTCAGGGTGCTTAGAGCTTTTGCCTGAATATATTTAGGAAAAATTGTAGATCCGTGATCTCTCACCTGATTCATTTAACAATGCTAATGCTTTGGTCAAGCAGCTTTTGTAATTTCACTTAGTATCTGATGTATTAGCAGAGAGATGAAGTATATGGTTGATTAGTTTTTTGCAGAAGTTAGAGGAAAATGTTGTCTATAGTGTACACTTGTATGAGAAGAACAGGTGATATTTTTTGAAACGCCAAAGTCACTTAGGTGTCTTTCTCGTTTGTACTAAACCTAGAGGATCTGAATGTACTCCTTTTGAAGTTAATGTTTGTAACCACTGAGCCTGCAGATGGTAGGAAAAATTTAGTGAAATTCAGCAAAATCCCTGTCCCATCCCTGCTGAAACATTTGCTGTTGATTTCAGTGGAACAGGCTTTCACTCGTCTTCTTAAAGCAGTGGGAAACACCTGAAGTGTGGACAAGATTTCTGTCTTAGGTGTTTAAACACAAGAAGTCCAGAGATCCCTTCTGAAACCGTGAGAGATGTTCCTGAGGTCAGAGTCTGAGCTGCCAATATTCCGCTGCAAAAATTTTCCCCAGAAAAGTAAACACTGAAAACACATGCTGCTATTTAAATCATCACTGAAAATCAACACGCTTTTTTCTTATCCTGTTGAATAGCTTTTGCTAAAGGACCAAACCAGTGTTTTGTTTAAACACTGAACTTAGCACATGAGAGTAATGCTCTAAGCAGGGACCAGGAGCAGGGCTGAAGCTTCCATGTAAACGTACAGCTCCCTGCTGGGCACACTGTGAGGAGAGGAGGAGGAGAGAGCTTCACCACCTTCCCTCTCTGTGTCTCAAAGCTATGGAAAAGAGAAAAGTTTGTTGTTTTGTTATACAACTTTTTTCCCCCGTGGCAACATCCAGCAAAGTTTCCAAGAACTTTTTTTACTCTTCTAAAAAAACCAACAACACTTTTTCCTGACAAAAATCCCAACTTATATTGTGAAACCTTTCATTATGCAAAACACACTAGTAGTTACTATTCTAACTGAACATATCCCAGAGTTTCTTTTGACCCTCATAGGTGTAAAGTAAAACTAGAGATTTGATGCATAGATCAAACCCTCCAGAATCATCACATAGAAGGTGTTAAACTGCAAACGTATAAACCCTGATGAAACAATAATTGACAAAGCTATCTGAAGTATATGGTTTGATCATTGTTGAAGTTATTCTTTGTCCAACAGTGCTCATAAAAGCTATAAGATTTGCTTAAATTGGAAGGATTTTGAGAATCAGACTGTGGTTCCTGCCCTTAGTGCTATTTGAATCTTATTATGCCAGTATTTTTTATTTGTGTTGAGCATAGCTATGAAATAAAATACATAACTGAGTTGGTGCTTCTTGGTCTTAACCTATTGCCTTTGTCCCCTTGGAGGCAACAGTGAGTATGTTCCAAATTGCAATTGTCTTATCAAGGATGTATTTATCCATAATAAATAGCATTTGGGAAAATTTTTGGACAGTGAATAAGATAAAAATTAAAATTTTTGTGACTAGAAATTTTGATTTCATGGACCAAATCTATAAGAAAGGGTGAAGATGGTGGTGTGTGGATATAGACTTGTATTTTGTGTTTATAAGGTCTAATTCTGTTATCTAAGCTGCAGCTCCAGGACTTGCAGAAGTGTCTCCAGAGATGATATAAAAGACAAAAGCTAATTCTATTATTCTTGTTCATACTCGATTGCCACGCTTCTGCAAGGGCTGAAACCTCCCAGAAGTGGTAGAAGCCCATTATTACCTGCTGTTCCACATTTCCAGCAGTTGTCTTGGGGTGGGCTGTTGGTTTTAACTTTGCAACCAGTGACCTATAGAGTGCTTCAGCCATCGCCCCCTCTCCTCCCAAAATCTGCTCCCCTACCTCTGGCAAACCTTTTCTGGACCTTTTGAGAGGAGCATGACGGTGTGTTTGTGGTCTCTGTACCCAGGCAACATTTTCCTGGGAGGCTAGCCAGGGGTGTAGAAGAGGGTTTGGTCTGGTTCACAAATTTTATTCCTCCATGGGGGTGAAGGAAATTGTTTGTTTTGTTTTGTTCAATTTATGTTAGAAAACTTAAAAATCAGGAACATGAAGGACTCTTAGAAAGTAAAGACAGAAAAGACTAAAGAGGTAATTTTACTAATTGCATGTGATATTGAAGACTTATTGGCATTATATAACAGTCACTATGTTAAAAATATAACACATGTAAAATTATGAATGCCCTGATGTTCAGGGTAGGAAAGATGAGATTTCAGAGATGACAACACATTTACAGAAGATGAAGTATTAGAAGACTGCTATTTGAAGGAAAGACAGGCAGTCATGTTTCCAGTTGCTGTGTTCAGATTGTGTCTTGTATATATCTGGTCTTTGGAACATGTTCCTGCAGACTTCTGCTACTCTGTAATGCCTGTAAGAGAAAAGAAATGAAAATCTGTGCTTTGTGAAGTCACTGTGGCTTAACACACTGGCTGTGATGAAGAGTGTTTAGGTGGAGCTTTGTGTAATTTGCCATAAGATTTAACGTGTTCCCACGCAATCAAAGTAAGAATCAACTGGATGGACTACAAATAAAAGTTAAGTATATCATGATACAGGTCATATAAATCTCATGTGTTTATGAGCTATATTAAAAGGAAAAATCTTCACACCCTTCAATGAAAACGCAGCTTGGAACTGTGTCGTTTGGAACGTGGTGTTAATATAAACCACAGTGTCTGTAAACTGGAAAGGAATTACACTAAAGGTAAGGCATTTACTACTTTTTCAAAGAAGAGAAAAATACCTCTGAGTCTCTTCTGTAGACAAAGCTTTATATAAGCAACTCCTATATCTCTACACACTAGCCATAATTATTTGCCAGTAGATGGAGTAGTTAAATCAAATGTCTATCATTTGCTATCAGTTCAGTTTTGTGTGACAGGCTCCATAGCTTCTTGACACCATTAAACCCTTGCGTGCTTTCTACTCTGATGACTGGGGAGTCATTTCTGTTCTCGGTGAAGGCTCTCTGCTTTTACTATAGTGACAAACATGACTAGTTACGTATCTTTCAACAAAATCCTTTGCATTTCCTTTTCCAGTGGACATTTCTTCTGCCAGAGATGTTAGTAATATCTCCTGCATCTCTTTTTAGGACCTTTCCTTCCTGTGACTTCCTGTCATAAGAAAAATGGTACTTGAAAAATGTAGAAATAGACTACTGACAATGCTAACTGTGGACTGCTAATCCAGAGATCTCATTTATCAAGGTAGGGCAGTGTTTAGGTTTTATGGAGATTTCTGCCCTGTCATTAGGAGACATGTGATGACTCCTTGTTCTTTCATGGTATCATGTGAAATAGGGGAGTTATTTGCAAATCAAACCAAGCCACACCACCTTGGTGGATATAGGTGGCAAATTACTGAGGTTGGAAGTATTAATGTGTTTGAGACTACACAGCTGTGAAATCCATTGCATTTCCTTCATCTTAGACTTCCCTGGATGTCAGCTCCAGGGCTGTAATGTTTACAGCACCCAGGTTTTCTCATTCTGCAGCTGGTTTTCATGGTGCTAGAGCTGTTGGTTACTACATCCATAGTTCTCACAGACAGAATGCCTCATTTTGCCTCCTGTAGCAGAACAATCCAAACACATTTTAGCATTAAGTCTGCTACAAGATCACTAAAATTAGTCCAGGATTGTCTTCTTACAAAGGTGGTAGCCACAGTTTCTGGAATTAAAGAAACCAGGTGTATTCTGTGAAATCGAATTGTGTGAAAAATCAGTAAAGAGATTTTAATATTTGGAAACTGTGAATTGCTGGTTTATAGTATTATAGCATTGTGCTATTTCTGTTGCTGATTGGGGTGAAAAAATTATAACAAGTGCCTTCTAGAAAATGGTTAAAATATGAAACAAACTTTTCTTCTATATGTAAAAAAAAAATCTTGATGTGATGCAGTACTAGAAATATGTTAGATTTCACAACAAAGTATTCCAGCTTAAGTGCAAGCAGGAAAATAACCCCACGTGTAAAAAATGAACAAAGAGCTCAAAAGAATTATAAGTTTTTACCCCTAGAATCTGAAGCATTCAGTTGACTAATTTTACAGTTGTTCTATTGAAAAAATCAAATATATGTTTCTTTAGCTGTAATTAAGGAAGGGGAAGAGGTGAAAATGGAAATGCAAATTTCATAATGAAAAAATGGAAATTTCATAATGGAAATGAAAATTCATAAGGCAGGTTTTAGTTTTGAGGCATCATTCATTGTAAATAATGAAATATAGTATTCTAGATATAATGGGAACGATGGCAGATTCTTGCGTTTGCCTACGTAACCCAATTCCCCAACAAGCTACAGGTATAGGGCTAGAGAATCTAATTAGACATGTAGATCATGAAATGAATAAGCAATATCCCAGGTATTTAGGAACACTGGGAATTCAGGGCTAGTTGTATACAATTTCAATTATTTGTACATTGTTTTCAGTGTTTATTTATTGGGGGTAATTTGGTTTAATGAATTTTTTAACGATTCTGAAGCAAATATGCCTTATGTGTGTTAACTGAACTGTGACATAATCCAAAATGGGGATAAAAAACCAGGGTGGTGGATATATGAGGCTTGGGTAGCCTGCATACAAATGAACATACACAAGAGGCACTGCTTTGTGCCAGAAGAGAACAAGCTGCAAACTCTATTCAGCCAATAACAAGAAAAGGTTTAATCCAAGTGCAGGAGTCGGCTACCCAGTGAAAGAAAGAAGGCAGAGAACTGTACACCAGAGAAATGAGTGCTCTTACAAACTCAGTGAAGAACAGGTAAAGATAAAAGTGCAGGATCAAAGCTTTGGAGCCTTGCTGAAAACTGAAATATGAACATCAGATGTTTTCAAACACCCTTGGAATGGATTTCAACATTAGAACCTCATGTTTATTGCACATACCCTAAAGTTTTGTTTGAAGATAAACCTTTCAAGTTGAAATCTGTACCTTATTCACTGCCTCAGGTAGCTTCTAAACAGTTCCTTGTTACCATCTTTATACAGTTTGTCTGACCTAACTTTTTTCTCTTTGTGGCTTACCCAGAAATGTATCTTTGCTGCCTCCTTATTTAATTGTCCTTCCGTGGCTCATGCTTCTTGCTTCATTGCTTTGAAATATCGTAAGTACGAACCATTCTCTCCCCACTGTTCAGATATCTCCTAGGAAAATGTGTATCCGCTTTGTTGCTGAGCTGTCCCTAACTGAAGTACAGGAAGTGTTTTTGTATTCAAGGGCTCCTTTGCTGGTTTCCCAGAGAGAAGATAGTGTGTGCTCTACTTGGATATGAGAAGACATTAAAAAGCATACTATTTTTATGGAATACTATTGGCTTTGGTAATACCAGCAAAATTCAAGATTGTTAAAACTCCTGTTGATTTCAGGATGAGACAGAGTAAAACCCACCTTCCACTTAAGGTTATGATTTCCTATTTAAAAATACTGTTTTATTCATAACGTACTATGGCATATTCTTCAGATGCAGAACCTGGGTTTTCTGATACTTTAATAAGCTCTCAATCTACCCCAGTGGAATCAGAAAAACCTGCGCTAACTTCAAAAAATGTAAAGCGAAAGCATTTTGCATGGTTAAAATGTAATTAGGAGAATACAGATAGGTGAGCTGCTTGTTCCAAGTGCGTTGAGCAGGTCATTGCTGAAATAGCTATCTTTCCGATCTGTTCCCACAGCATCCTGGTGAAACATACAATGTTCTTCCTTAAACATTTAACAGCATTTAGTATAGGCTCTGTACTGACTCAGTCCTGCAAAAGTGTCAGAGGTAGAGGGAAAATGGTTTTTTTATTCCTTTCAGTAAGTGTGAAACACAGGTGGTTTTTATTTCACACCATAAGTTTATTGCTACTGCTTTCTTTAAGATTTTATATCAAGATGATTCCTATCTTTACTGGAAAAAAAATGGTCTCTTGACACAAAAAGTACAAATCTTCAAGGAATTTGTTGACACCAGAATATTTTTTTTTCATTTCAAGTTAATTGTCAAGCAATGTCAGGTTCTCAACACATCCATCGAAGCTAATATGACTCTGCACAGGTTTGACCGGGACTATGCATTTTAAATGAGATTATAGCTCTTTGTAACATTAGGCTAAAATCAGCTATTTGCAGTAGCTATTGGAAGCACTTTGGAGAATTAATGTATAATGTTGTAGTGTTATGGTCCTCAGTTTTGCCTTAATACCCTATAACTTACTTCTTTATCTTTGCTGATAAGACTTGGACCTTGGCTGTCAAAAGACATTGGACCACCTCTGCTCCAAGCCTGATTTCTGTTGAGTAGCAACAAATTTAGAAGTTGCTTTTCTGCAATAGGGCTGCAAGTTAACACCTGATGTTTGTGCAGGAGGTGAAAAAAGCCTCAAAAAACCCTACACTGAACCTTGATGAGTGGTGCTCCTCACAGGAAAATCCCGTGGTAACACCTACAGATGCTGTCAACTGAGTATCTCCTACAGCACAAACTTCTCTTTGCTGAATGCAGGGGATTCAATTTGCATCACTTCCTGGATATCTGGCATCAGAATGGCCAGCTCTTGGATTTTTCCAGGTAGAGACTTTTTTTTTTACCCTTTCTTCTTCCCAAAAGGGTTTTTTTCCAGGGCTCTTTATTCCCATATGCGGTAAAGAAAAATCACTCTGGACCATGCCCATCATTTGCATCTGGGTCAAATAACAGTGAGAAAAGGAAATCTATTCTGATTACCAGAAGACTAGAATAGTATCACCCAGATACCCTCTTTCTCCAGATTTGCCTTAGGAAATGAGATAAGACAGGATTATGGACAGCAGGCTGTAAAAAATGAATGAGTGGTTATGAGAGTTTATGACTACATATGCCTGCTTCTGGCGACGCTCCTCCATTGCCTGTAGTACCTACTTTTTTGGCCTTGGGTTAGTTAATTGCTGGATTAATGGGTTATGTAAGTTCACTAGGGAACTTCATGTGCATCAGAGCAAGTAGAATTGAAGAAGTGAGATTGTGCTCCTGAAAGAGTTTTTCTCCCACTTTGGCACCTGTGTGCTGTTAATGTGGGCCACAAAAGCACACGCTTAGGGTTCCCAAAAGGAATTGGAAAAATATCCTTCAGAAACAGAAGATGGGGCTGGTCAGTGTAGTGCATGTCACTCCAGTACCCTGTGTGCTCTCTATTTATTTATTCTTTTGTTTTGCTTGTACTTTTGTTCTGCTAGAAGCATTTGTTTACATTTGTGTTAAATATTTCTCAAAATATTCTGCTGAAATGGATGTTGCCTTAGTGTGAAATCAGAATCCTGAAGTCTGATAAGCAGACCTGCAGAAAGATCTGGGACCTGAAGTTGGTGAAGGCTTAAGCTTAAGAAACGAAAACTTTAGTTTAAGAAACGTTAAGGAAAAGAGGAAAATCCCCAAGTTAAAAAAATGAAAATCTCAGCACTACTTTTCTTAATGCTTGTTTCTTAGAATGCAGCCTACTTCCTTCCAAGGCACTGTCCATTTTCCAAATGAATCCATATTTGGAACTTGAAAGGTTAAAAATAAGTATTACTTTCATCCTTTTTTCTTCCGGCACAGAAAATCTAGGAAGCGTGTGTTTCTTGGAACAGTTCCTGCATTTTACGTCAGTGGTCAGTTGCCATAGCTCTGCCACCTGAAGGGCTGTTTGCTCAGCCAGTGCGTGGAGCACGTTCTGGAGTTCTAATTCACTGGTGAGACAAAGGGTGACTGGCTACAGAATAGCCAAATCCTTCCCAAGCTCTCAGGCTCATTACTATGGGAACTCTATCGAGGCTGCAAGCTAGCATGGAATATTGACAGCATGAAACGTTGATGAGCACGCCTGCGTTTTGGCAAATTAGATTTACTATCTCATCCTATCTAATAGACCATTTAGAGGTCTGCCCCTGAGACACATCTCTTTAGCTGAGCATCTACCATCTTCTTGTAATGTTTTTATCTTCAGTCTGAACGGCCACAGCTTTATGAATATGCTTCTCTGTACTTTAATTTTCTTGTTGCTGGAAAAAGGCTTCTGGGTGGACATGCAGTTGCTAAGAAAAGGCGAACAAGGAGCTGCATTGAATGTACTCCTGAACAAATCCATCAATTTATCTTTATATATACACCAACACACTTATTTTATAGCTGTACACACTTAGGTTTATACACACATAAAAACACATTCTCCCAAATGGGTTGATGCGTACAGCATTGCAAAATAGATCTGCCATCATCCCTGACAGGCTGCTGGAAATGGAGTTGATTGAATATGACTCAGACCCTTAGTCTCATTGTCCAATTCATCAGTGAATGCACTGCAGGCTCATTGATTATATGTAAGACCAGCAGGAATGCTTGGCTTGCTTCATGGGGCTGCCTGTATTGAGCTATTATAAACACTCTCTTCTCTGCTGTGTGCATGTAAATAAGTTCAGGTCACTTAAAATCGACAACTTAGAGACAATTTTTATGAATTTTTTTTGAAAAAAGGAAATGTAGGGAGAGTTCTTTTTGTGAAGAAGTTGGTTTCAGAGAGAACTGAGTCCTCAGACTAAAAATAGTTTTAAAATGTTAATATTTTGAAATAAATTTCTGGCTGGTGTTTCAGATGCAGTAGCTAATTATTTTTTTTTTTAGTATGAGTGACAGTGAGTGTATCTGCATGTGGAGTAGAATTTAGACTAAAATTCAAAATTAGCAAAAGATTGCAAATGGAAATGCTTTTCCATGGGTAGCATGATTGTATACCACAAGGAAAGAATCTGTAATTATTTTTCTTCTAATAATTATGAACATGGATATAAGTAAACCTCAGTTTTGCCATAGTAAACTGAAATGTTACTGTTCTGTGCCTGTGGATGTGCCTGTTCTTGGCAAAAGAAAACCACTTTTAACTAGAAACAGTAGATGTCATTGCACCTTTCATGTCTGTGTCCTTGTGTCTCTGGAGAAGTGGATGGGTGGAATGGGCTTAGTCATGTCCCTTACTCAGGGAAGAATGACAGCAGCCCTTTTCTGGCTGCTGTTGGTCCCACGAGCTCTATTTATTACTTCATTGTGTCATATGGTCCACTGGCAAAGTATACAGGAAAAAAATTACTGTTTTACAGTGTGATTTTGCTACTTTCAGATGGGCCTCCCGGGAAAATGGCACAACTGTATGAACAACTACAGCACCCATTGTTAGGGGTCTGGTGGGTTGTGGGCTTTCGTTTGAATGGTTTGGCCTGTTTTTTACTTTTTTGTCTTCTTTTTTTCCTTCAAGACCTTTTCTGCAGTGATATGCCCTTCCTATTGCAGTAAGAAGTTTTCTCCAGTTCTCTGGTCTTCATAAAATACTATCTGAAGTCCTTGCCAGTGAAGACAAGAGAGTATGTAATGAAACAGTATTAACAAAACCCGTTATCATCTGCATCGTAGTTTTGGAAAAAGGAGATGGAATGTCAAGGAATATTTTGTTTTTCACGTCCACAAATACAAAATATGTCATAAGTTTTGTTTGCTAAGCACTGAAAGGACTGCAGGATGTGCTTGCAATCGTGCAGTATGACAGACAACTTTTAATGCTGGTGGTTTTTTAACTCTACGGGATTTATTGAGGGGGGTTTTTGTAGCCAAAATATTTCATCTACTTGTGCTGCTTAGGTGCCAGAAGCCCCAGTGAGAAGGAGGAGACCAGGGATGCTCTAAGGGCAGCCTGAAATTACCAAATATGTTACAAGCTTCTTGAAACACAGTGTGCTATTGCTGTTTGCACTGATCTCATTAGTTTGTTTACATATCCTGATTTTTCTCTCTCCCTGACCAACTCTCTATACCTTGTATTTCCTGAGTGTTCGTTCAGTGCTGCTTATGCAGAGAGATCAAACAATGCAGGCAACCAGTGGAGTTTGCAGAACACCCTGTGCACACCTCACTCATGCTGCCAGGAGTCAGGCTCTGAAAAAGTGAGCTGCCTATCCACTTCTGTTTGGTTTCAAAAGCCAAGTCATTAGTCCTGGGATACCCCGCTTTCTGCCTATCTCTGCTGCTGAAGGAGTGTTTGTTTTAACGTGACTTTTGAAAGGAATGTTCATGATGACCAATAGGGCTCTGTGTGTTGTCTTCTTAGTTCGGTAGCTGAAATACCATATTTAGGTGCAGAGTCTTCAAGTTGGTGACCCCATGAATCTAAATGAAAGTCTCTATTCTGAGTTTGATCTAAACCCATGAAAGTTCTCACAAAACACAACGTCCTGTCCACTTAGTGCTTTATTCTCGGCAGTGGGGGGGAAAGGGGAAGTCAAACATCTACTGTCCTAAATATTCAATGGGTTAGACAAAGACTACTTTTATTAGAAAAAAAAATTTGATCTCTTTTCATGTTGATGTGTGTATTTTGACATATTCTTAATTTTTTTACCGTAGGTATTACTTGGGATTTATACATAGGTGATTCTTTCAGAAATGCCAAGTGTCTCGGTGAAACCACATGTTGGTAAATTGTGCAGGTTGAATCACATGCTGTGTATCCAAGAATTTCCTGTCATCTGTTAATGTGCAGTATTCTGGACTATTGTCATACTGCCACTGAAATTAGAACCTGAGGTCTCAGGCTTCCTTGTTACGTTTTTCTTTTTATTATCTTTATTTTTAAGCTGCTGTTTGCCTGAATTTTTGTGGATTGCTTTTGTTCTGTTTAAATATGGTTAAATTTCTACAATTTGAACCTCATGAAAATTGACAAAACAGAAGAATTTACATGCTGCAAATAGACAATTCTGCACAATCTTCATTCTCCAGAATTTACAATGTCAGAAATACCAATTTCTCTTACCTAAATTGGAAGGATGGATGGAACTTTTAGAAGCTTTGGCAAACTCCAAAGAAACTGCTGAACCTCTATGCATTTACCAGAGGTGAAACCAAATTTCAGACTTTGAGAATCCCTCGTTAAATGAAGGCCATTGAATCCTGTACCCCATAGAGAGGAGAAGCTGTGTTATTGAGTGCATTGAACTGTTTGGCCTGGGCAGTGGGGATGCCTCCGGAGTGGCCCAGAGCAGAGTCTTCAGGAAGCAAACTGTTGTCATGGCTTCAGATTCCTCCCTAATGCTCAATTCACAATAGCAGAAGGATTAAGTGTTTCAAGGAAGGGCTTGAAACTGAGTTTGCGGTGATATGGAGAAAGGAGGTTCAGAACAATCCATGCTGGCTGCTTTCCAGCAGGGGATATACATAATGGCAAAATGATGTCACAAAGTGGAGAATGCAGAAAAATTCTTTAAACAGCAAAAGATAGGGCACTTGCTGAAAACCAGAAAGAGATAGGTGGTGTGAAAATGTGTGTGTATGTATGTGTGTGCATGTTGATAGTATATTTCTGTCTTGCCAGTTTCCAGGAAAGTAGTAAGGGGCAAAACCACTTTTACACAGTCAGTGACTGTGGCAGCAGTATGAAACGGGCAGAAATGGATGAATTGTGTTTAGCCTCTGCTTCCTTCAAGCTTTTCATTACTGTATTGTAGATTACTGTAGCAAAAATGTGGTTCAGTTAAAAAACTTGACATTAAACAAAGCCAGATGTACTTAAGTAGCAAAATATCCAGAAGAAATGACTTAACTTACAAGCTATGTGTGGATTAATGTAACTCCCTGATCCTCCCCCTACCCAATATCTCTATCCTCAAAGAAAGTCAAAATCAAAACAAAGCAGAGGAGGGAAAAAAAAAATCCCAAACCCATAAAACCTAAGACTTGCAGCCAAGCCAATCACCGTAAGGCAATTTGCTAATGGTTTTGGCAGAAATGATCCTGTTCAGCTTGTCTTCCTGCCATGCTAGAAAGCTAGCATTTATCCATATGTGAAATGTTTTATTTCCTCTAACAATATTTGAATATGTTTTCTTCTTTTCCCTGAAATATGAATGGTGATCTTAATTTCACTGTTATAGCAGAGAAAAAAATAGTTACTTGAGAAGCAACACACTGTTTACAGTTTAGCGAAACCTTTTGTTATCTCAAGTCTTAAGAGTACAACTTGGAAGCAGCTGGATTGTTTCCAAGATCTCAAAATATATTTCACGTATCGGATCTTACGTTTTTACTATGAAAACATAATTTTTTCTGAGAAAGTTTCATAACTTGGAGCAGTAAATGTGAAAAAGTCACAGATACTAGCAGTGA
This sequence comes from Gymnorhina tibicen, assembly GCA_013399875.1. Taxonomy (NCBI): domain Eukaryota; kingdom Metazoa; phylum Chordata; class Aves; order Passeriformes; family Artamidae; genus Gymnorhina; species Gymnorhina tibicen. The sequence goes on along the minus strand of VXAZ01001324.1, from coordinate 3,654,876 downwards.
TAAGGTAAACTACATTGCTATTCTGGATCTTTCTGCTGTAGAGAAGAAGAGAAATAGCAAAATTTACTGTCATTTTTACTGTCAGAAGTGTTTATACGCAGGTGTGTCACAATTCTTCTTGCAAGGAATTGTTCAAATTACGTTTGGGCAGTGGAGAATGTGACCTCTGTTGTAACTCATTAAGCCTGCAGGGAACTTCATGTACATTTAATATCCGGAGCTTGACATGATGGCTCCCAGATGCTCAGAGGAGAAAGCCCGTCAGATGATGATACAAAGAAAGAATGGAACCCTAAAAAATGGTTATAGTTTGGGATTTATTTTATTTTATTAAGATTTTAAAGCTGTAATTTATTTCAGTTAATTTAATTACATGTCAGGAAAGTTGGTTCCATATACCTATATATCTCAAGAGGCTCCAACAAGTATACTGGACTTATTCAAGGGGAAAAGGGCTGGAATTCAAACCTATTTTTGCAAATCTAATTGGTTGTAGTCTTCTGCTGACAGAAGTAAATGTTTCTTTAGTGCATAGGCATTCCAGTAAGTTCAATTATTTTTCTTACTTCTGATGATTAATTGGCTCTCCTTAGGTTAATCAGAAGGGAAAAAAATTACTAATTGGATTCTTCTTTTGGGAATGGTTTTCTGTAGATTTTTTTTCCATTCCTGTTCTATCAGAGTGTACTGCTTGCTTTCATATGTTGTGTACTTCTGTATGGGCATATATGTACCACTGGAAGCTGATAGCTCTCTAATAGAAATAAAATTACTTGGTACAGAAACTCCGATCTTATTTTATAAAACTTGTTGCAGGAGGTACCAGCTATGTGCTAATAAGAAAGTAATATGGGGAAACTGCTTTAATGCTGCATCGGTGGGAGGAGAGGACTACAGTGATGCAGAAAATGACTGAAATAAGTACAGCTGTACCATTGGATTAGTCTCTAGTCACTTCTTGCATGTCCTCTACTCAGACTGCATTGCTCTCCAGTCTCCTTGCTTTTCATATACTTTTTCACTTGAGAAAAGGAAAACTTGATTAGGGGGAACTGCTCGTGCTAGACTACTTTTGGCAAAAATATATAAATTAGCAAGTCCAAACTGTTCCTTTTAAATGTTTTTGAGGGCTCTGGTGTTAGCAGCTGAGTTGTTGCTGGTATAATGTCTGTCTGTAAATTCATTTAAAGACAATAATTAAGAAGAAAAATTTATTATGTGTCTGTGTGCACCAAGGCAATGGGAGGGAGATTGCAAATATCAGAATGCATTATTTAAATGAAAAATACAGAAAAGAAGTAGTGACCGATTAAAATATTTTGATCCCTGCTGTGTCTCATTTCCTAAACCCAGGATATTTTGTCTGCTCTAACATCTGTTTTTATTATTTGTTTTGCTCAATACAGAGATCCTATAGCTGCTTTTGATTTTTGACAAGTATTGCCAGGTATTTTTTAAATTTTCACTTTAGTTATTGTTTAGAATCAGCAATGCTGTTTTTTGGTATCCATTTGAATGAGGAAATACAAACCTCTGATTTTTCTTTTATAATGTCTCCACAGCATTTGGCTTTCAAGTGTAATGTGATGAAGGAGGTCAGCTTCAAAGGGTTCTATAGATTTTATGACTTTCTAGTTAGCATGAGAAAAAGAATAGTAAAGGTGGTTAGAAGCTGGAGTTTGGGTATTTATTTTTATTCTGTGACAAAGGAGAGGCAAAAACTTCTGTTCACTTTTTAAATTAAGAACTAAAATGTGATGTACTTTAATTCCTGCAACTTCTGGTTTTTGTACTGAAGATGCTGTTACAGAGCTACAGTGTAAGTACAGTGTTTGTGTGGGTATGATGGGGAGTTTATCTTGTAGTGCAAGAGCCATAAACATCTCAGTAAGAAAAGGGAATTTTGAAACAAGTTTCTTTCCCCAGAACTCTGTGCATCTCTCCTTTTCCTCTCCTTTCCCATCTGCTAATTTCTCTTCACAGGTCTAGTCCCTGTTTTGCAGCAGAATCCCTCCTTCTTCAGTTTACTTCCAGTTTTTGAGGGATAGCTTAAAAGACTAGTAAGTGTGAAAAATGGTAGCAGTAGTGGAAAGGGGGAAGGAAGGTGCTATCAGACCATTATCTTGCATGTCAACCTGCCTCTTGTCTTCATGTTTTCAGTCCCACCTAATTTCTGAACATGCATTATCTAAGCAGTTGCTTGAACAGAAGCCTTGCTTTATAGGAGTGAGCTGTTGGAAGTGTGGGTCTTATCACTGAAAATGGAGAACCTGCAATAAATTTTAAGACAGATAGGGAAATGATAGAAATGAACTGTAGTTTTTCTTTGCCCTTCACAGTGAGGTTTTACCACTTGCTGAAACATTTTCTGTTTCAAGGATGTAAGACAATAACAATATCACTACGGTTTTTGCAAAAGTAATATATGATGGATTTGGTGGAACAGAAAGTGGTTCTAAAAAGCAATGAACATGACAAACCCTTTATGTTTTCTTATTCCACTTTAATGAAATGCTCTGTGCTCTAATTTTTTTTGTTTTTGTTTTTGTTGGTGTGAAGCACTGTGGTACAAACCAAAGCTTTCCAGTTTTCCAGTTGCACTCATTGATCCTTGCGTGGGTCCCTTCCAACTTGAAGTATTGTGATTCTATAATGGCAATGCAAAGCTTGGTTCATGTTGAAATATCTGAGAACTCAGCGATGATTTAGGATTATGAATTTCCATCTTACTTAATCTAAAATTATAGTTGCTAAAGGAACTTGAAACATGGCCTATCCCAAAGAGAACAGAGGAGAAAGCTACCTTTTTTCTCTTCTACAGCTTTTCTGTGTCTTCTGTGTTAATACTATTAGCAGTTAACTACTGTTTACTAGCCAGGGAGCTGTTTACAAATGTGCACCAATAAAAGCCCCAATATTCTGGTCTCAGGTAGCTGGCATGAGATAATGAGTAGCATAAAAATAAATGAAGCACTGTCAGTGACACTGCTTGCCTCGAGTGCTACAGTATGCAGGACAAGTCACATGATTTGTAAAATAAAAATCTTCTTAGAGGTATATAGTTTACCTCTATGTGTATGTGTGTGCTGTGAATGATACAGAAGACTGATTGAACAAAAACTGTTTCTGTGATGCTACACAAATGTTTCTTACCAGGAGGGGTCTAAAAGACTTAAATTCCCTCAAACTGTGGTTTATTTGTGCTTCTGTTTGTTCTTCAGTATCTGTGAAGAGGTGTTTTTATTGTGACTGTCATCTGTAAGAGGCGGATTTTCCGCTGAGTGGCATCTGTAACTTGATCTAGCTATCTGGCAGTTTAAAGCATAAAAATACAATACAGTTTAAAACACGCAAAACATATCCTATTGATTTGTACCATTGGAAAATGATCTGGATGGACAGCATGAGCTGACATATTAGAAACTTGTTAGAGGTCAGACTTCAAAGTCAATATGTTAAAATTCTGAGCATCAAACCAAATAATCTGCTTTGGGTTAGATTGAGTTTGTTAGTAGGAGAAGTTAACTGGCTTTTCAAGTTGGAATTTCCTTCTTCCATTAAGTGTTGGATGTGCTGGGTGCTAACTAAAACATTTAGTAGAGATGTTCTCTTTACAGCCTGAAAGGGGCCTCTGTCTTTCTTTTCTGCTCTTCTAAGGCAAAAGAACGGCCTGTTGCTATGCTCTTCTCATTGTATTTTCTAAGCTACATGATTTTAGTGTTTTTAAAGCACTGAAATCCTCTGCCAAAGACCCGTTGCTGTCTTTTCTTTGTGGCAGAGGTAACAGGTAACATGCCTTTCTTTTCCATCTGCAGTCATTCTGGACTTTTGGTGTTTATGTATTGTTGTGAAGGGATCTCTATAAGCAGTAGATGTGTGGTTTGGGAGGTTTCTTAACCAGTTTTGCAACTTTTGTCCTTGCCTCTCCTCTCTGGGGCAAAGAAAAGAAGCACTTGGTTCTGGCCTTTGAAGCTGTGCCGGCCCAGAGCCTGTACTGGCCCGCAGCACCCTCCCACCCCTGCACGGTAATTTAGACCATGTTGCACGTACGAAAGGCTACTTTCGAAATGATGGCAAGGCCGGCTCAGTGCTCTTGAACAGAAGAATCAAAAAATAATAATGAATGTAAGAAGCTTGAACATCAATCATTAATAAGAGGGAATATTTTCCTGAAATGTAATGGAAAGTGATGCTGCAGTGCTGTAGCCCTATGTGTTCCTTTGGAAAATTAATAGTGTAGCCTGCAAGTAATGAGCTCAGCATAGAGCAGTAATGTGCAGTACTGCATTCTGAACATCCAGTATTTAATATCTCCTCACTGAAGTCCCAGGTGGCTCCGTGAGGAGACCCTGGCCCCGCTGCAGGTGGGGTTGGGGTGAGGGGCTGTGGCGGCTGCCATTACCTGTGGCGCTGACCGCAGGCCGTGCGTGCAGGCCTGGCCACGGCCTGTGGGGCCAAGGGGACCTCCCCAAGATTTTAATGAAATAGTTGTGTTTTAAGCTTGCTCCCAAATCCTTAGCTGCACCGACAGCTGCCATCATGTTGTCTTTTGCCACGTGGCAATAACAAACAAGGAACGCCTCCAAAAGTTACTCTGAGCGGAACCGTGAGGGGAAGTGCTTAGTGGGAATTGTTCTGGTATGTGGTGATGGAATCACACATTTTATGCCTCTGACACCTTTCCAAACTTATACGTAGGCTTACAAGAGGACTTTTATTTTTCCTGCTTTGCAGTAGCTTTACAGGGTGACAGCAAAGCCACTAGTATTTAGACTAGATATGTTGAGACATGTAGATGGACCTGGGGAGCCCCAAATGAATGCAATTAAGTGTATTTTGGGACAGAAGGAAAAGTGTAAGTTTTATTCTTGACACAGATCACTCTATTCTGAAGCTCAGTAAAAAATGTCATTTGTGTTATTATCTTGTGGCAGGTTAGGTCAGAGGACCCTGAAGGAACATAAATACAAAGATCTTTGTGAAGCAAAGTTTAGGGATGGAATTCATTTTTTAATGGTTCTGTATTTTTCATTTTCTTATTCGTACAACAGCAAGCAACACTGTTTGTTTCAGATTACAGATGAAGTAAATAAAGATTAAAGGCTTATTTTAAAATGGTCATAGAGGACTAGTATATGCAGTACTAATGTACAAACACCATGCACTTCAGACATTTAAAATTGCTGATATTTTGCAGTTGATAGTAGCAGTACAACCAGGCCTACAGGCTTTCTCTCTGCCTTGTCACTGACAACTGTGATAAGATACCCTTAGGTTTGCTTCCTGAGATTTAATTCAGAGGACGGGAGTCCTGTTTACCTCTTTTGATATCACTGTTTCTTGCTTTATAAGGGCAGAAAGAATTAAATGAGTTAGATCTGTCTCTTCTTTCAGGCTGGATTTGAGTTCTCAGAAGGTACTAATATCCCTTCAGTGTAATAGACTTCCTTTAATATCTCTAAACTTTCTACATGATGTGACTGATAAAGAATTCTAGAATTAAATCTTACCTAGTGTAGGAATGCAAACATATACTTGCAATGACATTCAGATATGTTGAGGTCTTCTGTATTTCACTTTTTAAAGCTCCTTGTTATATTGTTGCCTTATTCTCCTATTGTTTTGGAAATCAATCCTGGGTCAAAGTGGATCAAATGATCATAAAAAATGTTTATCACATATTGTCTGTTTCAACAAAAATAATAAACTATTTTGTATTTGCAAAATCTCTCTTGCAAAAGAGATGCTGAATTTAAACTTTGAGTGAATTGGCAAGGCCAGCACTCCAGGTTCTGTACAGCTCCGCAAGGCAGAAAGAAAGGATGAGTAGCCAAGTAGGCAGGAATAGGATGGTATGCCTGGGAAATACCCACATCTAACTTCTATTGCTGCTTGCTTCGTTAGGCTCTGAAAGTATGACTGTAATTTTGCTTTGTTTTTCCACAAACATCAGGACGTAGTTCAGTGAAAAGAAACTATTACCTTTAGATTTTCTCTATCTGAAATGGAAAAAATGCATTAGGAAAAATAAGAAGGAGGAGTAGCACAAGGACAATTGAGCATAGAAGTAGACAGCTTTCATTTATCCCAGCAGCTGGACCTGAGTGCATTGACAGATAATGTATTCTTGAGGAATCAGGCTCCCTAGAAGCTGGTTGAGATCTTCTCATACTTAAGGAGGGAAAAAAAGAGAGAAAAAACATTCTTGTCTTGAGATGTATCTCAGTAATTTTATATAGCATCTGCACCATGTTTTGTGTTATAATCCTTTCACTTTAAATGAGACTGTAATTTAGCGTGAAAATATTCTCATATGCTTAAAAAGAATTCTGTGAGACTTCCAGTGATGTAAAGCATATGTAATCGAGTAAGAAAATCTGATTGTGTTTTGGCAAGGGCTGTAGGGTTACTATTCACTGTGTAATAAAATCTGAGTTACAGGTAAAGTTTCATACAAAGTTAAACATATCTCTGTGGAGTAACGGGAGAATATTCATTTGCCTGTAGAATTCCTTTTGTGGTTTTACGTCTTGTACAGAGAAACCAGGTAATTTGCTCAGTTCCAAGTTTGAATTGTCTTTTTATTTCCAGTAAATAAGAATTTGTGAAAAGCAGGAAGATGGGGATTTTTGGAAGGTTGTGACTGGGGGGGAAAACACAGCACATTGATTTTATAGTTTTATATATACATATAGCCTGTGAAAATTTCTGCTTTCAGGTAAATATTCGTACCCTTATAAAACTAACTGGGGGGAGGTAGCTATAAATGCTACAGATTTTTTTTGTTCCTTAACCCTGAATGACCTGAGGCTATAATGAATCGGTTGGAAGGGATCAAAACATGTCAATCTTACCAAAATATCCAGTGTTTACAAGTGAATGAACACTGAGAAACACCTATCTGCAGTGTCCCAGCATATAATCTCTTGCACTTTGCAGCTCAATCAGAAAATACGTCTCTCAGTCAGAATTCTACTGCTGTGGCTGATTACTTCTAAAGCACTAAGAAAGCTTAATTATTTGCATAAATTCAAATCTAACTATTCTTCTAATCTAGGGATTCCAAAGATGATTTTTTTTTCATTAGTAGCATTAAATTGAGCATGGCTATACTATAAAGTCCTTTATAACTCTGTAGCTTCTATATCTCACTTCAAAATCTGTTTATCATACCAGGATCAAAGCTCAAGACCTGTCTGAGTTTTCAGTATATTTGTAAGTTCTCTTGGTTTTATGTTTGAGTTGAGTTTGGGCTTCACAACCATAACCTTGACTTGCTGACAGTGGCAGAAATGCAATGAGTAGTAGCAGGACTTCATAATCTTTATATAACTTAATATGATTATAATCTTTATATGATTGTAGTTTTTGCTTTACACATCTTCCCTCAGCCTTCTGTAACAGAATGTTTTCTGTTTAAAGTGTGTGTATGAGGGCTATTTCTGTCTGGTATGACAAGTGTGATAAGAAAGGTGATATTATTTGCTATTAATTTCATATTAAGTGAATAAGTCCTTTAGAACACTGACTTGAACCAAATAGCCCAGACAGATGGGGATAAAATCAGTCTGGAACATGTATGATCTACATCTGAACCCAGGCACTGATTTCCCAGGACTTACCCCTCAGTACAGCTCGGGTACCATGAAGCTTGGTTAAATAAACACACAAATGAGGCACCTGACAAGCTAATCCTGTAAATCCCGACTGGTCAGAGAAATTGTTCAAGCAAATACATGCACCCTACTCTGTGAATACCTATAACCTGCATTTACTTCAGGGTGAAAGAAAGGATTCTTTGATCAAATACACAGGATTGCCAGCTGGCCGTCTGGAGGGAGGTCCAGACTCTTGCTTCCTTTAGTGCTAACAGGTATAAATCCATGAACTTTGATCAGTTGGGGTTTTTCTTCATGTGGATGCTGAGGATTCTGCATCTCTCCTGACCTTTTAGCTCCTTCAAGTGTCTTTACTCTGACGCTGAAAACTTTGCCATGGTTCTACTTAACATCATCTAGTATGTGTGTATGTGTATATATGATAGTCTCCTGATTCTTTGGGTTTATTTGTTTTTTTAAGCCCTTTTTCCAAAGTTTTAGACATGAAAACTCTGTCATTCAAGCCTGAAGAAAACCCAAGTGTATGTGTGCATTTTTTTGAAAGGGAGATGCATGTTTACCCTCAAGTTACCAGGTAACTGTACAAGAGCAGCATGGAGATGGAGCTAACACTGTCTGCCTCCTGGCAGTTGTGCTGTTTCCAGATCCAAGTGGTTTTATGGCCAGCTATCTTAATGTGGAAACTGAATGTGTGATTATATTTGTTTGATCAGAAGTCATCCGTTAGCTTGAGGACTGTGTGACTGTCCTGTATCTGAAAGAGCAGAGAAAAAGGTAGTGCTTCAAGCAGTTCCCTCCCTCTCTGCCAAAATAGGTAAATACAGGACATCTGGATTAGTCAGAGGAAAGCAGTAAAATATTGCTTTCTAAAAGCAAAGTGGTGTTTAGTTTGTAGTTAGTTCTCTGTGCATAAAGCCAGTTAGCTCAATGGCTTCAGTTCAATATATATATCCTGGCAGGAATATAGTCCTGGTTTATGTGATTGGTCCTCTCTAATGTCTTTCAGATAAGGTTGCTGATAAGGATAACTCTTTTAATTGCTCATTCTCTGACATCAATATAAATCTACCATTCAGCTAAACTAAGGATACAAACATAGTATGCTTGTTATCAGCAAGACAAAAGTGTGTGGTAGGTCTATGCCAAACTATATGCTTCCCTTTCAACCACCTGGAACATAAACATGAATTACCCAGAAAAGAAAAGGTATAAAAGCATAAAAAATTTAAAAGCATAAAATTTTGATCTTGTCTTTTAGGAGCAGAGTATACCTGCAAGGTGGCAGGAAGCTTAAAATGTGGAGCTGTGTAACAGTTGGCACGCTTTTTTCCTGAGAGCAATAACAAAAATAAAGCCCTGCCTCCAAAATCCAAACATAGCAAATCCCAAAAATAAACTAAATTAGTGTCTGGGAACTTGCCCATGACCTGTTGACTTTCTAAGTAAAATTAATACTTTTAGAAACTAATACCGATGAAGACTACTTCAAGATTTACTTCAAGATTTAAAATATTAGTGTTTTTTAAAATTTCTATTATCAATGTAGTCATAGAAACCTGATTATATGTAAAATTTTGTCCTTATAGCTGATTTAAAATAATCAGTCCATTTTTCTTTGAGAGTTTTAGTTTACCTTTCTAAGAGCTATATAGTATATTCATAAATAGTGAAAGAATGCTGTTAATTAGATGTAGGCTGGTATTGTGATAGTGAAAAGGGTACTTTGGGCAAGGAAAATCTTTCATTTGAATGATGTAGTAAATGGTTATTTCTAGCCAAATTTCTGGCAACACATGTTTTTGGTATTCTAGTTAAAAGAAGCCCTCTTGAACTGCTCAGTCAGACATCACTTGAGCCTTATGTTTGATGAAAATTTAAGCTTGCTCCAGACGTTAAAATTCTATGTATTTAGAGTGTAATTGATGCTGAAGTTCTCCAGGCTGGGCTTACACTACAGAGCTGAGGCATTTTGATGAAAGTTCCTGCACTTGTCATACTTAGGGTGAAGTTGTTGAAATGATTTTTGCGCAGGAAGTTCGTGGAAGAGCTTTGCAGAAATGTAGGGTTTTTCAAATGTGACAAGTCACAATCATTACAGCTCTTTTTAAATCTACAGGGGTAATACTGAAGAAGCACAGAACTGTGGAAATGGCACCATGGCTGTTGGGCGCATTGAGTTGAGGCCCACTGACTCCTGGTCGCTTTGGTTAACAAGGCAGAAGTTCTACAACAGCCTTTCTTACTCACAATAAAATGCTCCGGGAGGTGGAACGCTGTGTTGTGAAAACCAGCAAATATGAAAACCATTTGTGAAAGAACTCTGCGGAAGGTATGATTTTTCTCTTCTATGGCCATTTTTGCTTTCCTGAAACACAGTATGATACACTGCTAGAGCTCTTGCTAATTGCCAGCTGAGCAGGAACTCCTGTTAGAAAATGGGAGGAAAGGAAAAAAAGCAAAGACAAAGTATGTTTTCTTTACAAATCATGTAATCTGTTGTGGGACAGGAGCTCATCTGAGTCCTTTAGGAGGCTGATATAAAGGTGGCAGCATTTCTGGAAATGCTGGAGTTCTTTTTATATGTACTTTCCCCTCTTTTTCTTTTTAACCACGATTCTTTCACATACGTTTTCTGTTAAGAGTTGACGTTTCTCCTCTGCATGATTTCAGTTCCTGGTAGTTTACCGTGTGATCTAATAGCTGCAGCTGAATAAGCTTTAAAAATGGTACTTTAACTTAGGATTCTACCTTTCAATAGTTCCATTAAGTTCTAATTTAGAAGAAGAAAAACATATGGGGGAGGAGGACTAAGCAAAAGTCTGTATAAAAACACTGTTGGAAGTTCCAGAAGGCAGCTGAGCAAGCTCCTAGTTTTTACTGCTAGCACATAGCACACATTTTTTAAGAAAACAAATAATCAGATACTGTGCATAGGTCACTGTGAGCTGTAGAAAAAATGGCATTCTACCATGCACTGCAGGCTGTGAAGCACACAGAGTTCTCCAAGGCTGCCTGGGAGACTAGGCAGATACGGTTGGTGGCTGTGAACTTGCAGAGGAGGAGGCAGTGTAACCTGCTGAAGACATTTAGTTACTTCTTGTGGACAACAGCTGTCTCCCAAGTTCTTAACTTTAAGGCCAGGAGGTATTTCTAATATTTAATAAGAACAATAATGCTTCTTTTTCTCCCTAAACCATTGAGAAATGGCATTCTTTTGAAACATTGTGATGAAGAATTTTGGGTTTTATTGCTTGCATTGCTAGTAGATATTAAGCAGACCATTAATGACTGAATTCAAGCAGACTGAATCAAAACCCAACAGTGTTTTGGAGAGTTACTTTTAGCCTGTGTAATTGCATTAATTGAATTTGCCTCGTGGCCCTGGAGCATTTGTACATGTAGGAATAGAAGTCAGTGACCAAAGTAACTTGGAAGCAGGAGAGCTTCTTAAAGTAGATAAATATACTGTGAAACTTTACGGCTTCATTGCTCATAAAAGCAGTCCCTGTTCATCTGCTTGGGCATACTGATGTTGGTAGTGAAATGTTTCCAGGATTGGACCTTCAGTTGAGTAATTTTGTGTTTTGTAATGTCAAGTGGTCATATTTTAGTAGACCCTAATCAAGAAAAGTTTCACCAGTCTGTTCTAATATAGCATTTCTGGTTTGACTTTACACTTTTGATGCCAGGAAGATTAAGTATGACATCTCCTGTGAATGAAGAGAGATTTTCCTGCTTTCCACCAATCCTTCTCTCTGAAGCATTGTGGGAGGCTACCTATTTTCATACACATCTCTTGATCACAGAGGCAACCACCAGCTGCAGACACAGTTCACAGACTTAGAAAACATGAATGGCATCCAGCTAAGACAAGAATTTATAAGTTTTTCTTGCTGTCAATATTATTCTGTGCTTCAAATGTAGCAACTTATGATACTGTTAATGCTCAGTGCCTCACAGAAGGCTTTGCCTTCCATCTGCACAGATTTTTACAGACGAGAAAAACACACCACAGCCTTCATTGCAGTTCTTGTCAAAACAACTCTATATCTGTGCTTTCAGTGTGTTTTAAAGTTATGTAACATAACAAAACAGTAGAGAAGACAAAAGCATGAATCTGTATTGTGAAGGATAAGACATGGAAGTGGGAACTAGAGATGGAAATTACTTCTGACTGTGCCATGGCTCTTACGTAATCCTGGGCAAATCACCTAGCTCTTACAGAGAACAGAGCCTTAATTTTATAGGTAAATAGTTTTCTAAGCCTAGTAAATAATCCCATTATGCCTCTGTTTGCCTTTTTGTGAAATGGAAATAATAGTATTCCTTTTGCTCATCAGATGGTTGGAAATCTCTTGTGATAGGCCATATGGAAATGTCTACATGTAGTCCTTAAAATGAAAAGTACTCCTTTTGGAAATAAAGAATTGCAAAATCAGTCTATCTACCTTAAGCTTTATGCCCGCTTCTTTCTTTTATTTTTTTTCTTTTATTTTTTTTTCCTCCTGCCTGGTTTCAGGGGCTCAGTGCTGCAATGAATGGTGCTTTCTAGGGAATGCAGCTGTTCAGTCCTAGAATTAATATGCAAATGTTCTTCTCTTACTGAAGCAGGGGAGGAAGATGGAACATAGCTGTATTTTCTCTAATCAACATACTCCCTTTTTCATTTGGAACTACAACAAAGCTGACTGTCTGCCACACAAATAATGGAATATTTATTTTTGCAGAAATAAACACTTCCATAAGCATACATTTCTTGAAAGCTTTTACTGACCAACCCAAACAATATTTTACTTCAAAGAAAATATATATATTTAGAACTATTCACACACAAATCTCTCACGCTTTTTCAGTAAAATAAATAGAACAAACTAAATGCACTGACAGAAGGCTAATTTCAGCTGCAGACGCATAGTACAGAACTGAAAAAGTAACTACCCCAGGATTTTTTGCAAAATGCGCATTCGTACGTTGGAAACGATCCATGTTGTAAAAGTCCCATTCTGCCCTCAGATTCACAGGTAGGGGTCTCACAGAATCAGCTCAAGTCTAATTTGTGTGACTGATTCCCACAGAACAAAGTTAGTAAAAGTTCTAGCCAAGAGGAATAATGAGATTTTACCATTTTCTCAGCACAAATGTAATCCAACAAAATGTGAGATGGTAAAAAATTGGACTGCTGTCTTTAATATACCCATATAAATAGAAAACATTTCAAGATTTTAGATATCGAAGGTCACCAAGTGAGCTATGGAGAGGGGGTCAGTGATTCCCTAAAGTTTTAGTAGAGCAGAAGAAATGGTACAATGGTTGTTACGAAGATTTTTTTTTTGATATTGCATAATATGCACTTAGATTGAAAAATATATGCTCTGAAACTAGAGTGTGACAGGCCCTGGTGCATTTTTACTGATGCCTAATTTAGTTTCTTCCCTTTTAGCCTTTTAGCAGACACATCTTTACATTTGACTGCAATTTCTTTGGACAGTTTGAGGCAACAGTAAAATAAAACTTGAGCAAAGAACACAGGACAGAGTTAAAGCTGAAAGCGAGATCCTAAAGTCAAAACCAAGAACATGAAATGAATAAGGCAAGCTATTGGAAAACAATGCAAGGATTGAGGCTGGAATTGAAGGGTGGGCTGACCTAAGGCAACCTAATCAATAGCTTGGCTGCTGAGTTGGGAATAAACAGAACTATTTGTAGGTGAAAAAGAAAAATGTGACAATGGAACCTTAACTTCTAAGATACATCTAAGCCAAATAACCTTTGCATCGAAACAGTGCAATCTGGCAAAGTCCTAAATGGCTGAATGCATTAGTGAATGCAACCTATAAGCTGTATGTGGAACTTGTAAAATTGAAGGACAAAAGTAGTCCTGTAACAGACAAGACACCCCTCAGGTGAAGTGATAAAAACACCTGAAATTTCAATCAAGTATGCTATGTATGGCATTAACCAAATTATATTAAGTGTAGCAGAAAAGTTTTATTAGACTTACAATTCCTGTCTTCAGTTACATCCTTTTAGAAGCCTTTTACCAAAATCTTCAGATAGTGGTGACAAATTAGGTGATTCTTTCTTTCTCCTTGTAGAAGTGCTGTATAAAGAAATAGGTGAGACATACTGAAGAAAGATAAACAAGGTAAATGAAACTGAAGATACCTGAAAGAGGGTAGGGCAGTAAGATAAAATCTGAAGTAACTTTTTGAACTGCCTTCCTGGTGTCATCAAGATCATAATATTCCCACTTTAATTTTCCCCCCTAATTCTACCAAAGTCGATTTTTGATTCAATTTTTGTGATCTCTAAGCCACCATTACAAGGTGCGGTGCTTGTGTCTACTGCTGTCAGGTTTATGGGAGATCTGGTACCTTTAGATCCTTGTTAAGTAGGTGCTGGACAGTTAACTTCAGGTTTGTTGTCAGATTAATTACATTCATTTGTAAATCCATGGGATTATGACCTTATTTACACTCCTTCCAAAGTTCTGTCTGCATTTTGGTACTGATCACTGAAATAGAGTAAACACACAAAAAATGGATGGTCCTATTATCTCTTATAGAGCAGAGAGCTCTTAAAAAAGAGAAAAAACCCACACACCAGCTCTTAAATTTGTGGCTCACTTTAAGTAGCATTTTCTTGAGACACAGACACAGCTGGAAGTAGGAAATCTGCCTACATATGTAGTCGTTAGAGTTCATTTTCTTTTTCTAGGCACTAAATCAATCCACTTCACAAAACTTCAGTTATCTGCAAAACCTTTAGCCAATTGAGACCTTTCCCCAAACAGTTCCTACCAGGTAGTCTCAGATGCAATCTCTAGTTTGTCTCCTGAAATTATAAAACTGCTCCTTTTTAAATTGGGTAGCTTTTATATTTCATCAGACTGGATACCTAAATTTACATGAAAATTGGTGATAGTATGTTGATAAGGCTTTGCCAGCTAAAACTTTCATGATACAGACATGCCCCTTGTAATACTGTTTAATGTTTTAGATGAAGGTCAGCAAAGTCCTTGGAAGAAATCTTTCTCAGGGTCCTGTCTCACTGCCTTACCTGTTCCCAGACAGCCAGTTCTCTGTGCACCCAGAGCAGCAGCTGGCACCCAAATTACCTGTTAGCTCCGGGGAGTTGGGCACCCAATGAACCTGAAACAGGAACAGTCTCTTTTTTGGTGGGGGAAGAAGGGGAAAGAAAGGGGATATGTGTGAAGTACTGGGGGAGAAAGAGGAGCGCCAGCACTCAGGAGGACAAGAATGTGTCCAGCCCTTTCCCCTTCTTTACCCTTGCTGGAGTGAAGCTCTTGTGCCTGATGTGCAGCACAGGGCTGGGCTGGGCCAGATCATTTTGTGTGATACCAAGCCAGACTAGAGTGGAGAATGTTGTGCTGCTCTCTAATCTTTTGAAGGTGTTGGCACTGGGATAAATTCTGCATTTTCCCAATTTCTGGTAACCTCAATGAAAATAACAATTTTGAACATGATTGTAAAACAGGCTCAGAATGTGGATTTTTTTTGTATGGCATGCTTTTTTCTAAGCATGCTTCCTCTGTACTTTGTTTCCCTTCTTCCAATCCCTTTATTTTCAAATATTTTACTATTATATGTCAAGTGCAATCAAATAGTGTTAAATTGTAGTTGAACTTTGAAATGATACAGTTTTAGTTGGTATGATTTTTAACCAACATGTCCTATATTTAATTCATGGTGGAGGCCTAGAATGTGGTATGTTTGAGAGGGATTGTCTTTCCTGAAGGGAGAAATCAACTTCCATACTGTTTACTTCTACAGCTTCAAATCCTTCACATGTCAGTGATAGGTTGTTAGTACACACTTGGAATATCTGAAACAGATGGTAGTAAATAAGTGCCAAATTATTTTTTCCACCAAAACCTTGTATTGAATTTAGAATCTTCATCAATCTCAACAGGGAATGCAATTTGTCTTTGCTAAGTTCTGCTTCCTTAATGAGCTGTCAGCCTCTGTTTCCTGGGTTTTCTGTGAATAAATAGCAGAATATCAAAATACCATCAGATTCTCATCTTCACCACAGCTCTCTTACCTCTAGCCTTCTGTGTTATCTTTGATGTAATGATGGAAATCCTGTATTTATTCAGAAGTGAGGAGGTCCAGACAAACATCCAAAGTTATGGATACCTGAACCTCTAAATAAATCTTCATCACTGAAAAGAACTGTCAGAATCTTCTCATCAGGCAGCTGAAGCTCCTGGCACTATGGGTTTTTTTAATATCTTTCACTGTAATACCTTGGTGCCTCATACTTTAAGGTGAATTGGTCCTGTCAACACCTGTGTCATAAGGTGAGGGTTTCTCATCTGTGTTTGCCAGATATGAACTGGAGGGACAGTTTGTCTTGATGTTTTGCAGTCCAGAGTTTTCAAGAGACAATCCCATGAACTTCTAACTCCAAGCCAACCTTTCATTGCACTGAACATCTTTTCCTAAGCTCTTTTTTGTAAATTCGGGGTGTCTTTTGTTACTTGTCCTGCCTACTGCTTAAGGTGGTTTGTATGGGGTTTTACACCAAAATGTTCTGGGACAGCTTTTCACATGTGCACATATCTGTGTGTGTGTGTGTCCATAAATATCTATAAAAGCACACATATACATTGATTAATAATGGCTGAATGATACACTGATTGGGGTTTGTTCCTTTGCCTGTTGTATTAGTGAAGTGGGATCCCTGTGAAAAGAGTTTGTCCTGAGAAATTTCTCTAAGCAAGAAAGTCAAAGACCTCAGGATATACAACCAGAAATATAAAAAGCAACACCTAACTGCTGGAACATTTATATATACTGAACACCAAAAGCAGCCTTTCAGTTCTGTGTGAAACTTACATCTGAAAGGAAAATATGCAGCCCTGCTGTCTATAGTACACTGACTTTACGGACAAAAATAATTAGTCTGCCAGTAACTCTTCTGGCTCACTTACAGTTGCTACGAAAGTGAGTTGCACAGTGAGTTGGTGGAATGCAGCACAAGCAATTACACTGAAAATGGTGCTGTGCAGAAAGAAGTTAATGTGGATGATAAACAAGGTCCAAACAAAGAATGTTCAAACTTGTCTTCAAGAACCGCTTGAGCTCTGATCCTTGGGGAAATGAAATGATCTTTCATGGCAGAAACTGAGACATAGCAGCACAGTGACTGCTAGCAGAAAGCAATGGAAATTGTACTGATGAGGTGCTGTCACTCATCTGCATCAGACATGCAGAGACTGTGCAGAACACCAAGGATGGAGCTCCTTAGGCAGCCTCACTGCAAGCTCAGTCTGCTCTATCCTTTCCCTCCCCGGAGTTCCCCTCCATGATAAACTAGGTGGGATGGCTTTCAATTCTGTAAGCACAGCCAACCAAGTCAGCTTGTGGTTAAATTATTTATGCCAAGAGCTGAATGTGGGGTTGCATGAGCAATGTGTTCTCCGTAATAAAACCTGGATTTGGGAAAGAACCTCGGCTAGGCAAGTAGGATTTCTTTGAGTGTGGTCTTTTATAAACTGAGTCTGAGTGGGGGCAAAGGGGGTTGGGAAGTGAAAAATAAAGCAGGTTTAAAAGGACATTAAAAAGCCTGTTTACATACCGTTTGACAAACCCAGGGCTGCTGGGAGCATGATGTGGCACTGACTGGTATGATTACATTATCGTATTATTGAAGGAATATAAAGGAGTTCTTAGAGATATTGGTATTTATATATGAAATGATACATTATTACTCTTTTCAAGATACTTAAAAAAACCCCAACAGGTATTGGAAGCTGGTTTTAGTTTTTGCTGAGTGGTATGTGTATTTATTATGTCATCCTCTTCCTTAATGTAATGTTATAATATTTAGAGAACTATGTTTAAACAAAATTTAATAAAAAATTGATCTAAGCCCCACATCAGATATACTGTTAATTGAGAGCTAAGGTTGTTTAGTGTTTTTCCTGTCAAAGTAGTCAATAATGAGATAAAGTTCCCGAGATAGCAGCTCCAGTTGGTTTTGTTTGAAATAATTTGCAGTTCTGGGTAAGGCTTGATGCTGCACCTGCACAGAAGAAGATTGCTTTTTATTCTCCACTACTCAGGTTGATCGCAGCTCACATGGAAAAAGAGAGGAAGAGACTAGTTTTATAAATCCTATAGAAACTTGTCTTCAACCCAAATACTTTGTTTGGCTCAAGCAAGTTAAATTCTTTCAGTGGAAACCTAGAAAATGTAGTTTTTCAGACAGTTTTTCCTGTCCCTGTCAAAGACATGACTCAATTAAAGATGGATCTTGAGACCACTCTGTACAGCTGTGGGCAAATGAAATTAGAGACTTTTGAGCAGAGTGAAATAACTTATTTTACTACAGATTTGTTGTGGACAACATTGCCTGCCTCTTGCTTCTCTAGCCATGCAAATCACAGTGTGAAAAATAGCTTCTAAGCTTTTCTTATAATGTGACTTTTTTGCACCTGAAATTACATTGCAGAAATTCTATTCTGAACTCTGGTTTCCCAGTGGAAAGCTTAGGTCAGGCTAAGTAGCCTGGAGGGATGCATTTGCCTGATTAAGTTTGATGTATTCTATGTATCTTTCCTTGCTTCTTCCCCTCTCCTAGTACATTTATTCTACAAGTTTTAAGTCAGTAATCAACTTCAGCACCCACACATTAGAGTGATTATTATTTTATGATATATAACATCTTACATTTGGACCTCACTGTTCCCTTTATGTAAACATAAGATGGGAAATGATTAAATTTGTACCTTGAGATAAACTGCACCATATATGTGTAGGAAGACAGCTTTAGACTTGTGTTCCTTTGATAAATTAATGCCTGTTAAAAAAGAAAAAAAATCCTGTCATTGAAGCCACAAAATGTGCAATTATGAATCATCAGAGGCAGCCAATTCTTTCATTTCCCTTTCTCTAATGAAAAGAACTGTACACTGGAAAAAATCCCCTTGTAAAAGAGGCAAAATAACAGCTTGGAAAAAAAATTCCCAGATATTCTTTACGGTATTTAAAAATGCTTGAGGGTATTTTTGATTGAAAATGGAAATTAAAAAATCAGAATTGTCACAGACTAAAAACATATACCTGAAACCAAAAATAGTCTCTCAAGAAAATCAGATGAAAATTTTCTGGCACTTATAAGAACTTCTTCTCTTTGAGATCTCCTCTGTTTTAAATCAGATATTATAGAAATTTGGTAGTAGACTCAAAAGCTGTTAAGCTGGTGTAAAGGATCTGTTGTACTGTGGCATACTCTGATTAATCCCTTTTCTATAGAACATCATTTTAAAACTAAGCAAGCCAAAATATTTTATTATTTTCTAGAGAGAAATATGAATATGAATAATTTAATGGTTGAATCATACACATCTCAATCTTGCAAAATTTTAATGGTGAAATGTTTAATAACCTAAAGTTCCTCATTCAATGAAAAACTATAAACCAAGGATCTGGAGAGACAAATACTTTACAATAAAATGAGATCTTTGTTATGTTCTTCTCAAATTTAATTACAATTTGACTAAAATTTGACTATTTTTCCATTTAACTGTGGAGAAATCATTTTGGGGTTGATTTTCTTTTTGTTTTAGGATACGCAAAATAATCAGATCAAGTTATACACTGAGTGCTTTGCATTTTGCCAGCTTTTAAACACTCACTCTATTTTGTGCTAAACAAAATTAAATGTTATTAAAAAGCTCATTTAGATTTTAGAATAAAACAGTCTCTTTACATTATCCACTATTCCACATCTCCTTACCTATTTAAAGTAAAAAAAATCAAATTATAGGAAAAAACTTGTAATCTCTTTCACTTTTATGCCTTCTTAATGTGGTCTGCAAGAAGAATCTGCAACTTGCTTAATGAGGTATGCTCTTTCAGTCAGGTGAGAGAAAGTAATGTACTGGGGACCAGCCTAAATAAATCAAAATTTATCATGTAGATGTTTAAAAATGATTAGTAGCCTGAAAATGGATTGGCTAAATTTTTCTAAGTTCCTAAGTCAGATGCCCAACTCTTGCTAATTTCAGAGGGATTTAGCTGTCTAACCTGCCTAAGTGATTTTGAAAAATAACACAAGCTGCCTATTTGCATCACTAGGTGCTTAAACACTTTTGGAAAATTTGTCCCTGAATGTTCATAATAAAGAAAAATGACACATCAAAATGTGGAAGTTTAGTCTCAAAGTAGGATCAGAACAGTGTTTCAGAAAAGTCAGAGCTGGTCTTACAAGAGGTTACGACGGATGACTGTGGATTCCTAAACTTTTGTAAACCACAGTACACGGAATAACTCTGCCATCTCAGTTCAGATGCCCCAAATGAATTTTGTATTTGTCTGATTATGCTTTACAGGCCAGGCCTAGAAAAAGATAGTAATTGACCAGTACACTCTGAGTGCAATGCCAGGTATTCAACCATTAGCATGTGATATTCCCTTTGCTATAAACTGCAGCCAGTACTGATGATGTAACACTTCACCGATCCTGGCAGTATTCTTTAGTGAAGTGCCTTATTTAAGAAAGTGTGTTGCATGTGAACTAGCCATGTATTGCAAAATAGTGCCTATTGAAGTTTAATTAGTGTAAGTGGCATATCCAGTGGTTCATGTAATTAATTGCAGATTACACATTAAAATACCGACTTTTTTGATAGTGGTATGCACAAACTCGCAGTGAATAGTTAAGCATTCAGTTATCAGCTGGCTAGATACAGGAGCATTATCAAAGTTGAGTGTCAATCAATATGACTAGCATCCATTCTTTTTCCATGTTCTATACAGGAAATTATATACAAATATGTACAAGTCAAGTGGGAATATAAGTGACATAAAATCCAGTTGTTGAAGGAAATGTGTTTTGGGGAAAAATCATATCTATGCTGCATTTCTGTCATACCCTGCTCCCCAAAACTCATGTCCATCACAAAGAAGAGCATAAATATTTGTAAAAATTATTTCTTTGAAGATTGTCTTTTCCTTCATGGTAGCCATCAGATTCTTTTTTATTTTGCATGCTTTCGAATTGCCATTTTAAATAATTTAGTAATTCATGTCTTATTTCTTGTTTATCATATAATATTTGAGAAAATGGTACTTAGTATTTTTTAGTAGGAGTTTATTTCAGAAGCTAGTTTATTTCAGAAACAGAAAAAGAAGCTAGTCTAGAATTTGGTTCGTTCAAATTTCTGCCTTGTCTCAGAACCACTATTGTGCAGGTTTGGGCAAGTTATTCTGTCTTGTACTTCAATTTTCATTTGCAAAGTTGGGATAACCCTGCTTTATCTCACAGGAATATGGTTGTGAATAAATGCATTAGAGTTTATGTTGTGGTTTAATTCTTCACTTTGGATATACTGTTAAGATAAGCTTGTTATGTGGATTTAGGTGTAAAACACACTTTGCTTATAATTGCATGTCATTTTTTTATATACCCATGTGTCCAGAAAAACTGTTTTGGTACAGTGGAAAGTAGGAGAAGCTGAAAATTAACATGCACTTGGGTGCACAACAGAGTTTCTGGCAATTTCTTCCTATTGAATTGGCATAATGCAATAATGAACTTCAGTGAGACATTTATAATGCAGATGGTGCTGCTGTGTTCTATGCAGATGGCACTGATTAACTGCTATGTTCAACAAAGTACAGGAAGTCTTTCATTGTTAGTGTGGATTGACAGCTCTGAGCAGGAATAACAAGATTCTAGACCGTCTTTCCTTCTAGCTGACTGAATATTTTCAAAGCTGGCAACCAGGGAGAGCCTGAGGTAAATAGTTCAAGACCATGTTTCTGTTGCACAATTCCTGACAGGTGGCGATTCTTTGTCAGATAGTTCTGAGTGTCAAGGATTCAGTATATAGGTCTGATAAAAGATGGTTCTTTAATCACGGTCCCAAAAATATTTAAAGTATGATTTTACCCATTCACTTTGTTGTGTGAGTAGCCAGTGAGAAGCTGCAGATGTTATATGTGGTCTGGAGGTAACCAAGGCACATAAGAAGGCCCTTCGCTGTCAAAAGTCAGAAATACAGCTCTGCGTCAGTGTGCTTGCTGCCCATTTTAAAAAAAGACCAGGATAGCAGAAAGAAACCGGCTCTTCATATTGCCAAAACCAATGAGAACTCTAGAGTTCTTTCCTCTTTTTTCTCCTCCCCTTTCAGGTTCCCTTTTTTTCCTCCATGTCAACACGCACCACTGACAGTATCCTCTCCCTTTGTAGCGATGGGCAGCGTCCCTCGGAGCCAGGACTGCCAGTCACACCCAATGGTGCCTGAATGAGTAGCAGTTGTGTCAGGAGCACAAATGGGAGGAAGGACAAGAGCACCAAAGTAATTTTAACTTGTGACTTAAACTAGAGTTTGAGCTCAAGTCTCCAGAGATAAAAGGCTATTGCCCTTATTTTTCATCTGAAAAGCCATTCGGACGGCATATAGACAGTTCCCCTTGAGAGATGGTGTGAGACTGATGTGCTGCAGTGTGAAATGGGAGTGTAAATGTATGCCATGTTCATGGGCTAGTGAATAGAGCTAGTTTACTACAAAATGAATTGCCAGCAAAATAAACTGGCTACCTCTAACCCCATCTACTGCTTTTCTTAGTTGAGGATGATAGCTCAGCTCCAAATGTGTGTTGATTCTGACACATTCTTTGTGACACTGACATATCTGGAAAAGTTTAAATGCTGAAAACTTGTTCTTATTTCTATTATGGATATATAACAAGGGAGAAAGTAGCTCAGAGGAATGAAAAGAATAGAAAGTATTTATTGCTTCATTGTCACAGTGCTAAGAATTCAGTTAGTATTCAGGAGCCCCTTGTTTAATATGGATATCTTTGAAATTATCTAGCCTTTGTATTTAATAGCCGGGGAGACTTAACGACTCTGTTCCAGCCTTCAGTGAGAATGTAAACAGCCTTTTACATTGCACTAAATATTTGTAAGGAAAAAAGACATTTTTTTACTTCATGTTATTTGAAAGATGTAAGTAGAGACTTTCAAAGGAAGCTGAAATGTTGGGTACCTACTATTTTCAAATATCTAGGCCGCTCAGGAGTGCACTTTTCTATACAAAGACTGCATTTGATGCTTTATAGTGAAAGACTTGGTGATGCAGTTAAAAGTGGTCTTGTTTTTCACTTGGCTTATGGTCCGAAATAAGTGTACTACAGGCAATTTGGAGGTTAGTGGGGGACTCAAATATTTAATAATTCTTAGAATCTCCCTAGATAGAAGAAACAGTGAGAAATAAGAAGATCCTGCAGATTCTTTTAAGTTGTTTGCATTATCTAAGAGTTAATAGTCATCCCTCAGGGGAAAAAAAAGGTGCCTTGTCAATTCGTAGTGTTTTAAGACCTCTTACTGTTATGGAGTTATGGTAGCTTTTACTCTACCCAATTTATAATGATATTGCCCAAGAATGAAGATAGTTAAGCATGACAGAATTAGAAGGAATGGCTTTAAAATTAAACTGCTGAGGTCGAGTCAGTAGTATGTCTACAACTACAGCTTTTTCAATGCTTTATATGTTCTTCAGCTGTTACAAGACACAGTGGGAAACATATTCAAAAACTAGATAGCAGTTAGGTAGTGGTAGTAAGTTTGGGATTATTACAGTTCCTTTATTGAAATGTAGGTGGGTTTGCCCACTACAAATCTCAAATAAGCAGTTAAATGTGAGAGGGGAAAGGGAAAGAAAAGAATAGGTTAAGGTGTCCAAACCAAGTATTATGTCATTAAAGATTAGTGGCTTTGTATACATATACATATATACATATGCATATATATGTTTCACATGGAAAACTAAACTGAATAATGTCCGTTGCCTGAGGCAGTGAGAAAAGTGCAGAGAGGATGAGGAACTGGTTTCTTGGCAGGTTGAGTTTTTAAATAATATTGAAAAGGTGTGACTAAAGAAGTGGTTTACAATAATTTTCCTGTTCTAAGTAAAAGATTGAGATATGGAAAGGAGATATTCCTTGCTCATCAGTTCTCCAGGGAGTTCTGTCAGGGTCAAAAATAGGAAGTGGCTCTCATGAAAGGTGTCTTGCCTACAGTGATAATATATAATTGCATTTTCAGGAGGAAAAATTTTAGAGATTTCAAAAGATGTTTGACGTTAATTCTTCATGTTTAGATATTCAAGTTTTTATTGTTTTCTTGATAGTGAATGTTCATTGGGTTTTTTTGTGTGTGTGTAATTATTTGAAAGAGCTTCTATATTTCATAGAACACCAAGTGGACCAGGAAAGTTCTGTGTTGAACAGTCATCATGGCTGGTAGGATTGCCAAGTGGACATATCTGGAATTTTCCCAGTCTGGCTTTCTAATCAGAAACTATACCAGAGCAAGGTACTTGACAGAGATGGCAAAGATGAAAATGTCAGCGTTCTGGAAGGCTTATACATCCTAGAATGCTCCCAGATGCTTTTCATTCTTGTTTCACATGTTTTCGTTTATTTTTAAAAAGCTTTCCTTAAAATTACCTCCCTTCTGTTTCTTCATTTAGAACTCTGATTTATACCAATAGCTGCTGAATAGTAGTGATTATTTTCCATTATATTAATGCCTTTGGATCCTTGTAACACCATTGCTCGAGTACAACATGTGGAAGAAAACAGTTTGTGTTGTGAGTTGGTTATGTTGCCTTGTGTTGCAGTGAATATAACCCATCAATGCAACCCAAAACCATGTGTCATGGAATTAATTTTTAATTCTTATGATGTGGAGGTCAGTTCTCT
The DNA here is from genome assembly GCA_013399875.1 of Gymnorhina tibicen. Taxonomy (NCBI): domain Eukaryota; kingdom Metazoa; phylum Chordata; class Aves; order Passeriformes; family Artamidae; genus Gymnorhina; species Gymnorhina tibicen. The sequence goes on along the minus strand of VXAZ01001324.1, from coordinate 3,630,515 downwards.
TCCCATATGGTTTTCTTGTTTAATGTACTAGGACAAAAGGCTTTTTATTTCAGGAGACATGAGATGGTAGTTTTGGAGGGCTGAGGAATAGCTGGACCAACACTTTGTGATCAATATGATTGATGCTAACTTTGATTTTTTGATGTGAATAAAGCACATTCTCTTAGCATGTGTTCCTTGTTGACCCAGTTTGGAGGGGAGGGAAGGGAAGGGAGGGAGACTGGAAAACCTGCTCTATTATTTTTCATTCTATTTATTGATGTTGTTTCTTAATTTGTTTTTTGTTTTGACAGTTCAGCAATCATTGTTTTTACAGGCTAAATTCAAATGTGTTTGCAGCAACTGACTAGAATTTTTAGAGCTGAGTGTGAGATTACTGCTTTTTTGAGAGAGTGAGTGTGGTTTTAGGAGACACTACTTAGGTAGTCTTGCTCCTATGTTTATTAAGAGCGCTTTTAGAAATTAAAACTGAACTAATAGACATATTTAATCTTTGTCTTGTGAATTTTCTCATGCACTTTTTTGTTTGTTCAAGGTTTAATTTTGTGTGAGATTTAAGCTAACTATGATTCTGTAAGAAATGTGTTAGAAAATTCCATGTTCAGTAGCTGCTCCTTCAAGTCAGGATACGTTATGCTGGTCTGGTTTGGGAGAAGCAGCCAACCAGAAAGCTCAGTGAAAACATAAGTAGTTTCTCTTCTCCTGCCAGCTACAGCAGTCAGATTAATTTGGCAAAATAAAGAAAACTGGGCCAGGTGCAAACCTATTGAAGTAATAGATGAGATGAAACCTTTTTCTCATGTGGTGAGATGCACGTTCCTGTTTGGCATGATCTGACCCTCTGATAGAAAGCTGCCTGTGGCTCCAAAGAGTGTGACTTAAAGCAACAAGCAGATTTGGGTGCTGATTCCACTTTATCTGTCCATCAGTAGGGTTTTGCAGCACAGCTATTGTGTGCCAGAGCAAGTGTTGCTTGGGTTCTGCAGTGACTCCCAAAGAGAACTAATCTCTGACCACCAACCTCCTTTCAGTTAATAAATTAAAATCAAACTGACTTTTTATTGTTTTAGTGGTCAAAAGAATAAGTGGTTACCACTGTTAGTAACTCAGCTCTGCAATTTTATGAGGTGTGTGAATGAATGTGAATTACAGCCGTGGCCTTTCAAAGAACAAGCCTCAGAGCAATCTTGACCAATGTGGTGCAGACATTATATTACATATGACCAGGGTACTGTCAGGGATTTCTTCTTGCTCTGCTTTCAGTTATTTTCTACAGTGCAACATGTGCAAGAAACGTTGACTTAACCTCGAGCTGATTTTCTTTCTGAGGGTTCAGGGATCTAGGAAAGTTGTGGTTAGCATTTAAAAACCTTTTTTTCTGATATACTTCACTTGTTGTTTAATGTTGATGTCACAGAACAGATTTTATTTTTTTTTATCAGTGTGTTGATTCATCGGGGTTACTGGCCAGCTTAGAAGCCAGGTTAGGAGATACATAGACAAAGCTCTCCTGGGGTGTTGTTTCTTTGCCAGCCCCCTTGCCAGCTCGCTGCCCACCAGCTGACAGGCGACCTGACAGGCATCCTGGCTTTCCAGAGGCCCGTCCTGCAGACTGCTGGGCAGCGAGGCTCCCCAGCTGCCCACTTGATTGCTTGCCAGGCTTCCTAAGCCGAGTCTCTGCAGGTGCAAATCCTGCTGTTCCATCAAGAAAATAATTTGTTTCTATAAGCAAAGCGCTGCAGCCCCAGGCAATTAGTAAGACACTAAGTTAGGCAACAGGGAGTGAAAATCTGGCAATACACGGAGATTCCTAGGGGCTTGTGGTCTTAGTTCCTAATAGGAAACCAATTTGGGTGGCTTGAAACTTGTGTACTGAGGAAGAAAGGAAAAGTCTTAGAAATAGAAAAGGCTTTCTATTTGATGAAATGGTTATATGGAAAAATTCCACTTCAGCTTTGTTTTTAGGTAGAAAAGTTCGGTTTTCAACTTTGCTTCAATGATTTTTAAAGATATTTTAAGGAGTTTCTGACATCTTTATGTTCATATTTTAGGGAGTTTTCAGCTATGCAGATGTAAGCTTGCATTGGAGGTCAGTTCCAAGCCCAGTCATATTTCATGGGGTTTGCAGGCATTTCTGTATTGGAAAGTCAAAACTACATGGTGCAAAGGAACCATTAGAAACAAATGCTTTATGTTTTTATTCTTTCCCACCTGCCAGGATGTTTCCTTGATGGCTGCAGCCAAGAAAACCATTACAGATGAAGATTAGATTAAAATAAATTGGTTTAGAGTCTACAGGATGCTGCCTTTGGGGAGATTTCTCTCTATAAAGAAGATTTATGTGTATTCTTATGTATGTGTGTGTTTTATACATACACGTGACATACAGTGCAACAGGATGCAGAGAGAGATAAATCAGATAGGTCTGGAACCATGGAGGGAGGTCTGGATTTAGAAGAGGGGCTCCAAGAAGGCCTGCAGACCTGCATTGTGTGTATTTTACTGATGGGTCTGTTTTTTTTTTTTTTTTAATGCTTCAGTCTTATCTTCTTTATGTATTAGTAATTTGGAAAATGCAGGACAATGAGCTTGTGTGTTATGGAAGTTGGAATCTAAGCACACGTGTGCCAGAGCGAAGGACGTTCTGCACCTCTGCCAGCCCAGCCTATGGAATATAATTTCTGACTGTCAGGATAGCAGAACTGCAGATGTACGCATGAAAGGCAATTCTGGTAAAGCCTTCATATAAGTTCTGTTTTCAAAACATGATGCAAACTGTCTCGTACAAGACTCAGTTTCATAGTGATACACATTTTACTCAGTGAACTTCTTGAAACTTCTGGCTTTCCTTCATGGATCTCTAATTCATAGAGCCAAGACAGGGTTTTACGGCTGTCTCCAGCCCCTTACCTTTTCATTTGAAGCTTGAGACTCTAGTTCTATGTTCTTTGATGCTAGACCTACAATCTGCTGAATTTGTCACAGAAATTTGAGTTGTGTGGCAAGTCAGAAATATTGCATTTCTTTTGAATTAACTGAAATGCTGGCTAGATGTTGTGTCTAGCTTGAGGGATGAGCTGACAATACAAAGATTCAAAACCTTGAAAACATGTTAAACCAGCAGAACAAGTTTGTATAAGTGATTAATTCATGCGTTGGATCAACACTTAAGTCTGCTTTATGGAATTGGCTTTCATTAGTAATCCTTTACAGAGTTTTCTACTGAAGCTACAATATAGAGCCAATCATACTGATGGACTGCTGAAGTAAGACCTTTCAATGCAGAAAGGTTATATACTACAGATAATAGTTAATTAACTCTATTCATTTTGTGCCATAAGCCCCTTTGAATTTTGCCAGACCATTCAAACAGATGAAACCATATCCACTGCAATAAAAATATCATCTATAAACACATATTGGCAAATGGAGAGTCTGAAATGTAGAATAGGAAAGAAAGGTGATAAATACAGAGGCAATGTGAATACAAGGTAAATCTCATGGTACCAATAAAAGGTAAAAATCAGTGTGAGGCTATGAACTGTTGTTAAATTCTTTAACAGAGGCTCTTGCCCCTGCTGTCATTTCCAGAATTACAGCTTCTGCCCTAATTTCTTTGGTGTCTGTCTTTTAAAAATGTGGTAACAGAGGAGGAGAAAAGAGCAGTTCCTAATTTTCTCTGCCTCTGATTTTTTTTGCCATGTAGTACATGTAGTATCCATCTTTATATGGCCATCCTGTTGAACTGATTGTCTCAGTTCAGTCTGTATTTTCATCCCGTAGTTGGATTTTTGACATTATCTACTGGCAGGGGCAACATTCTCCTGACTGAGACTGTGAACTTCCTTCCTTTGGGCCACGAAAAAGAAAAAGGATAGCACGAGTTTTTGCACAGCTCAGAAAAAAGATCTGGCGACTTAAGGATGAAAGGCTTTATGACTTCATATCCATGTCTGGATCGTGCATCTCTTTGCTAATGTAATTTTTGATTTATTGATCCAGGTTGAGAAAACGCCCTATAATAGTGGCCTCTTTCTTGACTTCCCAACTTTTTTGTCTAAACAATAGTGGCACCTCAGCAGTCACCCTGCACAGCTCGGTCAAATATACAAATTGTGTGCATCTTTGTACAGTTTAGACTACTGCTGATCTGAGATTTCTTCCTGTACAAAGCAGGTTAAATAAAGCAGGAAGACACCAGTAACTAACTGACCTCTAATTATCCTGTACATAAAGAACAGTTAGAGGCTCAAACTGCTTCTAATAAAAGTTGTTTTCAACCTTTCACTGTAGTATAGAAAAGCTATTTCCATGATTGCAGTGCCAAGAAGCAGCTTGTACCAGACAGCCAGACATCATTCATATTCTATGGGCCTTTAAATGCTGTCATTTAGAAAAAAAGAGAGGCTTTTTTTGTCTTTTTAGACACAGCTTTGAGCTTTCCTGCTTAAATATTTCCAGTATTTCCTTTTTTTTTTTCTATTTAGCAACATATTGCTGATATGTAACATGGCATAAACAACCAGATAAAGACAATCTAATAATTCTTCTCGTGTAAAGTCAGTCAGATTTAGCCTAAAAAACCCAATTAACCAAAAAGGTTTTTCTTTTGCCTCTTTTTAATCTACATATTGATGCTGCTTTTCTCTCTGCATTTTTTATTAATATGAAAATCACAGAGTCACAGAATGAGTCCGATTGGAAGGGACCACAGTGGGTAGTCTGGTCAACCTCCCTTCTCAAGCAGGGCCATCCCAGAGCACATCTCACAGGACTGTGTCCAGATTGTTCTTGAGTATCTCCAGTGAGGGAGATTGTACAAGCTCTTTGGACAACATGTACCAGTGTGTGGTTCCTCCTCATGTTCAGGTGGAACTTTCTGTGCAGCAGTTTCTGTTCATTGCCTCTTCTCCTATTGCTTGGCACCGTCAAGCAGAGCCTGGTCCATCCTCTACACCCTCCCTTCAGACATTTAGAAATATTGATGTGGTCCCCTCTCAGTCATCTCTTCCCAAGTCTGAACAGGCCCAGTAAGTAAAATATTATTTACTTTGCTTTAGGCAAATATGAGGATGCTATTCTAACTGTCGAGTTTCTGGAAGTTTTTATTCTCACTATTCAGTCCCTCCAAATCAGAAATGAATCTTTTGGAAGTTTTGAGGGACAGGTTGAATAAGCATACTCTCTTTGGGGACCAAGAGGAGCAGAGATAAACTCCAGTTCTATAATGAATTAAGCTCAGACTGGTATCATTTAGTTCAAACCCCATAGACTCTCCACAAGAATGTTTGTTCCCTTGTATTAAAGGTTTACTTTTGTTTGTTTCTACTGCCATTTCTTTCTTTTTCCTGGTTATTTTTTTAACTATCTTGTTAAGAAGCTACAATGTCTGTGAGAATCTCCATATGTGGGACAATTTATTGCTCTATACTATATTCTAATCTCTTTTAGATGGCAAAACCACATTTTTTGTTGTTGTTGTTGTCTGAGGCAATATCCTCCGCTGATAACTTTAATCAAATAGCAATAAACAGCAAGTATATCTGGAACATTTCTAAAATTTGCCCTTGCAGAGATTAATTTATACTTTGAGCTTGTATAATGGTGACTTTCTTCCAATCTTGCCTGAATTAGGTTCCACAATATGCTGGTTTTTTCCTTTACTAACTTTTTTTTTTTTTTTCCCTAAGATGGCATCTTTGAATATATAGATTTAGGCTGTTCCACATACTCTCTTCAGTTCTGCTGTGTTAAGTAACAAAACTATGGTTTTAAGACATGAGAGTCTATGTACTACTGTTATATACAAAGAACTTGATATCTAACAAAACTCCAGTTAATAACTGCTAGGTATGGTCTGTCTTTGAAAAGGAAGGGCATTATCCATATGACAGCATTATTTAAAGATGTTGCTCAGGATTACTTTACTCTCTCTACAATGAGACAGAAATTTCCCGACATTCTCATTAGCCAGAAACAAAGTGAGTGGTAATAAAGAACAGCTGCTGAAATAGCTGTGTTTTGAGGCCCTGATTTGATATTGCAAAACCTTTTATTTCCAGCAGTGATGTGAGCAGGACAAACATGAAGTTAAGTACCTGCTTAACTTGCAGATTTCTGGTCAGTTACGTGGTGATGGAAGAGTTTGTACACTGGGCATATTGATCTAGAGCAGACCAGGTGAGTCTTATAAAGTAATTTTCAAAGAAGCCGAATTGGGCTGTGAAGACAATTAAAAATTAGGTGTCGTGGAGCAGACCTCATCCTTTATAGATCTGCCATTATTTTACCATGAAGTGCCGAATACTGATGCCAGTTTTGATGCCAGTATTGCTGGCCATTCTGTAGGTTTGGATTGGTGTAAGTCAAGGTGGCGCTTGGCCTGTAGACTGCCTGGAGACAGGGCAGTTACTGTGTCCATCCTTAACGTGGAAATGAAAATTACTTTGATGACATACTTTATAAAAGTACACAAGAGCTAGACATGTCTGCTTCCAAGTAGATTGTCCTACAGACTTTGTGTGTGTTATATGTTTCTGTGTTCATTTATCCATTTTGGAATTATTTCCACTGTAGTGATATCTTTCCTGGCTTGCTAGACCTGACCATAAGGGCTTAGTTCAATTTTGGCTGAAGTATGTTAACATCTGTTCCTTTTATTTGGATGTATTAGAGAAAAAGAAGAAGCATTTGAAAAAGGAAAACCAAACAAACAACTGTTGAGAGATCTGTTTCTGAGAACAATTTCAGTTTGTCCAAAAGTTATATTTATGAGGCAGGAATACTTTCTTTGCTTTATGAGATTTTTGTTTGTGTTTCTGTACAAAATAGCAAATTCAAAAAGCTTATTCTGGAGGAGGATACAAGAAAAGAGCAAGTGAATTCCTTGTGATGTTTACTGTGATTCAGTCAAAAAGGGTAAGTTTTACTTGCACAGTTTTGGTGAGAGTGTAGGATCTGCAGCAGGAATATTTCTCCTTTGCTCATTCGCTAAGACCAATAATGAGCAAATCCCCTGTGAAAATACAAAAAAGTGTGTGGGATTCCTTTTTTTCATTATAAAGCATCTTTTAAATAGTGAGAAAGTATTGTCATGCACTAAAACTTTGAAAGCTTGGAATCAAACACCTGGCAAGCTAATTTTTTTCTTTTAAACTCTTGAGTGTAAAGAGCTCACTTTAAAAGTTTGCTGATGGTAGTTTAGAACATATTTATTCCAGCTTCACTGGGCTTCAGGCTGCCTCCAGGAGCTCAGGAACTTGAGTCAGAAATACTGCTGTGCAGTTCTACAGTCCTTAGGATAAGAGGTATAGAGCATATGGAAGAAATAGGAAGAGCACTGCTTTTCACATATCAGATGCCATATGCAATTTTAATACTTCTTTTTTCATTATTTGCAACATTAGCAGCAGAAAAGTGAATATTCTTTAGAAAACCATGTTGGTCTATAGTTCCAGGAGTTTCTGTCAACTGATACCCTTTAACTCGTTCTTTTTTTGCAGATAGGCATGAATAGCTGCTTTAGCTGAAGGGTAGGTAGGCAGTACCACACAGGAAAGAGAATGCTGTAAGAAGCAACAGAGAAGTGTCAGCCTGCCCATTTCTCTTTCTCCTGAAGAGCTTGGGGCAATAACTCTGTATTCCAGTCACCATGACTAAACTAAACTTGCAGCTGCATTTTGTTTTCATTGGCTGAAAGAGACCACCTCTGAGGGTCCTGATCTCAGCTCTAAAGAATTGTTTTGCTTTGGAGGCCAGGTAGGCCTCCAGGAACTGTGATTAATTCAACAGGTGAACGAGAATTGACCAGAGTGTTTTACTGCAAAGCCTATTACAGTTTGTACGTGCACAAACCTTTGGAGGTCTGGAGACCCTATGGAGCTCCAGTACTCCTAGGATACAGTTAGGATGTTCTACATTTGGGTTTTTTCATGCCATCCCTAGGATTGTCTTTCTTCCTGAACTGAACTTCATGTTAGTGAATCATTTTAGAGCTTTGAGGCCATTTGGAAGTCATGTTTCTGCAATTCAGTGCTAATATTGCCTTTGAAAGAGTAGTTTTGCATCTCTAAAGTGAGTTTTAAAACACCTCAAAATGTGCTCTATGAGTATCTTTTCTTGTCTGTCCACAAGGAGTATCCCTGATATGAAGTCCTTTAACAAATGCATGCATGTAAAGTATACACTTGTGTGTTTATTAATGTCCCTGATAATGATGGGCAGTAGCATTAATACACAAATTATATAATATAAAAGAGCAAACCCAGAATTAGCTTCAGAAGCTTTGACAGAACAATTGTTATTGCTAGAAAGACAATCAGAATGTAATATCATCAGCCTGCAAACAGAAATTAGCTTAATTCTTGCTACATAGAGTGTACTTAGACCCTGAGAAAGTGAAGAAAAATACTTAATGTATTTAAGAAAAAAACCTCAACAACCTTCAGACTCAGTGTTTCAGTTAAAGCAGTAAGAAGCCTGAGTGTGCAGCAAAGCACAGAGACTGATGATATGTCCGAAATGTCTGCTTGCGGATTCTCCTGCAAGTCATCAGTAAGGTTTATTAAGGAAATTAGAGAGATCCCATTTGACTTATTCTTGACTATCTTTTAATATGTTTTCATTATCAAAATTATAGCACCATAGGTTATACATTCCTTGCTGAAAATCAGTGATGTTTTTATCTTGAAATGCTTGTGCTGGATTACTAAAGCACATGCTTCCAAAGTAACTTCAGTATTGTGGATGACACTCATTACATGTCTTTGCTTTCTTTCATTATTCTGGAACTAGAGAAGTGGCCCAGACCAGAATTTGGGCCCTACACACTCAAATACATTGGTGTTCCCAGGCAAGTTTTGCCGAAAACCTAACTATAGCCAAATAAAAGGATAGGGATTTTCCTCCAAGTCAGAAGGCACCTGGGGCTCACCCTGAGGCTGCACCACATTCTGTGCATGTGGCTGTGCATGAAGCAGTTCTGGACTCATTAATGATGGTATTTCCCTTGGTGTCCTGTATCCTTTCATTCCAAAGCCTTCAGTAATTCCGATATTGTAGGTTTAGGGTGGTAGCATTCCCCCCTTCTCAGTCTCCAGAAGCACTTCACTTCTGGTGTCCTTGGAGGCTTGGAGAGATAAAACTATGCTTTTGACATGAAGGGCTTGAATTGTCCTTCAAGTAGCCAGAACAGAGGACTCAGCAACTTTGCTGTGTTGTTGTGATAGTTATATGCATTTATTTAGGTTATAAGTTTATCTGTGGGGTGATAGTGCTTTAAAATAGGCTTGCAAAGACCTGTAAGCTTACTTAATGATATGCCCAATTTAACCTAGTGGTGCAAAACATGCTTCCAGACGTTGTGCAAGGAGAAAAAACACAAATAGTTGTGCATTACTTAGTTTTCCAGTGGAAGTTCAGGTTGTGCCTCTTATATAAGGGGCTTTGATTTTAAAATGGGATGGCTAGCACCTGCTCAAGGTGCTAAAAACAAGTAGACTAGGAATAATTATGGGAAAAAAAAAGTCTCCAACTAGATTTTGCCACTGATTGCCACTCTCTGGGACCAGCTGTTCAGCTAGTACTCAATTCACATTGCTGCCTGTACTAGATGTTTTAAATGACTGTGGTTTACTTATGGTCAAGTACTACAGCTGCAATGTTTTCTTAAAAATATAATTTGGTTCCTGAAAAATCCATATGCAACTGTCTACAGCAAAAATTTTTATTTAACCAAATGTTTCTACTTCCTACTATAAATATCAAAGCAAGTGTTTTGCTCAGCTTTGGAATTTTTTCAGACATCAAGTATGTGTTCTGGTTATTGTGACTTACGCCTTGAATTAAAATTAGTATCATATTTCATTTACCTGGAAGCATTGTCATGGAGAAAGCTTGCACTGGTTTGGTACGTGCCCTACATGTTCCTCATATCTCTTCAAGGAATATATTTTTATTGGTGGTGATGGAGATAAAGTGGAAAAAACCCAACAAACAACAACTACCTTTAGGAGCTACAAGTGCCTCTGCTCTCTCATCTACCTTCACCTGTTATGCAAAACATAATAGTTCTTATTTTCCCCGTTTTCCACTCCCTATGTTCACTTTGTCTACAAACCTAAAGTTAGAGAAGTAAACACCGTGATATGCAGAGAAATATGTTACACAGAGTGTTTTCCCTTCTGGGGAATAATCAGATGTGCTGGTGGGAACTAACAGAGAGTCAACCCTGATAGCACTTTGCCATCCATCACATCCTTGATTGAGTTGCTAGGCTTCTCTGAGCACATAAGGCCTGCATAACGATGCCACAGGACTGGATGCTTTCAGTGTCTTAGTTCAGGATTCATTGATACTTGTGGTTCCTAATGAGTTTTTGCTGACTTGACAGAACTCAGTGGTATTTGTTCAGTTACACGTGCATTTTTACCAGTTGCACAGATGTCATTCACTCAAACAGTAGCCTAATTTGCATTCTCAGGGCACAGTCCAAGAGCTAAATCAACGTGTGAGACTGAAATACTCTCTTTCTGCTCATAATTGTTACTCCAAGTCAACACTAGACCTAGAGACAACAAAAGACAGATCTCTGGTACTAACGCATTGAGAAGATGTCTTATTATAGGCCTGTTAATGCAGATCATATTTTCTTTCTTAAAATAATTCAAATCAACTGTACTTCTTTGAGGTCAATAATTATCTGAAATTCGTTCTGCAATACCATGTACATAAGTGATTTGGTAAGTCATAGAAAGAAGCTGGCAGGCAAGATTCAGTGGAAATCCTCAGAGTCTGCCAAATATGGGTTTGGTGACGTTAATATGTAGAATTTTCTAGCATGAAAAATGAAGTGAAGAATGATTGTGGTGAGCAGTGATCTCCTCATTACCTCACAAATGGTAATTGTATCTGTTTGTTGTCACAGTAGGTTGGGAATGAATCTTACAAATCTCTGTCCACTGACCTGAGAACCTGTGAGTGTTGATTGAACCTCAGAAGGTGGATTTGCCAGAACCTCAGCTGGTATACATTGATACTGTTCCCTTTGGGCCAATGAAGTTGCATTTATTTACACCAGTCAGCCATCTGGGCTTGTATTTTAGGAACTGAATTTGATTTTCAAGGATCTGGAATTCACTCAGTCTCTGTATTACTTTTAACTTTATACTGAGGGAATTTAAGTAATCCTTTGTTCTCCATTCAAGCTCCCCTCTCAGTTTTCTCATTCCTGCCTTTCTTTCTCATTCCCACAGCTAGTTTTTTTGTATGCAAGTTTGGTTTCTCCTCCCTCTAGTGCTGATAGAACTTTCACTTGCTTTTCACAGCTAAATGATCTCAGTTATATGCTGTTATTTGGAGGTGCAAGAGTTAGTCACTTGCTGCTTCTTTAATTTTAAATCCAAATTCTGACTGCTAATGATTTTATTTATAATCAGCAGTGGGGACACCTGCTTTTGACATGTGAGAACATTCTGGTGACATAACCAGCTACCAATAATAGAAACAGCACTTTGGGCCTTCATTATAAGCAGTGTGATGCTTCCACTGCATTGCCAAGTCAAACATCATAATTCCACCCACTGAGAAATAACTATTCCCCAGAGAGGGAGTAAGCAAATAAGTGAGAGAGGGAGAAAGATTTCTGTTGATTTTGGGTACTGCATGACTTCTGAATATCCCTAAGTAGTACACTTGGCTTTGGTGTCAGGTGTTTCTTCTGTATTGATGTTCAGATCCAAGACTAATAGGAAGAATTTTAGTGTGATCTTCCTTGGTTAAAACAGAGTAGTTTATATCCTGAAAGTGTTGTAAAAATAATGGGAATTGCAAGAGAGCTAGGTTCCAGTCTGTTGGTTATTGGAATACTTTGGGCATTACTTTATTTTTATTCAGTGACAGCAGTGAGATTGTTGACTTACATAGAAACCACCATTGCAATTAATATCCCTGTAAAGGCCTCTGTGCCAAATTGACCCTTGCAGGCCCTGCAGTCATTCAGCAATCTGTGCTGTGAGATATCAGGTGTGTGCAGAGTATTACATTCCTGACACAAACAGTGCTTTGCTGTCCTGAAATCCATACCGAGACACCCGAATGTGCTGGTTTGTTATCTCGTGCTAACCTGATGCTACCAACGTCTGTGTCACCTCTGTACAGCTACACCCTGACTGGAGATAGTTCCTGATAAAGCTATGAAGCAATCTTTGAATTTTTTCTCCCCCTTTTTTTTTTTTGCTTTGCTGCTATTTTTATAGCCATTAAGACCTGTCTGATTTCAGAAGATCTTCATTAAGATCAAACATCCGGTTTTCTCTCCTTGAATAGCAGCAGTGAAAGCAATCTTCCAAGCTGCCATCATGGCTTGTCAGAAATTGGTTGTCTGAGTTACAGTTGGGTTATAAAATGCATAAATCTCACTAGAATTTGCCCTGCCCTCTAGCATATCAACTCTTGGGCAGATCTGTTTTCTACATAAAAATATCAGTTACTATGTTGCTTTCTGCAGGCATGATTTTCTCACCTAGATGTTATAGTTTCACAACTAAATGCATTTCCAGTTTTTTGGAAAGTATACAACATCCTGAAACTGTTGATTTACATACCAGGTGGCAGATACAGAAAGTTCCTGCATTCCACAGCAGGGGAGAATGAGAGAAATGGGGTTACAAGTGCATAAAGATGGAAAGAGCCTGAGAAGAGTATTCTTTGAAAAGATCCCTGAGTTCTTCTTCTCTCTTCTGCTATTGCAAATTTGCTAATTTTAATTTGTTATTCAGAATCTCTCAGCAATGTTTCAAGTGAGTAAAAGCCTCTGGACTGTACATAAATGATGTTCTCTCTCTGTCTTTGCTATTTGTTGTTGCTATCACTATATGTTGCCATGGCAATATTTTTGTGCTATGACTGGTTAAGTGTGGCTAACAAAGAGCGGGGAGAATAAGATCGATTTATTATGCTTTTGACAGTGTGGTGAACTTACGAATATGTTGGGTGTTTTTATGCTTTGAAAGGAAGAAATATGACAGGATTACGTAAGTTTTAAGAGTTTCTTGAAGTAGGCAGCTGCTGGCACCAAAACCAAGTTTAGTTCCTCAAGGAATGAATACTGGTGTGAGCCTCAGATGCATGTCCTTTGTCATCATTGAAATCAGACACGGTTCATACAGAGATAAATATATGCAGGGCAAGTAAATGGTGAATCCAAAATAATTTTCTGACTCACATGATTGTACTTGTCTGGTCCTGCCACTTTTCATCTAGCTTTAAACATTGTCATTCTCTAAACTATGCCTTCACTGAGATGAATCACATAACTCTGAGAAACATTGGAAAGCAGTAAAAAAGATTTTAAGAGGTTCTCACCCTTTTTTTTTTTTTCAGCAAGCAAAACTGCTGATCAAAAGGTTTAGTCCTTCTAGTTTATATCTGTCCCTGGATTTCATCTGGTGCCTATTCCGTTTTCTCTCCCTCATCTTTTTCTGAATGTGGAGGTTTGTTCTGAGTGCAACAGCTCAAGCTGGTATCTTTCTAAACCCAGTACCAGCAGGAAGTGAAGCTAACTTTTTCTCCAAAGACGCAGTTCAACTTGCGTACACCATACCTGAATTTGCTCAAAAACCATGAAAGTATGGATGATTAATTTGCCTTTTTTTTTATGTTAGAAAAAAAAAAAAAATAGGTAACATGCAATAGTCTGCATTGCAGCCTATTCACACTAAGATTCAGCTCTTAAGTGTCTTCAGAGTTAATAGTGTAGCTACAGTAGCAAGAAAAAAAATAGAGAAAATCCCTTGAACTGTAATAATGAAATTACCATAGCAGATTTCTGTTAGAAACCATTTAACAACTGAAGCACACCATTTTTTTGTACCCCAATCCAGAACTCTTCCTCATTCCTTTATGACAGATTCTTTTCCCTGGGCACGCACTTTGAACAGGACTAGAATATTACTGGCTTTCAGGCCGGATGTCAATGTCATTCTCATATTAAATCAGAACTAGGTACGCTAACTTCAAAGAGGATCTTAAATATCAGAGCTAGCATGTGCACTGGTGTTGAGAAAAAGTAAATCTGCTTTTTTGTTAGGGATTCTGCCTACGTACCCAGGTTTTTACTTCTGTATCATTTGTGTGAAAAATAGCAGGTGTCTTAAACACCTGCATACAGTTGTATGAAATGTTCTTGGCTGAAATAAGTAGGTGTAAATAGGACCTACATTTAAATACAGCTATTACAATTACAGCCTCACATGGAGAACCCACTGATTTCTCTTAACTGACAGGAAAAATCTTCTCATCCAAAGTCAACTATTGCAATATTTTCTAGAAAAATCCAACACAAGATATTTTGGGATGTTTTTTGTTACAAGTGAATGGAATGCTGAAGATGGAAGCTCTACTGGTGAAATATGCAAGAAGTATGCAAAAAATATGCTGTGGTTGGAACAGGAGTCATTAGAAAGCAGCAGCATAGCAAGGGGAGAAAGAGACATTGTTGAGAGACAGATCAAACTACTCTGAGGAAAAATAACCTTTGTAAATGAAAACTTTGGTGTGATACAGGAGCCTGTCCCTGAATGGTCACTTCATATCTCAGCATTGCATTCCTTCTCTGTTGTATCATTAGTTCATTGTTAGCTTTTTGTAAATAGCTTGGTATTTATATTAAAATATTCTATGGCACAGAGCTTTCATAATTTTGCCTGTAGTTTCATTTGACTGGTAGCTTCTTTTTTGTTCCATTATTATCATTTGACAAGAAGTTGTTTGGTAGTACAACTTCTGCCCTGGTATTAAATAGAATGTCACCAAATTTTTGAGTTCTTCTGGTTTGTTTTCTGTTACCTTTTCATTCCATTAAGACTTAACTCTGTCTCACTATGAAACAGAGCACACTTTGTGGGCTTTCTCTGTGTGTTTGTATGTGTTTGTAAATGACCTGTTCTGGTTTGAAACTGGTTATAGTTTTCAAAGTGAAAATTCATTCCAAACAGAGATATAGATGAAAAGCATTTTGCTAGGGTAATAAAATAAAGAAACAGCAATGTCAGTATTTTGTTATATAAAAACTATCTGAATTATTATCAAGTTGGAATATGGAACTGATTTCTAAGCTGTACATATGGAATGATTTCCTTGTGGTCAGTTTAACAGACCAGTAAAGGATGTCCTGAGCATAAGAGCATATTCCAGTTATTAAGTGCCAGAACAGTCCCTCCCAGCACCAATTCTCTACTCTCACATGCATAGAGCAGGGGCAGACCAGATTTTTTGTGACATTTGAGCAAGCTTCAGCTGCTGGAACAGCCCTTTAAGGCCAGGAAAAAGGTAGCCCTGATACTGCTGCCCTTTTGATGGGGTCTTCTCAGCAACTAGGTAGGTCAAGGTGGGAAACAGTGTTTGGAGCTCCTTTGCTAGTCTTTTGATGATCCTAGCTTACCCTGAGAAGTTAGTACATAGCACACTGCACATAGCAATGATGCCTTTCTATTTGCTAGTTATGTTCAGAAGCTGCATTTTAGTAGATCTGTGGAGTCATTCAATTTGTAATAAATAAGTTACAGCTCCCAATTACCCAGCAGACTGTTTGTTTTTATTTAACTACATCATTTTCATTGTGCTGCAGGGTATATTTTGCAAATTATGTCACTTCCAGTTACTCTCTTGAGTCTGACTGATGTTAGAGCACTGACCTGAGATGGAAAGTCAAATACTAAAAAGCAAAATAACATTTGGTTCATCACTGTGAGACTCAAAAAAGATATTTGCAACTGTTCCATTAGTCCTGAGCCCAGAGGGTTTTGGGCAAATGTGGGATCATGCCAAATATTAGGCAGAACTACAGAAAGCCTAGCAATTGGTTGCTGTGTTTTGTCACAGCTCTGCTAAAACTCTTTCAAAACCTTGAATCTTTACTTTGTAAGGGCCTAATGTTATTAAGTATCTTAGTGGAATTTTAAAAAGAAATCAAAGAACTCTTAAGTTCTTTTCTCTTTTTCTTTTTTTTTTTCTCCCAGAGGCATATTTTTTGCAGACTGTAGGGAAGAAGAAATACCTGATTAATTAGAGCATCACATGCAGTAAGAAGTGCATGAGAACTGCAAATGTGCTTGTTGCTTGGCAGGTGATACAGGAAGTGTCTTGCTGCTCTCTTCCCCCATTCCTTTCTAAGGGAAGAACAAGGCACTGTGGAGCCTTGTGCTAGTTTTGGCTGGGGTAGAGTTGATTTTCTTCACAGTGGCTGGTATGGGACTGTGTTCTGAATTTGTGCTGAACACAAAGCTGATAATACAGAGATGTTTTTGTTGTTGCTGGGCAGGGCTTAGACAGAGCCAAGGTGTTTCTGCTTTTTTGTACTGCCACGCTGGTGAGGAGACTGGGAGTGCAGGGGAGGGTGGGAGGAGACACAGCTGGGACAGATGACCCAAAGTGACCAAAGGAATATTCCAGACCATGTGACATCATGCTCTGTAGATAAAGTGGATGGAGGAAGGAGGGAACATTTGGAGTTATGGTGCTTGTCCTCTCAAGTCACCATTACACGTGCTGGGGCCCTGCCCTCCCAGAGATGGCTGAACACCTGCCTGCCCGTGGGAGGCAGTGAATTAATTCCTTGTCGTGCTTCGCTTGTGTGTGCAGCTTTTGCTTTCCCCATTAAACTGTCTTTATCTCAACCCACAAGATTTTAACCTTTCGATTCTCTCCCCAGTCCTACTGGTGAGGAAGTGAGTGGTGTGTGGGGCTTGGCTGCTGGCTGGTGTGAAGCCATGACCATCCTAAATTTTATATTCAGACGGCAACAAATTGAAAACCATCCTGACCAAAATCTACAGTGTCATTAGGATTAGTGAGACAACTGTAAGCAGATTTCAGCTGCTGCAGGGGTCTGAAAGAAAATTTTGCTTACTGTGTAATTATCTGAAGTGTTTGATGTATGATGAGGTGTTTGGCCACTGCAGGATATGAGCTTCTGGCCTTGATGGACAGAGGAAAGGACAGTGACAACTGCTGTGTGTGTACAGTGTAATAGAATCCTGTGCCAAAACAGTATATATTATAATCCATTTGTTCACTGATAGATTATAAACTCCATGAATCTCTGACTACATTACTTTCTTAAAGAAGAGATACAGGGTAAGCAGATGAGTGATAAGGATCCCCACCAATCAGTCAGAACTTTTCAATCTACAAGTACAGTGGAGTTATCACATACAAATAAAGATAGAGAAGTGTCTTTCCACTGAAGAACTTTGTAAATCATTGTGTAATAGGAGCAATATAAAACTGACAATGCCATAAGGCACAGAATCAATGCATCAGCTACCATTGCAGAGACTAGAGATGAAAAAGCTGTATGTTTTTGATTTGAGGACTAAAGGCTACGTGTCCCCTTTACAAGGGGAAGGGGAGATCAAAGAAAGGTATGTCAGGTGGCCCCAGAGAGACTTTTAAGTTATAGCAGGGACTGGAGTAATTTGTGAGATGCTTTTAATTTCCTGTGCTACTAGTGAAAGAGAGTTTTTGAATTTGCTTTTCAGAATTGTTGAACAAGTAACTGATAGGTATGTGGTAAGAAAGAGATGCTGGATAAGTGGCCAATTTTTACAGGACTTCTTTAAGCTCTTGCATGAATCTCAAGTTTTGTGAAGATATATTTCAGATGTATGAGCAAAGTGGTCCAGGATTTTTAAGATGAAAGACTACCTGTGTAAATACAAGATATTAATTATTGCACTTCATGGATTTAATTTTTGACCAATGGGTTTGTCACAGTAACCACTTTTGGATTTCTCTCCAAGATTTAAGAGTATGGCAGTCAGATGTTCCATTTTTCATTTGAGGGTAGATAAAAAAGACATCTGTTTTCATCTTAATTGACTTTATAATAATAAAAACATGCATTTATTAGTTTTAAAAAAGAGTGTTATATACACATAGAAAAATTTGAAGTAATCTATATAATGACTATATTTGCTACAAACTATTAAAAAAATTTTCCTTTGAAAATAGGAAGAGCAGCCTAGATATTCTGCCAAAGCTTTTTTCTGGAATTAGTTTGTTGAAATATTAAGCCAGCTGTTGAAAGAGACACTGCCTTCCCCGTGTGTGTGAATATTTTAGTGTTCTGGGTTTTTTTCAGGTAGTTTATAATTAATTCATTGAGAAATTAAAATCCAGTTGGGAGAATAGAAAAAGCAACAGTTATTCCCCTGAATCTTCCAATCTGTGTCCTAAAGTCCTGGAAGAATGGAAGTAATATGTTTCAATCACTAAATGCAGAAAAATACTCATGTTACTTAAACTGCATTTACAATTGCATTTACACTGATTATTAGTTTATTAATACTTCAAGTTTCTAAGGAACCAGACATATTTAATACTACTTTATTTAAAAAATAAAATTTCAAATTGCTTGTTTTGTTTATCTTAAGCAGATTCCAAATTCTATCCGAATACTATTGATACATATGAGTTTAAAAAAGCCCATCCTTATCCAAACTTGAAAAGTTATTTTCTTATGTATTTTCTAAGATAATATAGCTAAACATTAGAAATAAAGTAAACATAAAGTCATCTTATAAAACCACTGAGTTAAATACATATGTACCCATTCCATGCAGCAGAGGAAAATATCAAACTATACCCAAAAAGACTGAACTTTTCTTTTGAAAAAGTTATTGAAATGTACAAATAAAAATCAAATTAAAATTACTTATATAGATTGACGGTTTTGCTATTAATATAACTACTAATAAAACCAGTGACTTCTGTTGCTTCAATTTCCGTCATTGCTGTAGATGTAAGTCAGGAGCCAGTTTGGTTTCGCATAAGAAAATTGTCAGCATTTTGTGTCTGATATCAGAGTAAATATGTAGGGGAAATCACCTCAACTTGTTGTATTTCAATATAAGATATTCTGATAAACAGCTGGTACGGAATTACTGGAACCATTGCTACCCGTGAAAACTGTGTTCTGGAGGCAAGGTCGTTAAGAAATTATCTGTGGTCTTGGAAATTTACAGCTCATTCTGTTTATGTAGATTCCGTGTAGGAAGAAAATCGCCTCTCTAGGCCTACCAAGAATGAAGAACCCATTGCTCTGCAGAGAATAGCTGCTGGGAGGATCGATGCAAATGGAGTTTCTTTTCTCAGTAGAAAACTCCTGAACAGAGTTCAGCCTAAGTTCAAAGATTTTGTTGTGTGGAAATACAATATGGTTGCACTTCGAGGTTATAGATTCATCACCTTAGGTGGAAAATGCATAAATACTTGGCTGACAGGTGTAAAAACATGTTGGCTTGACTCCCTTCATCTGGCTCTCAGGATTTCTGTATTTCCTCACTCAGGGCTGATCCTGAGCACTCCTGGTTATGGCATCTCCACCTTTTTATTTCTCTTTTATGATTTTGCCAGAAGTAGATAATGAATGAAATCAATTTAAGGAGAATTTTTTGTTTAGATATATATTAAAATAAGTCTAGATTAGAATATAAGACCTTTACTTTTTCTGATCTAGACAAGTTATTTGATACAGTAAGACCTTTTTCTCTCAGCATAGTCCACAGCTATTTCCAGTGAAGGTTTCAGCTAGACCAGCATGAAACTGATGCCAAATTTTCACGAGCAGTATCAGATGCACAGATAGATGAATAATAAGAAATCGTGACTGAAACTATCAATAAGCCAGCATTATATAGATTTTAGTTTTGCTTTCTATGGGAAGATTTATGTATCCATACTGTGTGTGGCTGCCAATGATCCACTGCTAATTTTTAACCACCTTGTGCGCTTCCAGACCTAATCTGAAAGATGAATAGGTATCTCTAAGATAAATCATTTGCTAGAAGTCCTGAAATTTGGGAGCCAGAAAAGGCAGAGACTCTTAAAGTGCTCCAAATAAAGGAAAGGCTGCCGGTTGGGCTCAGGAAACCTTGAGAGGCAGGTGATCCCAGAAAATGCCCCAGGACTAAATGTCACAGCTGAAATTCATACCCCTGCAAATGTGCACATCACCAGCACATGGCTGTGTGCACTGCAATGTTTCGTGAGCTTAAATGCTCAACCAGCCATTCCCCTGGCAGCTAAAATAAATTTTCAGAAAGACTGGACTCGATGATCTTGGAGGTCTTTTCCAAATTTAATGATTCCATGACTGATGTGGTTCCATGAGAAGGGTTTGGAAATTCCTGCTCAGAGGGCATCTTTGCATCACCTTTCTAAGATACTATTTTTCTGTATGCATCTGCCATCGAAGGACTCATAAAAATTAGTTTGAAAATGTGAGCAGGAGAGTTCATTCACTCTGGGGAAATGTTGCAAATTTTTGGAATTTAAACTATAATTTTAATGTTTGATATGACATTGGATGAAGGGACATGTTTCTGGCTAATATATTTGATTGTATAATTACTGATGAGGCAACACTGCTGATCTGATTCCCATTACAATCAAGAAATTTAGAGCAAACATGATACTGTCAGGTTCCAAGGGAAGAAATTTCCAACCTAGTGTTGGAATTTTTACCAGCCAGATAACAGAAAACATCCCTAGAGGTAAAATTTAATAAATCAGGTAATTTGTAAATACTTCAGTTTATGTATCAAATCTAAATACTTGAGCACAGAAGCAAGTGGACTGAACTAAAAATAAGTGAGTTAGATTGTGTGGAAAATGGTCATTAGAGGTAAATGAGGCCCTGTTATCATTTGTTTCAATGGAGCTGTGTTTCATACAAACTTTATGAAGAGTTTTTTGACAAAAGCAACTATGTTTAAACATTCCAGTCATTTCGGTATTGAAGGTACAAAAATATCATTAAAGGAAGCTAAAATTATTCTTTTATTTCGTAACTATTCATTTAAGTATTATTTTTGTTAGAAATTGATAGCAGGCACAAGTGGGGGAGAAGCAGGCCTGTTTAAAAACAAAGCCTATTTTGAATTCTATGGATCCCGACAGATTCGAGTAAGTGACGTAAAAGAAATATAAATGGAGGTGGCATTGTACCTTTTCATTAAATACTGGCCAAATGAAGGGAAATTTTATACAACAAAAACAACAATTATTGATAATTGCCTTGCATTTTAGAGCAACCTTAATGGATTGGAGCACTCTAGCTTCAGTGAGTTGGAGTGTCATCAGACTGAGGCTTCATTCAAACCAAGTGATTTCAAGATACCTGTAGACCGTATAGAGGAGTTGGGGGAACCCCTGTACTTATGTATTTTGACAATATTGCACTTCAGATAGTTGTGTCAAGATGTTACTGAATCATTAAAGACTCCCCTTGGAGCTGTAGCCTTTGTGGTATTTGATGTCTTGTTCTACACTTGTACCAGAAGTAGTTAGTGGGCAAATGTAATTGTGTGTATGTTTACAAAACCAAAATTACAAATCATTATTCATCATTTGATTATCTAGTAAAAATGATGGCATTTTTGTTCAGATTTCTGTAGTTGTTTGTGCATCTGTTCTGAGTAGTTTGATGAGAAATGCTAAATGCATCTTTGAGTGTTTGTTTGCCTGGTTTTTGTTTTCAGGTTTTTTAGGAGGAAGAGTAAGTTGTAACTTCTCTCAATAAGATTATCCAAATCTGGGTGTGTATCAGGAGGCTACACTGTGTGTATTTTTTAACAATAATAATAATTCTTACTATTCATCTATGGCTGTATTTTTGAATTATGTATATCATGCACGTGGGATAGCTGAAAAAGGCTTGAAACAAAATTGAGGTTTATTTCAAAACAGTTTCCAAACCCACATTTTCGATTGTTGAAATGTTTAAAAATTCAATCATAAATATTTATCTGAAAATTAAAACTACTGTCGATCTAGATTTTTGAAAAAAGCTCCAGTTTTCCAAGTCCCGTGAAGAACTGGGATTTGTAACCTCTCTGATAAACTTGAGTTGTTATTGCTGAGATCCTTGAAGTTTGTTTCAAATCAAGATGATGACTGGTAAGAGCAGTATTTTATGGGAAAAAAGTTTCACTTTTCTTTCTTTTTCAGTCTTCTTTTAATTATTACACACTTCAGTAGACACTTAGCCTGACTAGAAATTACCCTTTTACCCAAAATAAATACGAATATTTACCTAGAGGCTCAAAATTTTCCTTCACTGAAAACAACATATTTGTGTCATGTCAGTTCTGGGAAGGAAGCCAGATTAGACATTCCCACCTCTCTCTGCCCCCAGACATTCATTTCAGTGCAGGAGTTCATTGCCTTTTCAATTGCACTGCTATACAACAGCTTTGGAGAATAAACTGCAAACCAGTCAACTAAAAGGTTTCTGGTTTTAGAAAAACAACTAAGCAAAAACCTCAACCCTCTACAAAAATAAAGAGTGTCTGACCTTAAATAAATAAATCATTTCTACTTTGCAATGTAACTGTACAAACAGCAGTGTGGGCAGAGTGGAGCAGCAGTGACCAGCAATGGAGGAAGGGTTCATTAGATGCAGCTGGTAAGACCACAAAGGGCATTTTTCTGAACTTTCAGGGGTTTCTCCTCCAAGTTTGTTGCATTATCAAAATATGAGACCACGAATGTTGATGAAGACAGGAATTTAAACTTCGTGGCAAAATAGTTAGGAATTTTATGTAAACACAAGGAAAAGCTAAATGTACATAAATGTAGCAGTAAGGACAGTGGAAGCAGCTGAAAGCAGTTTCTGGTACATAGGAAGGAAATGGATGGAATTTGTGTACTCCTGGATAAGGTGAAACCTCTTGAAAAGGCTGCTTATGTAATCCTGGGACATTAAAAGACATTTTCCTAAATTTTGTTTTCAAACCGGGACTGATTTTTATTCACCTGAAAGTTTAAAGCTTCAAAACTTGAGTGTTTGTTAGGACACATCCGAGAAGTTTAAAATTGCTGAATTGTTAGGACAAAACCCTAGACTTTTAAATCTGCAGAAATACAGTATTAGGGAAAAAGAAAGGCATTCTAAAGTAGTTACATCACACACAAATTTAGAGTCATGGGATAGTAGGTGAAATATAAACCCTTCAGAAATGCAAGGATTTGTTGTTGTTGTTGTTAGTGTGCTTCATCTCATCTGAAGTTGTAGCATTGGTGATATTTAAAAGCTGGTATTTCAGATGCATTCATTTTATGTGACTCATTACAGGGTCATTGCATTCTGGCTAAAATGAGGCAAGTTGACACAGAAGGGTTCCTTGGATCTGAGTTGCTGCCTTTGGTGGAATGCAGAGCTCAGCTCAGAGAAGGTTAACAAATAGCATATTTATTTATAAACTCTGAAAGCAAAGAATGACTAGATCGCTTTTGTCGGTGAGTTGGTTTTACTCAGGCCCTGATACAAAGTCAGCAGAGGCCAATGTGAGAGCACTGTGATGGGAGGCTTAGCTGCACCAGTCCTTTGTCATCTCATCTGAGTCACTTACCTGCTCTGAGTCTCAGTAGCACTTAAAATTCTCACCATCTCACTGAAATATTTCAGTAAATAAGAAGGCAATGAAAATATGATTGCATACATAGAATTATCTCTTGTAATGATTTTGTAATGTGTTTTTGCTGACCATACTGTAATTAATTGTTAAAATGCTGTATTTCACTTTCATTTATTTGAGGGTTTTTATCTGTACCATATTCCTCAAGTGCCTCTTTGTCTCAGTGATATTTTAAGAATGGAAAAAGTAGTCACTTGCCTACAATATCAGACTGTCAACCTTGGTTTTGCTTTGAAAACAGGCTTTAAGTCCTACCCAGCTCAGGCAGCTGCTCTGTTCTCATTCCTGCTTGGGAGGCCAAGATGCGTGATAGCAGCTGTTCCTGGGCAGGGGGTATCCCTGTGCCCTTCCTTGTGCCTCCCTTGTCCCTTACACATTCAGGTTTGTCCTGCCCACTCCTCCTCTGCATGAGAGCCAGCTCTGCTCTAGCTACTCCCTCACCCTGCTTGCCCAGCAGACCAGAGCACGTGGAGAGAAAAGGTTGCTGAGGTGGGGAAGGTAGGGAAGGGAATTCTTGAACAGTAGTAGGAGTCATCAGTTAAAGAGGATAAACTGAGGACTGGCTCCTGGAGGTGGTGGGGAGTACTCTAGAACCCCAGGTTTTGTTTCACTGTACATTATGTAGAACTCAAAGGCTTGACGATGAGAACTATTGAATAACCAGAGTTGCTTTTCCTGAACATAGATTACACACTCATCAGCAGAATTTCTCTGTCCAACTCGTGATTTGACGCTTACTTTAGAATTCAGTCTAAACAATTTCTTTAGTAACATCTAGCTAAAAGAAAAATAGTGTGCAATCAGTTCTTTTGAAGAAAAAGTTCATTGCTGTGACTTTTTAAATTCTGGTCACAGATTTCTACTTAGAAGAGGAATTTTTGATGGTGTTTATTACTGTTGTTTTATTAATCTCTATCTTATCTAAAAGGGCAGTTTAAAAGCATCCTAACTATTGTTGTTGATGTCCAAAATCTGTTATCATTTCACAGCTGCTTTTGTTGTTTTTCTAGCCATATGCCACTTAAAGCTTTCTTGATCTCCTTAAATGACCTTATTGTGACTCTTATGCAATCCTATTTTAAAGAGATTTAGGAGCCTACAGCTGGAAACAGGCTTGAACTGGGATTTTCAGAACCATCTAGCAGTCTGACCTACACCAAAATCACTGATTGTCAGGCTGCTGGTAAATCCCTCTAGATTCCTGTCTATCCTTTTAGCAACCTTAGTGACCTTGAGGACAACCTAAGCCCTCATGTTATCCCAGTGAAAGTGAGAACTCCCACGGGATGAAAGGAGAACTCCTTGCCTGTGGTCTGATACTGGTGAAGTGGGGAATGGCTGCAAAGCTGGACTTCACAGCTTGATTGAAAGATCAGCTGGAATAGGAAAGTCTTCAAATAGCAAGTGTTTGAAACATGAATGTGAAGATCATTAGCTATGTTTATTTTTTATTTTATTTTATTTTCCTACTGGGGCTACCTCACTTCAGGCTCAGGCCTTAACAATAGTGGCATCCTCTGAGTACTTCTCAAGAGAAGACTAGATATGTTGTGTCCTGGTGTAGTCTGTGCCATGACAGGCAGGAAGACACAGCGTTCTGCGCTGAAACTTAAAAACTCCACAGGAATGTTACGTTAGGGCATACCTGAGATCTTTCTCATCTTGCAGTGATAAGTTGAGGCATTTTCAAACAGAGCATTTGTACACTCCAAGATGCTTTGACTTGAGTACAGTGGCAAATAAGGAGTTAATTTAAAGCAAGGAGGCAAGGATGGGGAGCTGAGACAGTAGCTCATGGCTAAAAGGCTGATCGCAAGTTAAACCAGCAAGCTCTAGAAAAGTACTCCTCTGGTAGTTAGTTAAAAGTGAGTCTGTGCAACAGAATGAAACACCTTGTAATGGCAACGCAAGGCTGTTATGTAGCAGAGTTAAAATGTCTCTGTTTGTGTTGTAACAACTTGTGTTCCTTTTGGTGACAGCTCTAGAGCTTTAAGCTTGGTGATCAGAGTTGTAGGGAAATGCTCTCTCTCTGAGAGACTTTTGCTTCTTTAAGGCTGCTTTAAGCTACTTTGGCAAACTGTAGTTCAGTCATGTTGTTTTGCTTTGCAGCAGCTTCTTGCTGAAAGTTATTCCTTTCCCAGACTTACGCTTCTCACTTGTTTATTTTTCTTTTTTTTAATTTTTTTTTTACATTTGATTCACTTTCAAGCTCACTGCAGTGTTTCTCTACTGCAAAATAGTTTTCTCTTGTGCTTTTTATGGCACTAAGTTGTTGCTTTCCTTTGCACTGCAGGTAAATCTGAAAAGCGTAAGACACACAGGTCTGGATCCAAAAAGGGATTCACATACTTCAGTTTCACCTGAGCTGCAGTTTAAGAGTCTCCAATCAAAAATGATTTGCATATAAATTGTTCCTCATTGCTTAAGTGCCTGTTAATCCATAGGTACCTGGTTGTCTTCCCTGTAAAATTGCTTTAGTGTGTGTTCATTGTGCAATGCAATCCAGTGCAGAACCCCAGGCCTGTATGAAATCACAGCACAAATCTTGCACATATACAGGTATGAACCCAGAAGCAATCTGCCTGCATTAGCATGGCCCTGAAACAGGGTTTTTGTAAGGTTTCATTAAAGTAAACTATCTGGAATTTTGGGTGCTATCCAACCTGCAGAGAATTTTGCACATGTATTATAGCTGGTATTAATTTTCAGGAGGGAAATTTCTAGGTTTTGTGTGGGATTCTTGTTAACCTGTACCACATTTGTAGGTGTGGCCATTTTATCTATTAGCTCAATTCTGTTTTCAAGTTTCTCTGGGCACGAGTGATCCACAAATGCAATAACACATAAAGTTGTATTGCAAGTAATGTTTTTTATATTGTAGGGATTCCCATTTCCTATTTCCCAAGCTCTGATTCCTCTGCAAACAAAATATATGACAGCTATAAGCATCAGTTTATTGAAAAACTTAAGAATATGTTTAATTTTAAACATTCTGAAATACAGATTCTCTAAAATATTTGCATTTATATTCTAGGTGCATCCAATGCCATGAATTATTAATGCTCTAAAACGAAGTAAGTTACAAACTGCATTGTTACATCAGAGGCTGAACTGAAATTTTTGTGTTTATATCAAACTCTAAAATGCAGCAATAAAAGAAAGTTGGCAAAATCAAATGTGTGCACAAAAAAGTAACAATACGTTCCCAAGCTTTAGATTCTTAGAATAAAAGAAGTTCTAAAATACCTAGGAAAAGTTTTTAAATTACTGTTGTTATTATTACGATAAAAATGTAGCCATCATTTATCCTAACCTTGTTGAAATAAATAGTTCCTTCTTTAGCTGCTACTTCTGCCACTGGAGAAAATTTTTAGATGACTGACCAGATCTTTATTTGGTAGAAAGTTTGCTGTCAGTAGAGCTTCACTGACTTGGTTCTGAATTTCTGTTTCCCTTCTGTTTGTACGCTTAGCTCCTGGTTACTGGCACTGTCTATTTTTTTGTAGCTCTCAGCTGAGCCATGAAAAGAAAATATTCATCTGCTAGCAGTCCTACAGAGAACTTTGTTTAATACAAAAGTAAAAGTCATAAGTATAGAGCTTTGGAAAGTTCTTGTCCTGTGTTCTTTTCTACCATTATGAGCAGGGAATTAATACAACACATTTCCAAAATTGTTTCTAGTTCATGTCACAAATGTTTTTTATCAGATCTGAGTACAACCAAGAAATACATTCCACAGAATCCTACATATCCTTGAATATTTATAGACCTTTGAACTTTACACCAAATAGGATATGATCATAAAAAATTCATAGCATAATTTTCACTCCTACATTTTGCAGCTCAGACTTTCAGAGATGATGGCACTTTTTTTCTGGAAGAGGAAAGCTAATGTATGTCTAAAAGGCTATGAGATCATGAATGGAGACAGTAATATATATATACTTACATGGAAAAGCTAGTAATACATAAATATTCCTGTTGAGAACTATTCTGAACATGGGAAGTTTTCATGAATTCCTTTAGGGTTGGTCAACCTCGTCAGTTTATTTGTAGCCAAACACTGGAATAGATCATGCTACCCGGACATCTGCTGAATAAACTGAGCCATCTGCTTAAAATCTGATGGCACAATATAGAACACAATGTTTATAATCTCTACAATTTCAGCACAACTAGTTTCTCATTTCTATAAAAATGTAATTAGAGCAAGTGTGTTCTCATTGCAATCCAACTTTCCACCCTTCAGCAATCTTAGCACTCCTGATGGAGAAGGAAGCAGAGTAGACTTGCCCCTACCAACTGGGTCTACAGGTCCAAGATGTAAGCAGATGATGGAGGAGAAACAGGGCTGGGGAGAATGGTCCTCCTCCTCACTGGCACAGTCCTGCAACTAGCCTAAGGTGTGCTGGGTGGAATTTTGAGGGGAAAAAAATAATTAAAACTTACGTGCAATATTACACTTGAATAGGTATTAGTTTTTCCTCTTTCTTCAGCAAGTAGTCATGAAAGAGGAATAAATAAATACTCAGCTACTAAGTCCACAATCAGTAAACCAGTCTATGCTAAACTGACTTTCTTCTGATTAAAGTAACTTCACAGTCAAAGGGAATTTCTATGATATTAGGCAAAGATGCTTTTCAAGTTTCTGATAATAACCATTGTGGTCTGGACCAGATCATGTTCATCAGTGAGGTGAAGGATGGGTTATCAATGTGTTTCACCTTTTTAAAACTCTTCAGTCTATCCATGATGTTAAGGGAAAAATGCATTTACGTCTCAAACTGATTTAGTACATTTTAATGTGATGCTAAATCTGTTTCACTTGAAAAGTAAATCTACTTTTATTTTATGCTTACAGTAATGGGTAAGGTTGGAGAGCTCTAGGGGTGTTCACTGAGAATAATTTAGCCAAATATTGTTGTAATTGAGATGATATGTTTTAAGCATTATGGAGGGATTGTTAAGTATACCTGCCCTTCTTGCCTTAGACAGGCACCATTGCTGCTCACCTCTACCATAAAATGCCCTTTTCCTCATCAACCTGTTACTACAGTACCTTTGTGAAAATGCGAAGGGGCTTGGCTTCTTTTCTGTTTCTGAAGTGCTTTTCCAGTGTGGATTGTGTGTCTGCATGGGTGGTACACTATAAATTTTGGTCCTGCCTCTCTGTTTCTCACAGTGTACGATGGATGGATCCCAGGCCCACTTTGTAGTAAAACATATCAATGTCTCCCTTGAGAATGATATTTAGGATAAGTGTTGCCAAAGTGTGGATTAGTCTTCCAGAGCCTTTCCAGCATATTCTGGTCTTACCTTCAGGGAGAGCACTCTTGGAAATGGTAGGTCTCTAGACAGCTGGGGGGTGATTCCTCTCAGGTATGGAATTCCTCTCTGCAACTGTAAGGCAAATGACCCAATCTTGATATTGTCGCATCTTTGATCATTGGTCTCAATTAATTCAGTGGGCAAAATTACTTAAGCAGAGAGAGACCTGGCTGCCAGCCTTCATTCATGACTTTGTTAGGGCAGTGTGGACAATAGGGAAACTTTAGCACATCAGTGTGTTAACACTTTAACACATGGAACACATTTCAGAACTCCCCTTATTACAGTTTCACTCCTATCTAGTATATCTAATTAATTTTGATCAGCAGGCTCAATGAGAGATAATTTCAAATAATTTAGGATGACTTAGAAGAGAGACTTTTGATAGGCCCAAAATTTAGACTGTGATAAGATCATGCATTCTTCTGCTATTAGTGTAGTTGTTCATAGAGTTTTTTGTTAATTAAAATTTCTTTCCTTTAAAACAAACTGTGTAATATCCTATCCTGATTCCTGGCATAATTATGGAGCAAGAACAAAGCTTTGTATCATATCTAAGCTATAATCAAATACCTGAGGACCAAGCTGCTCAGAATTAGGCATCTGTATTACTACTGCAGTTACAATTATTTGCCTTCTAACCATTGCTTGACTTCAACAGCAGACACTCTGCACAAGTTTTCTAGGATGATTACTAAGGTGGAGAGGGAATGAAATAGTAATGTTGAGTTATAATTAACTGAAACAGCAGACAAAAACCTGCTTTTTCACGATCTTAAATTCTTTATGAACAAAAACCAGGAAACAATGCAGAAAAGCTCTTGAGCTGATAAGAACAAATTTTAAGCTCCATAGTATGAATTTCCTTGAAGTATATTCTGATAGTCCCTGAAACCATAGATGGCTATCAATGATGTATGAGTATTCTGGAAATTATAAATATCCAGTAACAATTAATCCATAGATTGGTGTACTGTCTTTAGCAATTTATAGAGATTTTTCAACCTGAAATTTAAACCACCTCAAGATTTGAGGTATCTGTGATCCATAAAAAGGAAGAATTGAGAAAAACAAGTCCATAGCAATAGCTTTGTATTTTGTATGGAGCATCCAAGAGTCTCAACAGTTCCTGGCATTGATGGCTGAACAAGCATAAGAGCAATTGGAACCATTTTGCTGATACATTTTAAGTGCTGTCCTAAAGTATGCAACTGCTGTTTCCAAAGAAAGAGCAGTGAGTTAGGGAGGAAGATGAACAAAACTGTAGAAACAGAAAATATTTACAACTTGGCTAAAATGGAAATAATGAACTGAAGTTGTGTTTAAAAATTACTATTCCAGAGGGATGCAGAAGAAGATTGGGCAGTATCTTTTGGATAAGTGTAGCTTGGCTTGTAATCAATTTAGTAAAGAAATTAGCTTGACACATAGAAAGATGTCTGGCAGTTTTCCTACTTGATCAAGAATAAGCATGGGTGAGAGGAGAGTATGAAGTGTTAATGGAGGTGGTTTTATTGTTTGTCAGTTAGAACAATCTCTACATGCCAAATGTGTGCTGGTTTTTTGTGCCTATTTATATTTCAATAGAAATGATGTTTTCAAATTAGGGTGGAATAAATTACAGCTCTGGTCGTGAACGTCACATTTTCCTCACTTTAAAAAATACCAGTGTCATCTCAAATTCTTTTGCTGCTTGTATTTTTCACATTATTGTTTTCAACTCAAACAGTGATCATTATCTCTCTTAGATACTTTCTTATATCTTTCTGTAGAGTTTTTTTTTCCTTCTCTCTACTTGCAAACTATTCTGCATGCCCAGGACAATCTTTTTTAATGTTCCATGGTCCAGATGTCACAGATGTCACAATTCCAAAATTCCATGAGGGATCCCTGGCTTTTAAATAAGTGGCAGTGTGGGTGAGGTTAAAGTATGTCTAATGTGGAGCTCAGTCCTTAAGTGCTAGCCAACCAGCTGGTATTTAGGCTGACATTGATCAAAAGACACTACTCCTGATTCTGTGAAGTCTGCCAAGATGAAAATATTTCTTTCACTCTGGCTCTGACATTAAGGCGATTCTCCACATTATTTAGTGCTAGGGTTAAGCCAGATCTCTTTCATGTTACATTCGAGCCAGAGAAAACAGGCTCGCTAAAGCCATCAGAATAATGGGGTGATTTTAAAATTTCCCTTGGGTTTAATAAAATGTGGTAGTTTGGGTGAAATTTCCCTGATAGGCCTTTCTGTTAATGCTTATCTAGATAATGCATCCTCCAAATGTTCTGACCAGAGTGTTTCTGATATTAAGAAGACTTTGTCCTGCAGCTCCACAGATGTTTTTCCTGCACCCTTTTTATAATGAGTTGGGGTTAGAATTTCACAGTTAAGTTGAAGTATACTGTATGCACCTAGCTATGGTTATATTGAATTCCCCAGGGGAATGGGAGGAGAATAGATTTTTAAAAGACAAGCTTGTTGAAATGAATGCAGTTGTTACTGCTGAATGCCAGCTGAGTTATAATGGTAAACTGCTTCTTATTCTCTTTAAGTGGTGTCTCATGAACAACATGGGTGTTGAATGCCTGATGGTCGATACAATATAGAACAAGTCAAAGAACAAATATAGAACCATCAAAGGAAGTACTGTATCAAAGCGCCAGAGATGTAGAGGAAATGTGTATTTTCAATAGATTTGCATCTTTGGGAAGCAGAGAGAAAAAATATTTTCTGAAGATGTAACTAAGCATAATTTCATAGGCTTTTAGGTGGCAGCTTAAAGATCACAGACATCTTTAGGGCCTGGCCCTCTAGTCAATAGCTAACTATTAAAGCAGACTTACTTTAGATTCACTCCAAATTGGAATTTGGCTTG
Organism: Gymnorhina tibicen; assembly: GCA_013399875.1. NCBI lineage: Eukaryota > Metazoa > Chordata > Aves > Passeriformes > Artamidae > Gymnorhina > Gymnorhina tibicen. The sequence goes on along the minus strand of VXAZ01001324.1, from coordinate 3,598,840 downwards.
TTTTTTCCAATTGCTAGTTCATCTGGGAACAGACAAGAACTACTTTTTTAAAAAAATGTAGCCTAGTATTTAAGCTTCAGCACGAAATGTTGGTTGGTGGAATTAAAAGAGAGAAAAAGCAAAGTAAAAGTTCTGATCATCATCTGTGTTGTTGTAGTGAAAGATTTAGGTCAGTATCTCAGTGGAAAATTCTACAAGCTCTTTCATATTAATATTAATTTACTTATTTAAACTGTAGTGAAATGCTTCTTTTGATAAATGTGGCCATTCCTTAAAAAAAAGAAGAAAAACCCCAAAACCAAAGGAAAACTACAAATAAAATTGTGGCTTTTCCTTCCGAGACCTTCTGGCCAAAACTATGTGGCCCTTAAAGGAGACACCTGACTTAATGCACCAATCATTAATGTGGTTTTATTTATTCAGTGGCACTTTGTGAGTAGAGTGGTAGTAAAGTACTGCACATTGCTGGTCACAGAGCAATACAGAGCAGCCTGGGTGTCCAGAGACTAGAAAGCAAACAGCCTCAGCTACTCCTCTCCTCATACACCATGCACAGCCTAGGAGTCTTCAGTTGCGTTTAGCTACCTGGCCACCTACCCAGCTCATCTACCTACACACAAATGTACAGTCCTTGCTACTCACAGCATATGTGTTTTGCTCTTGGCCTGCCTAGAATTCTCTGGCTTTGACCTGGGTACCAGGTTTATCTGGATCTTCAAACCATGCTTGGTCCTGCTCTCTTGCGTTTCTTGTTTTCATTCCTCCGGCAAAATCTGCAGTTTCTAGGCCAATTCAAGGTCCTGATGGCATTTTCATAACTTCCCAGTTCTCGCTTGGACTTGTTTGCAGTCAAGTAGGTGTAAGCCAAGAATGATAATCGGTGTGTTGGATGTACCATATCTTTTTGCTCTGTTCTATTGGGTAGTTTAGAGATTTGGAAACATTTTCAGATATTGATGGCATTTCAGTGAAGAGCATGTCGAACAGACCTACCTTCTCTCTTATTTACAGTTACATGAGCTGTTACTCTTCCCATTTTCTGAGTATAAAATGAGCTTAAACAACTATTTCAAGAGAAAGGGAAGATATTAGAAAAGCGTTGGAAAATTAATGTGTATGGATATAAACTCCTTTTCTGCAGAAGTTAAATTGGAGGTTCCAACAAGTAATGATGTTTCATTCAAAACAATTTTTTTTAAGATACACCCAGGTACAGCTGAATTAAAGTCGAAGGAATTGAAAAGTTCTCAAATTTCCATCTATTTCTATTTATTAGGAGATCAAAAGTTCATTTCCAAGCTGCTGGCTCTCTTGGCATCCACAAAGGACATTGCAACAGTCAGACATCCCTGTAATTCTCTTTGGTATCCTTCCGATTCATTCTCCACACTGTTGCAGGGGTGTAGTTAGAGGCTGTGTAACAACCATTGTCTTCACTTCAGGCTACCTGTGGATGGAGACAAAATATATCAGAACTATCCCATCTCAGGAGAGCTTCAGTGACTTTAGGGACAAAGTCAGAATTATTTGTGGGTGTACACAGAGAAAATCTTACATGTCCTGTGTAGTTTATAATTAAGCAAAGGAAATTCTGTAACCATAGGAATATATATTTTTTCAAGTGTATAGATACTGAACAAATTTCCATTTCAAGCTTTGAGCATCTTACCACAAGCTGAAATTCTCTGAAAAATGCGACTGTTTAATTTGTGATTGTTCAATTTTTTCTTGCAAACATCCACAGCAATAAAATGTCCTCCACAGTGAATATTTTAATAGTGATGCATTACCTCCAGAAAAACAGAAACCCACAACATACCCCAAACAAAAGCAACAAGATATAGGATCATCAATCTGAAATTACTTTTAAGTTTTGCCTTTCTCATAAATAGATTTAAAAAAAGGGGATAGCAGCACCCATAATAACTGGACCATGTATTAAATATGAACTTTGGTTTTGCAGTAGAAGTGTTGCTATTTCCCTGTGTTCTGTAAGTGGCTCTCCCAAAGAGCTGCCTTACAACTGTGTCTGTTCCCCCATTCCCTGTTGTCAGAATGATAACAAGAAATGCAGCTGAATGACCTGATTTCTTAGGACAAGCTGACCTGTTTCATTGTTCAATCTTTAGCCATAAGCTTCAAGTGCCAGTCCTCTGGGGATCTTTTTGGAAATATGTAGAAACCACGTTCTATAGATGCAGTCAATGTAAGGAGAAGAAATATTGCTGAATTGCAGTGTTGTTAATTTACTCCTACAGAATGAAGGGATTCTGCGCCTTAGAGTGTTGTGTTCAGCATGGGAGGAGATTTTTACAGTTATGAAAAAAATTAAACTGGGACACATCTGCTGATAGAGATTGCCTACTTATCTTTTTGGCTCTATGATGCTTTTAACTGAAAAATAACAGGAAAACCAAAACAAAACAAAACACTTTATTATGACATGACCTGGAGGCTTGAAGTGAAGAAAATTCCATTTGAAAAAACTTCAAAAAACCAGTTAGTCAATTGGGTAAAACTTCATTGACTTAATGAGAAACTAGGCAATGGACTTCCTAAAGATTAATTTTATAAAGGGAATTTTTAGGTTTTGGATGTCCTTTATTCTAGGAAATTAAAAAGATACCAGAGAAATAATTGGGAAAGTTTAAATGTGTTCCTTTATTGAACATCCTAATTTTTTAATTGCTCTTTCCATCCTTGAATAATCTAGGTTCTGCTGTCCAAGTACTCCTTATCCTGTCATCTTTGGTATGTGAATGGTGTCTGAACTTGTTAGAGATGAACACGTATGAAAATATTTCCATCATGTCATGAAACATCTTTCTAATCAGTGTGAACCCGGTAACAGGAAATACTATGTTGCTGTTAGCTGCTCAGGAGAATGGCACAAGAATACAACAACAACAGACAAATCAGTTTAAAATATATAAGAAGATAATGACTTTTTTTTTTTCAAAATCTTGGCCAATATTGAAAAATCATAATACTGCTAATATTACCCTTGGTATTCATGCATAAATAGGAAGCATTCAGGAACTACTAAAAAAAAATAAAATTAATTGAATAGCTGAAATGCTTTGCTAAAGCTGGTTTTACATTGAAATGTGGCCTTCTACAAATAAATGCCCTTTAAGAGCCAAATATTACTATAAACCCTTGATCCATGATTATGAATTTTTTTTATGGTTTTCTATAGAGAATACATTGATTATTATATTTAGTTAGGATTTTGTGTGGCAGGACTATGGGAAGGATAAGTAACATTTCAACCCAACAAATAATATTTTGGTTTTGTGTGCTTTCTCTCCTCAGATTCTTAGATCTGTTACCTCACAGAGAATTCTGCCCACTCCCTCTAAGAGAGATCTCTCTCTGATTTTTATAATTTCAGATTTTTGTGTAAAGTAATTTAGGTGTTCCTGTCAAAGAGAGATGAGAATGAAGACAATATTGGACTGTATAATCAAATTAAATTCTTGCTATAAGTCATAAATACACATGAAAGAATTTTGTTTCACAATAAGCTACAAAGTTAAACATCAAACAAATCCCTTTGAGTCAATTACCTTTTCTAATGTTTGAATCTATGCTGATGTTGGTATTCTCAGTCTGTTTAGTGCACTTAGATTCATGGGCTGCGAAACCTTTACTCGCACATACAGTTAGGTTAACTCATGTGGAAGGAGAAAAGTCCCTTGATTTTTGGTCTTGGAAAACTTTATTATCACCTCCCATCCAAAGACTGAAACACAAAATATCAGAAGCATATTTTTAAAATTTCTTTGATGGCATAATCATAGAATTTCTGGAGTCTCTTTGGTTCAGTCTGGGTCTTGGATCTGGGCCCAGGTGCTAACTCGTGCCTTTTGGATGCTGTTATGTAGACACTGCACTGACAGTTAACACTCCTTATTCAATAATACAACAAAACTGCGTTTGTATGGATCCAAACATCCTTAGCAGTGTGAATGCTTTAACTTGTAGAAGAGCAAAAGCTGAAAACAACATGGCACCGATTTTCAGTGTCTCTAAACAGAAATTTTAAAAAATAATGTAATCTTGTTCCACAGAAAGCAGTGGCAACACTAGCAGGATGGTGTTTGTGGAGATCTCCTGCCACAAGTTAATGTACATAGCTGTCCTGTAGTTGCACTGACTACCTGCTGGCAGTGCAGAAATTGCAGTGTAACATGTCACCAAACCAGAACTCTGCAGGTTGTGTTCTCTCACATCCAGAGAATGATCAAGTGTCACCCTCCATAATACTGCATTGGCTCCTTTAAAAGACTAATTCTCCTCTTATGTGCATGTTTTACATGTTTTGCAATTGGCTGAACAGTGCAAAAGCCAGCTCTTGATATAAATTCATAACTTGGAAAGTTGCACTCAGTCAATTAGTAAGTGTCTCACTGATTTTTTTTTTTTTT